>LPNX010564356.1:5580-45304 GCA_001517045.1 Pseudotsuga menziesii | reverse complement strand
AAGCAATTCATGCATGCCTCGAAGACCATGTTATATATTATAATCAGCATGAATTTGCAACAAAATGTCTGGAATGTCATATAAGTATATATCAAACAGATCAAGTAAAAAAAATATTCCTCAGAAGGTTCTTCATTATATTACCATCATTCCACGTTTGCAACGATTGTTCAGGTGCAATAACATAGTGGAATTTATGGATTACCATGCCAGGAATAGAAGTCAAGATGATGTTATTCGAATACATGCAGATGGTTGTACTTTTAGAGATATGGAGGAAAAGGGGCCTCACTTTAAATAAGAACCACGTAATATTAGGATTTATTTGGCAGCAGATGGTGTTAATCCATTTTCACATATGAAATCCATTTACACAGTGTGGCCTATTTTTGTTATCAACAATAACATTCCTCCATGGTTTTCAATAAAGAGGGAGCACATAATGTTGTTGATGATTATTCTAGGTATTTTGTATCTGCAACTGTTTTATTTCTAATGTAGTTGTGGAATCTCATTTGTCGTATTATGTTTCCTAATTTCATTTGTATATTTTTGTATTTTACTCTTGTGCATGGTTTATATATATTAATGGTACTCACAATTATATATTTTTGTGTACTTAAAATCAATCAGGTAAGCTCCAAGTCAAAGATATGAATGTATATATTGAACCTCTTATAGATGAGCTACTGAAGTTATGGAATGGCATCACTATGTATAACATATCTAGACCAATATGGCAAAGGAAATTTCAATTCCATGCAATGGTTGTATGGACAATACAACATGCCCCTTGGTTAACCCAATTTTGTGGTTTGTATTTTTAAGTTCCACTTTAATTGCATTTAATTATATGAATTATTTAATATAGTTTATATATAATTAAGATTGACATAGATATTCCATATCTATATATTGTAGGTCTTCAGACAAAGGGTAGATTTTCATGTCTAATTTGTGGTCCTAAGATAAAATCTCGTCACTCAAAAAGGTTAAGAAAGGATGTGTTTGATGAGTATAGGAATTTCCTCTCTAAGAATCATAAGTATAGAACATCCAAAAAATATATTTTCAATAGGAAGCAAGATACTACATTAAAACCATGGAGAATGAGACCTCACCTTTGGAATATGCAATACAATAGAAATTGTCAAGCTGGTACGTATGGATCATCGTATATGAATTGTTATGTATTTTAATTTTTATTGTGAGTTGTTTACCGTAATGGCCATATTTGATTTATGAAGTAATTATTTATTTATAAACTAATATTCATGATGTCCATCATGATAATGAAGGAATTAATGGGCTTCCATGAGAAATGAAAAGTTATCCTATACAAATACTCAGCAGGCTACCCTACTATGAGCACCTACAAGTTTCTCATTTGTTTGATACAATGCATATTAGAAAGAATGTGACTGAAACATTATGGAAACTACTGGAGATAAGGAGGTATAAAGATAAAGTTGTGAAAGCTTGCAAAGAAATTCGTGAAAGAAACCATGCAATGAAGACCAAATTAATATAAACTCAATTCCATGGATGTTAATGGAGCAGCAAAGCAATGTTGTCAAAGAAGTAATGCAGAAAATTAAATTTCCCACTGGATTTTGTGTGAACTTGAAGAATATCATAACAAAAAAAGGTGATCTTGGGGGGTTCAAAATGCATGATTAGGACGTCTTCATCAAAGTGATTCTTATTGTTATGTCCATATAAATTTTTTTTCTCATTTTATTGCATAATTTGTTTTTCTTGTTTGTATACTATTTGTTTAAACAATCACGTGGTTTGTATATTGATACAGTATGTTCTACCTCTCTCTGTCTCCTGGACAAATTTGAAAAAAATTTCAAACATGTTATATATAATCTTGGTAAATACATGAGGTAACTAGTGATTAGTCGCGTGTGCTTAGTGTTTCTTTAATGCTTCGTATAATTTATATTTATTTTTTGTGCACTATTTCATGATATGTAATTTAATTTTTTTTTTGTTAAATATTGTTATTGGTTTGTGTCACTTGTAGATGGTTGACATATAAATAAATCCATAAATAAGATATAAAGTATTGGAGGAAATAAATTCCTCGTCTCATGTGTGAAATGCAAAAGCATCTACCTTTGGAATTTTTCAATGCACGGGAACACTACCTCATACACCAAGTTGAGGAGATTGAGTTGTGTGGACCTGTGCACTCAATGCCCATGTGGATGGTCGAGAGGCAATTGAAATTTATGAAGGTTTAGGTGAGACAACAAGCACATGCTGAGGGTTCTATGATGGAAGGATATACGGTATACCAAAACATGTTGTGTGTTAGTGAATATCTTCCTAATTTAGCATAAAAGCTCAATTTATGTCGCATTTGTGATACGGACTCCAATGACAAATTTGAAGGGGGAAAACTGAAGGGGAAAGGTAGATCAAGGAAGGTGAAAGGTAATTATTACCTAGTGTATTTTTATTATATCATTCATATTCTAATTACATTTTCAATTTATTGAATCAATTAAGAGAATATAATTTGTTCATAAAATTTACATCTGTCTTTCATTTTAAACTTTATTGTCATCAAGCAGCTGGTCGAGAGTGGGATGCAATTTATTTATACATCGCAAAAAATCTTGACCAGATCAAGGTATGGATTGAACGATGCAGACAATCAGGTCATGGAATATCATGGGAAGGTGTGGCTTCATTGGTAAAAGAAGCACATTGCAATGGAGATAGAAATATTACAGAAAGGGAAATCGATTTAGCATAAGGTTTAAAAGATAAAATTGCAATAATATTAATCAATCTCTCTAAATATTTTATTTTTCAAATTAAATTTTGACGTACATGTTGTTCTTTTCCATGTATTGTTGCATAGTTATTGAATCGTTGCGTAATATTTTCATGTATTGCTTATTGTAGGTAAAACACCATAATGTTATGGTCTATAATGGTTGTAGATATCGCATAAAAAAAATTGGATGAAACAAATAAAACATATGATTATGGGATATCTACAATCTTTGAGGTGACCAATGTTTCATCTAGAAGTGACAAACATCCAAAAATCTTATAAAATCGATACTATGGGCATTTGGAAGATATTCTACAGTGTGACTTTAAATCCTTCAAGGTAGTTTTGTTCATTTTCAAATGGTACAGGTTACAATTGAATTAGTGTGATCCTGATAGAACTATTATTGAACATAATAATGGATTTACCATGGTAAATACAAGGTTGTTTGAGCTAGGAACAGATTCTTGTGTTCTTCCAATCCAATGTGAACATGTATTTCACTCATAGGTTCCAGGTAAATCGGGCTGGTCATTTGTTGTGAGACACGATCCAAGGGGAAGGCTAGTAAAGTATAACCTAGATGATGGTAATGAAGAGGGTTCTCTGGAAGAAGAAGATGATGATGAAGAGCATGATCAACATGAGTTAGATGATGATGAAGATCCAGCAGAAGATGTCCAAGAATTATTTGAATCAGATGATGTAGCAGACAATTCCCATGAATATTATATCGATGATGACATGATGAGCATAATTGACTTAGAAAACGATGATGACATGTCCAATCCTTACAATGTTGACTCTAGATCTGATAATACGAATGATGAATTGGATGAAGAATATGATGAAATGTGTTTAAAGGTAAATATTTCATTAAACATATTATTTTATCTCCTTAAAAAAAAGAGTTACTAACATCATCATCATCACCATCATCTTCATCGTCATAATCAGGATCATCATCATCATCATCATAATCATCATCATCATCATGTTCATAATTATCATCATCGGCATCATCATCATCGTCATCATGGGCGGCGTTGTTGTCATCATATTCATCATCATCGTCTTCATCATCATGACCCTCATCATCATCATCATCATCATATTGATCGCCATTGTATTCATCATCATGGTCCTCACCATCATGATCATATTCATCATCATCATCATTATCATGATGTTCAGCATCATCATCTTCATCACCATTATGTTCATCATCATCATCATCACCATCATCACCATTCACATCACCATCGTCATCATGTTGATCACCATTGTCTTCATCGTCATGATAATCATCATCATGATCACCATCACCACCACCATCATCATCATCATGTTCATCATTATCAGCTTCATGATGATGATGATGATGATCATTATCATCATTATCATCATCATCATCATCATCATCATCATCATCATCATCATCATGACCCTCATCATCATAATCATCATCATGTTGATCGTCATCCTATTCATCATCATGATAATCACGATCATAGTCGTCATCATCATCATCATCATTATCATGATGTTCAGCATCATCGTCTTCATCACCATTATGCTCATCATCATCATCACCATCATCATCATGTTGATCATCATTCTCTTCATCATCATGATCACCATCATCACCATCATCATCATCACCATCATCACCATCATCATCATCGTCGTCGTCTTAATCATCATCATGATGTTCATCATCACCATCATCACCATCACCATCATCACCATAATATCCATCATGTTGATCATCATCATCTTCATCCTGATGATAATCAACATCATCATCATCATCATCATCATCATGTTCATCATTATCGTCTTCATGATGATGATGATGATGATGATGATCATCATCATCATCATCATTTTGATCGTCATCGTATTCATCATCATGATCATCACCATCATGATCATCTTGATCATCATCGTCATTATCATGATGTTCAGCATCATCATCTTCATCACCATTATGTTCATCATCATCATCTCCATCATCGCCATCCACATCACCATAGTCATCATGTTGATCATCATTATCTTCATCATCATGATAATCATCATCATGATAATCATAATCATGATCACCATGATCACCATCATCATCATCATCATCATCATCATCATCATCACCATCATCATTGTCATCATCATCATCATCATGTTGATCGTCATCATATTCATCATCATGATGTTCATCACCATCCATGGTCATCATGTTGATCATCATTGTCTTCATCATCATGATAATCATCATCGTGATCATCTTCATCATCACCATCATTATCATGAGTTCCACATCATTGTCTTCATCATCATGACCCTCATCATCATCATCATCATCACCATCATCACCATCATCTTCATCATGTTGATCACCACCGTCTTCATCATCATGATAATTAGGTGTAGCATCGATCTTCTCCATGAACAAAAATCCAATCATGAGATTTCATCAATAAGAGAATTCAAAAATGCATGCGCTTATAGACATACTGGCCACTAAGTGGCTTATCTTCCTTGTTTCTAGTATGACATTGAATTTAGATTTTTATTTTTCGACATTTTTTATTATTAAGATAAAAGTGACTTTATGGAAAAGTCAAAACTTATGAGAAAGTTAAAATTTAATATAGATTTTATGAATAATATGATCATTCTCAATTTCAAAGTAAATATAATAACAAGGACCAATTTTGTGAAAATAAACATAAAAAGGTTAATCAAAGTATTATTTGTTAATTTTTTATATTAAATATTTTTTAATAATTTTACAAGTAGTTGTTTTCGATATTCTAAGATCAAGAATAAATATATTAGATGGTGGATGATTATTAACATATAGGATAAAGTATTACAAAATCATTGTAACATTTGAATATCAAGAATGTTAAAATATACAACCATCTTACCTTATTAAATGGATAAACTTAGGAAATATGTTTTTAATGGACATTTTTGTGGAATTTATTTTTCCTTGTTTATTTAGGGTTTTTCTTGCAACATGACCACTTTAGGATTTTGTGAATATTGGGTCATGGTACTCCAATGTGACAAGCACATTGATACTTTGAATACAAGAATGTATTAGTGCTCCATGAATTTCCTACATTATATATGTATATATGCTTTGAAATGAAGATTAAATATACTAGACGAGAGGTTTTAGTGAAAATTGGGTCATGGTGCTCCAATGTAAAATAATTGAAATTGAACTTATAAATTGTAACTACACATTGGATTTTAAATTGTAATTAAACTTTAAATTTTAAATTTTAAATTGAAATTGAATTGCAATGTTAAATTGTAATTGAATTCTAATGTGTAGAATGTAATGTAATTGTAATTTAAATTTTAAATTGTAATGATGTTGACGATGATGATGATGATGATGATGGTAATGGCGATGATGACTGTAATCAGGTTGATGATTCTGAAGATGAAGATGAAGATGAAGATGATGATGATGACCATGATGATGATGAAGATGATGATGATGACCATGATGATGATGATGATGATGATGATGATGTGAATGATGGTGATGGTGATGGAAATGATGATGATGGCAATGATGATGATCATGATGATGATGATGATGATGATGATGATGAAGATGGAAATGATGATGACGATGATGATGATGATGAAAACGACGATGATGATAATAATGATGAGGGTCGTGATGATGATGATGATGAGGGTCATGATGATGAAGACGATGATGATGAAGATGACAACAATGACGATGGTGACGATGATGATGGTGACGATCTTCATCATGATGATGATGGAAATGATGATCATGATGATCATGATGATTCTCAACATGATGAAGACGATTATGATGAAGAAGATGACGACGATGACGATGACGACAATTATGATGATGATGAGGGTCATGATGATGATGACGATGATTCTCAACATGATGAAGATGACGATGACAACAACGATGATGATGATGATGATGAGGGTCATGATGATGAATATGATGATGACAACGATGATGATGATGATGATAATGATGATGATGGAAATGATGATGAAGACAATGATGATCAAAATGATATTGAAGATGATGGTGATGATGGTGATGATGGTTATGATGATGATCATTATCATGATCATGATCATGGTGATGATTATCATGATGATGAAGGAGATGATGATCAACATGTTGATGATGATGAATGTGATGGTGATGATGGTGATCATCATCATTTCCATCATCATCATCATCATCATCATCCGACAACCCGTAGTCGCAAGACGATGATGATGAAGACAACAACGACGAAGACGATGATGATGATGATGATGCTGATGATGATCTTCATCATGATGCTAATGAAAATGATGATGATCATGATGATCATGAGGATCATGATGATGAAAATAATGATGATCAAAATGATGAAGATGCTGACGATGATGGTTATGATGAGGATCATGATCATGATCATGATCATGATCACGATCATGATTAGATGATGAAGACGATGACGATCAACATGATGATGATGATGGTGATCATCATCATTTCAATCATCATCATCATCATCATCATCACCATCATAATCATTATTACCATCATCATCATCATCATCATGACGATGATGACGATGATGATGTTGATGATGGTGATGATGGTGAGGATAGTGATGATGATGATGATGATGATGATGGAAATGATGATCATGATCATGATGATCATGATGATGAAGACGATGATGATCAACATGTTGAATATGATAGTGATGATGGTGATTGTCACCATCGTCATCGTTATCATCATCATCATGTTGATCGTCATCGTATTCATCATCATGATCATCATCATAATGTTGATCATCATCATATTCGTTATTTATATCATTACTACATTAATACTTATTTAAATTCACAACAACTGAAAAATGGAATTTTAATGAATGCAAAAGAAAGGTTACTCCAATTCATTCTATAAATGGTAGTAGATGGTAGTGGTTATAACATACATAACTTGGAGGTTATAATTAGTCAGGGATATATTAATGCTAAGGGTTATAGGGATTAAGGTTTATGGGGATTAAGCGATTATAAGGCTTAGAACTTATCAACATTAAGGGTTATAATATGTATTTCTTATATTAAGGGTTATAGTGATTAGGGGTGATAACATGTAATAGATTAGAGATTATGGGTTATATGTGAGGGATTATAGTGTTTAAATGTGTTACAGTGTTATGGAATAAGGGATTATAATGAGTAAGGTTCATATGTTAAATGTGTGAAGACTATATGTGTATTCATTGTTAGATGTTATAAGTGTCAATAACTAAGGATTAACATTAAAAGTTATAGGTGGTAGGGGTTATGTATTCATGGTCATAAGTGTTAAATTTTGTAGGAATTTAAGGTTATGTTAAGGGTTGGTGGTAAGGGGATATATATGATAATGGTTATATGGATTAGGTGTTAGTAATAAATATTTTTTTTAAATATTAAATATCTAAAATTAAAAAAGAAACCTATTAATTAAAAAAAATGAAAAATGAAAAACAAAAAACAAAAACATGGGCATACCTTACCTCACTCTGTCGTTGTGAATTGAGCCAAACTATGCCTCCTATCATCGCTGAGTGGACTATGAACTCTACCTCATGGCACTGAGTGAACTATACTAGACTCTACCTCCCATCATGTGCACTATGAACTCTACCTCTTATTGTTGAGCGAACTGTGGACTCCGCCTCCTTTTGGTTCTAAACTATGGACTCTGCTTCCTTTGGGTAGGAACCGAAGTTGCTGTAATCTATCAAGCTAGGCACATAATGCCTCCTAAATTGGTGGGTTTATGTCATATCTATTATATCTCTCATTTTACTCATGTTTGTTCAAGGTTTTGGGGTTACGAAATAGGATCACACTACTATACTAAGGTGTTATAGAACTCACTTTGGTTAGGTTCTCTCTGGAGGTCCTCGTCTTTTACACGGCAACGAGATACATTGCCTCAACTGCTCATCATAGGTTTTTAGAGGGTTATATAAATATCTTATATCTTGTGTTCAAGATCATCTATTAGCCACCCCCATGATATCTTCCAACTATAAAAAACCAATGGAAAACCACCACACATTTTTGGGGTTATTAAAACAACAAACCAACGACACGAGCTCAACGAAGAAGGGAACAGAAAAGACTTGTAAAGAGCATTACAACAAGATCAATAAGCCCAACACTCATCAATAGGATAGAAAAAGAGTATTGAGGGTTTGGGGGTTATGAAATAGGTTCAATGTTCAAGGTTGAATTCGTTGAAAAATTCTTTTTGATGTCAAATTGTTGAATTCATTGAAAATTATTTTTAATGTCAAATTTTTGAATTATATGTTCGAGTTGAGGGATTTGATGAATGTACAAATCCCAGGTTGGTTGTGGGAGAGAAGGTTGACTATCCTAGCTTATACTAGCTATTACATGTATATTATAACAAACTATGTTTATTACATTTATCACCTCATCTTACTTATTATAACTAATACCATACATATGATTTGTATGACTATGGTTAGTTATGGTTCCTATAATTGACATATTGGTCTAGGAGTGATTATGCTATACCCATGATATTGAGCAATAGTATTGGGTTGAGTCCTATCACTTCTTATTACATAAATATAGCATACTCTTTTATGGAATAAAGGCATATAAGTTCTATCATAGTGTATAGTGAATTTAGTACAATGTTCATTATGTAATTAAGCTCACACCTATTGATTAGTGTGCAGATCTGTTGCTTATCCTTATTTGAGACCATGTATCTCATTGTTCAATCACTTACTTCCACTGGTTAAATATTGGTGATAGGGTAGTGTACTTATTAGGGATTCACTTATGACATAATCATGGTAATCCAACAGCCTTATACTTAGTTGATATGTAACATGATAGATAGAGTTGAACAGGCTCATTATTATGTATACATGGTGTTAGCTTCTTATAAATTTGATACTCTACTTACTTGTACATTAGTATATATTATATATTATGGAAACATAGGTACCATTCATCATAAGTATTGAGATTAGAGATTATATATGGAACTACTTTACCCTTTTAAGGTGAAGAAAGTGAAGAGTAACATTATGGATATCGTACTTGATTCCCGGGTATTTATGTCCATATTAGCCTTATATCTCTAATTAGGTAGTGTATAATTTTGTATTCCTATGGATACCATAGGAATAGAATAACATTAACATTACACATATTAGGAGGATATACTATCTTTTTATATTAGGGAAACAACGTATATAATGTATAGAACATGATATCCTTATATTAGAGTCATTACACGTGTACATGGTTCGTAAAAAGCTAACCTCTTGCTTCTGATATCAATATCATAGGAATAGAGCCAATCACATGGGGTTATAGTAGTACTATAATTTCATATGTTACCAATATAATGGAAATATTTTTGATATCATTTTCATTAACTAGAATGTTAGAACCAATATGGTATAATACTAAACACGCATAACTAAGAAGGAGTAAGCATAACCAGTAGCTTGAATAAGCTTATACATATACTAAGAAGTAATGAAGCTCATAGTAACCAAACTCATGCTTATAGTTACAACCATAGTGTAATCATACTACTAATAAGAATCAAAGTAATTACAAGCAGCTTTGAGTTACAACCATATTGTTATCATTCAAGTCAAGGGTACTCATAGTAATCAAATCCGGTACGATGTGAATCCCATAAAACAGGGTAATATTTAGTGTTATGCTTATACAGATATAATGATTTCCATTACCTAAGCTCTTAATATTGGTTAAGCTTGACTATCAATAAGCTCTTATATTACTGAGATAATGTAATACCTAACCTCACTACAGATCCCAAGAAATATACATATCATATTCATTGTGGATAAACAGAGGGTGATAACATGGTGAAATCACTTGCTCATAAGGTCTAATATGGTTCTGATTACTGGATAACATATAGCTCTTGATATGAGTGGTTTATTGATATCACATTGATTAGAGATATAACGTAGATTACACTTACAATATCTATACAGGATATAAGCAGTATGTTCAATGGGATTCATGCTACTATAATAGGGATGCACTATATTATATAGTAATACTCGTAACTATTCTATACATGCTAGTTATGATACTATGTTTCCATAAGATTTAACATACAATATGTGAATGCCAATTACTCATCTTTATCGTAATAATGGACAAGATTATATACGGTATCATGATTAAACCATTCTTATTGAGATCTAAGCTTACATAACCTATCATGAAGTAAGACTAATAAATACCACTCAACTTAATTACTTAATCAATGGTAAGGATAAAGTGACCGTACTAGTTACACGTATTCAACTCAATCAATGGTTATACTTCAAGTTAAAAATTCAAGAACTATTAAAATATTTGTACAAACTACTAGTATAAGCTTAGAGTTACAGCATTGGATTCGATTCATTACACTAACTACATGCCACTTATTGAATAGATAGAACTAATACCATTACTTCCATCAGTATGATACTAGCTTAAGTTGTTTGTGATTCCAATAGAGTATTATACTTATGATTGCATAACCTATACATTCAATGGTTCCAACTATCTATGTTTATAACCTTCCTATAATTACCCTTATATTATAATTACCTATTTTATAGCTTATGGTCTTGAGCTTACATAACTAGGTGTATTGTTCTAGTTCAATGTTGGGTTTAATTTACTACTACTACTAATAATAGCTAATAAGTCCACCCAATCACCAAACCTCTTGAGAACCCATTACCCTCCAATGAAACAAACTCCCAATTAGTAAACATATTATTCAGAATCAAAATGAAAATAACATCCATGAAAGGAAACTATTATAATCTTTGGAAAAATCCAATACCAAGAAAAAATTTGTTGGAAATTAATGGATAGTAGTCTAGAAAATATTAATAAAAAACATTGTTTCATGAGATAACATAACGCTTTAGGACTGTTACCCCCTTTTTTGCATGGATGGTCAATTGGAGTTTTGTTGAGCTAAACTAGGATAATTTCTAGTGTTTTTGAGCATGAGTTTGCTGAGCTAAACTAGGCTAGTTATTGGCATGATTCTTGGGATATGTTTTGGGATATTTCTTGGCATGATTTCTTCTCAGCTCACACAGTTAGCCCAGAATTGTCTTTCTGCTGCTAAAACACGCCAAGAACTACTGTTCAATTACATCAGTCAGCCAAGAATATGGATAGGAGGTTGCTTTCTGCTGCTAGACATTCCCATAACTCCTGGTACTACTGATTGAGGTCTGTAATGCACATAGAGGCTAGAACTACTCCCAAAATGTTTTGTAGAGGCTCATATTAGTTCATATAATGTCCATGTTTGGGATTTATGGTTTTTTCCATGCTCATATCTGTTACTCTCATGTTTTCTTTGCCTACAATTTATTTCATGCACATATCTGTTACTCTCATGTTTTCTTTGCCCACAATAAGCCTAGAATTAGAAATAAATATTGTTTTAGGGCTGCTTGAGGCCACAAACAGACCTAGAATTTCCCATAGTGCTTTAAAATGGTATAGACATGTCTAAAACATAATCTTTGTCATAAGACAAAGATTTATAATCCATTTATCAATTACAAGAAATCTTTTTCATAGGACAAATATTTCTAAAATTCCTTTGCTTCTAATTAGTAATAACCCCATTAAGTTGGGATCACTTAGAATACTAGGCAATATTGGGACACAATATACTATAGAAGATAGACGAGAAAATGGCTCAAATGAAGACTAGACTAAAGGAAGATAAAAATTGTTAAAATAACTATAACAATACAAAAGGAGACTTACTTACCTATAGTTTATTTATTGGTGTCTAAATCCCATCTTGATGAAGAAAGGGTTTCCTAGAAGATCAAGTTTAAACTCTTCCTACATTAACCCGTTTCAAAAAAAAGGAACTATAAAGCTAACCAGAGGGTTTTTTGTTCTTCTCATAATGATGAATATTTTATTTTGGAAATGTATGTGACCTATATGCTTAGTGGGTACAAGTACTGAAACCAATAAATACCTTTTTGTTGTTCCAAAAGGTTTATCCTTGTAATTTAATATAAAGTACAAAGAGTAGGGCTTTACATCACTAAATTTCCTCTTTCCACCACAATGAGGAAGGAAAGCATATCCAAATGGGTTGTAATAGTAGAGGACATAGTTCACTCTCATAGAAATGCACTTAACCTAAATTTTAGTTTCTTAATATTCACAAAAAATTTGGAAATCCTTTTAATTGAATTCCTTTTTAGGATCCTCAAAGTTGCTTTATATGTTATTTTCCATGAAAGAATTTTTATAAAATAATAGGTTTCATAATTCCGCATGTCTCCATATGATTTTATATATGGAAGGCCTTAAATAACCCCTCTAAGTTGGAATCACTTGAAATACCAAGAAATTTTGGGACTCAAGATACTACAAGAGATGGAAGAGCAAATGGCTAAGACAATGATTGTTTAAAGAAATATGAGCATACAAAAGAGGACTGATTTCCCTTTAGCTTATTTAATGGTGTCTCCAACCCATATTGAAGAAGAAATGGTTTCCTAGAATATCAAGTTGTGATTCTTCCTATATAACTGGATTCGGGAAATAAAATTATAAAGATAACCAGAAGGTTTTCCAGTTCTTCTCATAGAGATGAATATTTCAATTTGGAAATGTTTATGTCCTATATGCTTGGAGGAGAGGTGTGATGAAACTAGTAAATACTTTGTTTCTATTTTTTCAAAAGGATTATCTTTATAATTCAATATAATGTACAAAGATTAATCCTTTACATCATTGAATTTCCTCCGAACCACCACAATGAGGAAGGAAATCATATCCATCTGGAGGGATGTAATTATGAGGGATTGATGTCCAGAGAAGGATTTTTTTCTCCTTGTGTTGCATAATTATTGTGGTTTTAAAACAATTGATCCAACATAAAATTTCAACAGTGGTATATTTAGAAAACCCTACCCTTTCCTTTCAGTTATAGAAATTGTCTTGATAATTCTATACATCCTTATTCACCTTCGTGGTGCCATAGGATAGCTAAGGTTTGCAATGGACATTGTAATATAAAAAAAAGAATTATTCCATGAAATTTTTTATTTCTATGTTTCCTTTTTCTATCCTCTATGTTTCCTCATTTCTGGCATATTCTTGCACCCTAGATCTACAAAATCGGGACTGCATTATTCATTTTTGCCAAACCTGCAAACCCTAATTTCCCTATTGTTTGTCTATTGCTATCGCTCAAAGTTTGGTTGTAAACCTAAATTATGGAATTTTTCCATTCCATTCATGAATAATTCCATTCAATCCAAACCTAAACGATGGTTCTGGATGCAACTGATACAACCTCAAAACCATAATGGCTATCGGGAGAAGATTCAAACGGGAGTTTGTTGTGATGAGTTGGAAGTTTTTCTAAGTTATATGTAAGCCTATGGGTGTAGAGTAAGGAGAGAGGAGTGGCTAAGAAAATGAATAATCGGGCCAATGTAAACTGGAGAACTAACCTAGAAGATGTGTGATCAGGTCGGTGTAGTGTTAGAAGATCTCATAATGTGAACTAATCTATAGAGGTTGGAGAAAGTAATGCATTTCGTCAGATATCTGACATATATGCTATACTACCGACACTTAAATTCGTTTATATGACTTTAGCCATGTCTACATGGAGCACAATATGAGTGCAGACCATTTATCCAAGGAAGCATTGAATATGAAGGCTGGCCTCCTCTCCTTCTTGTAAATTTTATAAGGAGAAATAATTGATGAAGGAATGATACATTTAATTTAAGAGCCTTTTGATTTGTGTGGCATAGTCTATTTTGTTAATGTAATTGTAATTTCGGAATGTATTCACTTGTATTTCTTATCTATTGTAACCTGATGTTTGTTCCGGGATGTTATCATGTCATGTCATGCCCTGATGTTTCGATTGGGAAGATATATAATGTAAACAAGTCATGTCAAGTCATGTCAAGTCATTGAGGGTAACCCTCCTATTGTCTAAGGGTTAAAGTCCCCACGGTTCAGGGGCACTAGGGTTATTAGACTCTCCTAGAGAGGTTGGCTTTAGTAGGGTTTTAGTCATGCTAGGATTAGTATAAATAGAGAGATGGACTCTCTATTTAACACACATCACAAACACACTCAAGTGTATCACATAGTTGAGGAAGGAGAAGACATTGGGGCTAGACAAAAATAAGGTTACTGTTGTTGAGAGATCATCTTACTATTTTGGGGTTTTACCTTTTGTGCTGATTCTATCTCTGAGGAAGTTGTGAGGTTTTCTCCATTTATGGTTTCCCCAAGGAAAAGCAATGTGTTCATTGTCTCTTGTGTTTGATTGTTGTACTTGTTGTTCTCTTAGTTAAATATCCTAACCTAATGCTATCTTGAATGTTGAAAAACTAACATGGTATCAGAACTAACCTAAGAAGAAGACACTGTGCAGCTGCGGGACTTAGGGATTCCTACTTTGTGGATATATCTCAATAGATTTTCAGAAAAATTAAGGTGGAATAACTCTCCTCCTTAGGGCACATCTTTCTGTCGAAGAAGAATCCAATTTTGAGGTTTTTCAGTTTTGGACCCAACACTACTGCCAGAAATTAGGGATTTTCATAGAAGAGGAATTTTTCAGTGATCCCAAGCCTAGATTGATATCCTCCCAAAAATAAAATTTAGGGATCAATTTCAAAGAATTTGGTTGGACAGAACTCCAGAAAATCAAAACCCTAATTTGCTCCTAAACGAGCTCTACAGGATTTCAGCTCAAAACTCAGATCCGACATCTTGACCTGGTAATATCTAAAATATTTTGTATTTCCATTTGAGGTTCTTAGTTAAGATGTCTCATCATACCAAGCTTGATGAAAATCTTGAGGGAGCTGATAACTTTCGAGCCTGGAAGTATAGGATCTCCTTGGTCGTGGAAGAGAATGAGTTAGACTCCTACATCCATGAGGAGGTTCTAGTTCCAAAGGGAGATGAGGCTAAGGCCTTGCATAAGAAGAAGTTGGTTATGGACAAGAGAATAATTTCTGATTATATCAAGGATCATCTCATACCATAGGTGTCCTCCCTAAAGACACCTAAAGCTATGTTTGATTCCCTAACCAATTTGTTTGAAGGGAAGAACATAAACTGGAAGATGACTCTGAGAAACCAACTAAATAATGTGAAGATTCAGAATGCAGAAACAATCTAGTAATACTTCACAAGAGTTTCTCAGATCAAGGAGCAACTAGAAGTAGTAGATGAAGAAGTGTAAAATGTAGAGATTGTGATGACTACCTTGAATGGCCTTCCTAGGTCATGGGATTATTTCATCCAAGGGGTCTATGCTAGAAAGAAGTTATTCAAGTTCAGCAGACTATGGGAAGAGTGCTCTCAAGGAAAAGCTCGGATAGCAACTCGAGAAGAAAATATGGGAAGTGAAGATCAAGCTCTCACGATACACTCCAAGTCAACCAAAAGAAGATCTGATCACTCCAGAGATAAGCACTCTCACAAAGATAAAACTAGAAAAGATTTGTATAGGATCATATGTTATACATGTAATGAAGTAGGACATTATGCAAGAAATTGTCCTAAGAAACAAAAACTAACAAAAAGGAGAAACAAAAGAAGACGTCATGCTCATGCTGCAGAGGATGATGAACCATCCAAGAAAAGAACTAGATGTGAAAGTGAAGATTATTCAAGCGAGGATGAATATGTTTTGATTTGTGCTCTCACAGGAAACATTACTCATGGAAGAAATGATTGGCTCATAGATAGCGGGGCTTCCAAACATATGACAGGATTCAAGGAATCCTTTGTGAGACTATCAGAACATGAATCATCGCATAAGGTGAAGCTGCGGATATGACAACCAATATCCAATAAAAGGTAGTGGGTAATATTCCTATAAGCTAGACTCTAGAAAGTCTATAACAATGAAGGAAGTATTGTTTGTGCCAGGACTCAAGAAGAACCTCCTCTCCATCTCGGCATTAGATGCAAAAGGAATGCGGGTTGCATTCATAGATGGTCAAGTCATCATGTGGCCAAAAGGAAAGACTATCGATGATGTGGTGGTGATTGGAGAACAAGAAGGAGGATTGTACAAATTAAAGGGCCATCCAGAACAAGCCTTGGTCCATGACACAGTAGAGCCAAGTGAAATTTGGCATAGAAGGCTTACACATGTGCATTACAGAGCACTGCCACTTGCAAGCAAAGCTATTGAAGGTCTTCCAGAAATCCAAGCAAAACATGATGGGGTCTGCAAAGGATGTGTGAAAGTAAAGAATACAAAGAAGACATTTCCAAGCAGCGAAAGCAAAGCAAAAGGAATCTTGGCAATCATTCACTCTGATGTATGTGGTCCTATGTCATCAAACTCACTAAGTGGGTAAGCATATTATGTTTCTTTTATTGATTACTTTTCTAGGAAGACATGGGTTTACTTCATGAAGAACAAAGACAAAGTATTCAGCAAGTTCAAGGAATTCAAATCCTTGATCAAGAACCACACTAAAAAGAAGATCAAGACCCTTTGATCAAATAATGGCAGAGAATTCACTTCAAATGAATTCAAAGAGCTATGCAAAAAATTAGGGATTAAGAGGGAGTTGTCTGCTCCTTATAATCCACAACAGAATGGGATTGCAGAGAGGAAGAATAGAACTATCATGGAAGCTACAAGAGAAATGCTTCATGATCAAGACCTTCCTATGCTTTGGGCAGAAGCTGCCAGAACAGCGGTGTATGTACAGAACCGTACTCCACATAGAGTGCTCGAGAACAAGACTCCTGAAGAAGTCTTCTCCGACAAGAAACCAGAAATCAGCCATCTCAGAATATTCGGGTGTCCTATGTACATACACATTCCAAAAGAGAAGAAAACAAAATTATATCCTTCAGGAAAGAAGGGTATATTTGTGGGATACTCTAAAAGCTTTAAAGCTTACATAATATATTTTCTAGGATACAAGAAGATTGACATCAGCAGGGATGTGCCATTTGATGAAGACACGGCTTACAACAAATCCAAAAAGAGACCTGCTGAAGAATCTGAAGAGGCACAAGCATTTAGAATTCATGATAAAACCATGAATGAATAAACTCAATAAGAAGATAAATAATTTGAAGAACCAAAAAGACCTGTAGATCCACCTCTCGAGAAGAATCCTCATAAGAGGAAACCTGCTTGGGTATGAGAATTTATCCAAGGTGTGGAAATATATGGGGCTCTAGAAAAAAAACACAGAGAAAGAAAGAGGACCAGGTCCTGCTCCAGGTATGTAGCATTACTATGTGATTTCATTGATAAAGAACCTTCCAGTTATGAAGAAGCAGCAAAAGGTAAAGAATGGAAGGATGCTATGATCGAAGAATACCAATCGATCATGAAGAATGATTTTTGGGATGTTGTCCCAAGACCAGACAAGAAGTCAGTTGTAACTTCCAAATGGATCTACAAGATCAAACATGCTGCAGACGGTAGCATTGCAAAATAAAAGGCAAGATTTGTGGCTCAAGGTTTCTCCCAGAAAGAAGGAATAGATTATGAAGAAACCTTTGCACCTATAGCTAGATAAACTTCCATTAGATCAGTACTTGCTCTGGCTGCAGTGATGAAATTGAAGATACCCCAGATGGATGTCAAGACTGCTTTCTTGAATGGTGTAATGGAAGAGGAAGTGTATGTAGAACAACCACTCTGTTTTGAGACACATGACAGGGAGTCTCATGTGTGCATATTGAAGAAATCCATGTTCAGTTTGAAATAGGAACCCATGACATGGTATGGTAGAATTGACAGCTTTCTATCCAGTTTTGGCTTTACCAAGACTAAAGCAGATTCCAACTTTTACTACAAGGTTGAACATGGCAACCTAATGATGCTTCTACTGTATGTCGATGATCTATTTGTGACAGGTATGGATGGGTTGATTCTTGACACAAAGAGAAAGCTTACTACTGAGTTCAAAATGAAGGACTTGGGTATGATGCATTATTTTCTAGGCATGGAGGTGTGGCAGAGTGCGGATGGAATCTTCCTTGGACAAGGGAAGTATGCAGTAGAGATCCTAAAGAGGTTTGGGATGATGGACTGCAAATCCATGGCCACACCTATGGAATCAAACCTGAAGCTATTGAGCGATGCTTCATTAGAGTCGGTTGATGCTATGATGTATCGTTAGATGATTGGATCCTTGATGTACCTGATGAACACGAGACCAGACATTTACTTTATTGTGAACACCTTGATCCAGTTCTTGACAAATCCGATAAATGTTCACTTGATTGATGCAAAGCATGTTCTGAGGTACCTAAGGGGTACACTTGATTATGGGCTCAAGTACGATGCAAATCAGAATATTAACCTGGAGGGTTATGTTCGTTCAGATTGGGCAGGTAGTGCCATCGATAGGAAGAGCACTTCTGGGTGTTTCTTCAGTATGGGATCAGGTGTGATCTCCTGGTTTAGCAGGAAGTAATACTATGTGGAACTAAGTACAGCTGAAGCAGAATATGATGTAGCTTGTTCAGCTAGCTGTGAGGCAGTATGGCTGAGGAAGCTACTGTTTGATTTATTTGATCTCCAGTTGGATGCAACTTGTATACATTGCGACAACCAGAGGTTTGTGAAGTTGTCAGAGAATCCAGTGTTCCATGACAATTCGAAGCATATTGAGATAAAGTATTACTATATTAGGGATATGGTGCAGAGGGGAGTAGTGAAGCTCCATTATGTTGCAACAGTCGATTAGATATCTGATGTGTTGATGAAGCCATTTCCCAAAGTGAAGTTTGAGTACTTCAAGGAGAATCTTGGTGTTCTACAGATCTAGGTCCCTTCCAAGGGGAAGTGACGAGTCTGAAAGCCATTCTGACGAGCAAGTCAAATGTAAGGGTTGAGCCATTCTGTCATGTTGAGAGGATTTGGTTCCTTCCATGTCAGATATGAGTGCTGAATGCCATTTTGGGAATGTATGTACCTGGTCAGTTACCAGGAACACTCAGTATGGGACTAAGAGAGCCATTCTGATGAGCAGGTCAAATTTAAGGGTTGAGCCATTCTATCATGGCTAAAGGATTAGGTTCCCCCCATGTCAGATATGAGTGTTGGCCATTCTGACAAGTAGGTAAAACATAAGGGAAACTCCCACTCTTCGAGAGAGTGGAGGAACCTGGTCCATTACCATGTAGCTTAGTCTGGGACTGGGGGCCATTCTAGTGAGGGTGTAGAATTTGGTTCCTACCCGGTCAAATGTGAGTGCGAGCCATTCTGGTGAGGGTGTAGGATTTGGTTCCTACCGGGTCAGATATAAGGACAACTACCATTCTCTTGGAGAATGGAGGCACCTAGTCCGTTACTAGGTATCTCAGTTTGGGACTGGGGGCCATTCTGGTGAGGGTGTAGGATTTTCTTCCTACCAGGTCAGATGTGAGTGCATGCCTTTCTGACGAGGGTGTAGGATTTGGTTCCTACTAGGTCAGATGTAAGTGCTAAATCCTTTTCACAGATGATAGTGCTGTCCTATCATGCTCGTGAATGTGAGTGTTGGGCCTTTTTGATGTGATTGTAGGCTTCTACATGATCATATGTGAGTGTTGGGCATGCCTTTCTGATGAGTAGGTCATATGTAAGTGTTGGGTAGGTCATTTTGACAAGTAGGTTAGATATAAGTGCTGAACAAGAACTACATGATGGCTAGGCCTACAAGCAGCATGAAAGAAGGCTGGCTCTGTAGAACTTTCTGTGACAAGAAGAATCATGAGATAGCACATATGATGATGACAAGAGGAGATCCAGATCTAGCCATGATCCAGATCTGGTTATGATGACTCCAAGAGATCCAGATCGAGTGATGATCCAAATCTAGTAGTGATGATCCCGATCGAGTGATGGTCCAGATCCAGTAGTAATGATCTAGATCGAGTGATGATCCAGATCTAGAAGTGATGATCTAGATCAAGTGATGATCTAGATCCAGCAGTGATGATCCAGATCCAGTGATGATCCAGATCCAATAGTGATGATCTAGATCGAGTGATGATCCAGATCTAGTGATGATGTCCAGTGATGATCCAGATCCAGTGATGATGATCCAGATCTAGTGATGATCCAGATCCAGAAATGAAGATGGCATGAAGATAAAGATGACTTGAAGACGAAGATGACTTGGATATGCAGATGATGAGAAGATCCAGAGAAGAAGACCAGTGATGAAAATTGTGTCGATAGAATACCTTCCTAGTTAAGAGGGAGTGTTAATGTAATTGTAACTTCGGAATGTATTCACTTGTATTTCTTATCAATTGTAACCCGATGTTTATTCCAGGATGTTATCATGTCATTTCATGCCCTGATGTTTCGATCGGGAAGATATATAATGTAAACAAGTCATGTCAAGTCATTGAGAGTAACCCTCCTATTGTATAAGGGTTAAAGTCCCCATAGTTTTGGGGCACTAGGGTTATTAGAATTTCCTAGAGAGGTCATCCCTAGTAGGCTTTTATTCATGCCAGGCAGGGATGATTTTAAGGAACCCTACTTATTTAAAAGTGTATAAATGTTGGTGAATATTAACAATTCTTAAAACACCAACTATAAAATGATTGGAAATATTTTTCAAAAAATATTTTAAATTTCAAAGATTTTATATCATTTATATAATAGTTTGGCGAGTTTTAGGCTGAAAAAATTTTACCCCGTCAAAATTGGGCAAAATAGGGATTCAAAAAATGCAAAATGGTGAATCCTTTTTGGGAGAAAAACATGGAAAAATAGCCCACTGGGCTAAAATTTGCCCCTAAAATTATCCTTGATGCCAAGATTAGTATAAATAGAGAGTTGGACTCTCTATTTAATACACATCATAAACACACTCAAGTGTAGCCAATAGTTGAGGAAGGAGAAGACACTAGGGCTAGACAAGAAGAAGGTTACTGCTGTCAAGAGATCATCTTACTGTTTTGGGGTTTTACCTTTTGTGCTGATTCTATCTCTAAGGAAGTTGTGGGATTTTCTCCATTTATGGTTTCCCTAAGGAAAAACACTGTGTTCATTGTCTCTTGTGTTTAATTGTTGTACATGTTGTTCTCTCAGTTAAAGATCCTAACATAATGCTAGCTTGAATGTTGAAAAACTAACATATTTTGGTTCTTTCTACTATGGGATACGTCATCATCTTTCTTGTTTTAGCTGGGGATATAGATTTTGTTTTCATCCCCTCAGGGGTGTGTTTTATCCACCCTCGAGGCCTCCTTGGATAAGCTATTTTGGATCCTTATGTTCCTTGTGTGGTACTGCTACTTTAGTCATCTTGGGATTGTGGGTTCCGTCCCTCACCTTGAGATATTTTTGATACTTATGATCTCCACTTGTTAATGGACTGACTTATTGCCAGGATTGTGTAAAAGTTACCTTTTATTCACTACTAAATATCAAGGAACTCCTCTTTTTCTTCTGAAAAAAGGATACAAAATATTTGCAAATGATTTTATCACATATATTGAGATCCGTAAATTGGGTCTTTTATATTTTTGGGTGAGGAAACAAACTAAATTAAAATAGGTACACCTAAGAATATTGTAAAAAACATAGTTTGTATTTTGAGATTAATTGGTGAATCATTTGATATGGAACGAATTCATATATATATTGTGTTAAAGGACTATGCGATGAATTGTTATACTAGGGAATTATTGATATTATTTAGGATAATGATATCAAACATTATGTCCTGCTTATAAGTCTTTCCAAGTTTTTTGCTGGTATTTTGCTATTATTTGCCAATTTATTTTTCAGCCATGGTGTAGGTAGAACCAAATAGGTATTTGTCAGACCTTTCTTCTGTCGACGAGGGCATTTTGGGAAGGATAGAGGAAATTGATACATCCAGTAGGTAAATCCTTAGTGGTGCAATAGGATAGCTAACATGTGGAATGGAAATTGTAGTATAAAAAAAAGAATTATTCCATGAAATGTTTTAGGTCTACGTTTCCTTTGTCTTTCCTTTATGTTTCCTCATTTCTGGCATACTATTGCACCCTAGATCTGCAAACTCGGGAGTGCATTATTCATTTTTTCCAAAACCTGTAAACCCTAATTTTCTTATTGTTTGTCTATTGTTATCGCTCAAAGTTGTGTTGTAACCCTAAACAATGGAAGTTTTCCATTCCATTCATGAAGAATTCCATTCAATTCAACCCTAAATGATGGTTCTGGATGCAACTAATACAACCTCAAAACCATAATGGCTATCGAGACAAGATTCAGACGGGAGTTTGTTGTGATGAGTTGGAAGTTTTTCTAAGTTATATGTAAGCCTACAAGTGTAGAGTAAGGAGAGAGAAGTGGCCAAGAAAATGAATAATTGAGCCAATGTAGATGGGAGAACTGACCTAGAAGATGTGTGATCAGGTCAGTGTAGTGTTAGAAGCTCTCATAATGTGAACTCATCTATAGAGGTTGGAGAAAGTAATGCATTTCGTCAGATATCTGACATATATGCTTTACTACAGACACTTAAATTCATTTATATGATTTTGGCCATGTCTACAGGGAGCACAATATGAGTGCAGACCATTTATCCAAAGAAGCATTGAATATGAAGGCTGGCTTCCTCGCCTTCTTGTAACTTTTAGAAGGAGAAATAATTGATGAAGGAATGATACATTTAATTTAAGAGCCTTTTGATTTGAGTGGCATAGTCTATTTTGGTTCTTTCTACTATGGGATACATCATCATCTTTCTTGTTTTAGCTAGGGATATAGAACTTGTTTTCATCCCCTTAGGGGTGTGTTTTCTCCACCCTCGATGCCTCCTTGGATAAGTTGTTTGGGATCCTTATGTTCTCTATGTGGTATTGCTACTTCAGTCATCTTGGGATTGTGGGTTCCATCCCTCCCCTTGAGATATTTTTTGATACTTATGATCTCCACTCATTAATGGACTGACTTATTGCCAGTATTGTGTAAAAGTTACCTTTTATTCACTATTAAATATCAAGGAACTCCTCTTTTTCTTCTGGAAAAAAAGATACAAAATATTTGCAAATGATTTTATCACATATATTGAGATCCGTAAACTGGGTCTTTTATATTTTTGGGTGAGGAAACAAACTAAATTAAAATAGGTACACCTAAGAATATTGTAAAAAACATAGTTTGTATTTTGAGATTAATTGGCTGAAGCATTTGATATGGAACGACTTCAAATCTATATCGTGTTAAAGGACTATGTGATGAATTGTTATACTAGGGAATTATTGATATTATTCAGGATAATGATATCACCATTATGTCATGCTTATAACTCTTTCCAAGTTTTTTGCTGGTATTTTGCTATTATTTGCCAATTTATTTTTCGGTCATGGTGCAGGTAGAACCAAACAGGTATTTTTCAGACCTTTCTTCCTCCAGCGAGGCAATTTTGGGAAGGATAGAGGAAAGTGATGCATCCAGTAGGTCTATAAGGGCTAGATCAAGTAGATGTCATAATATCAGAAGAAAAATTAATAAATGGATGGATTTTTTTCTCAAAGGAGGGGGGTCATGTTCATATGGTGATGAGACAGTAGGAGACCTCGAGGTGCCCTTAAGGTACAAACACCTAGTGAAACAATGGGTGCCTAGGCATATTCCTCAAGTAAACAATGATTTTTGTGTGAATGAGAGGATATATAGAATTGCACCATCATCATTACATGGATTGGGGTTGTTTTCCATGGATGGCATAAAGGTTGGATACAATAGATGTACAAAATTGATGGCGTATGTTGGATCCTCTTACAACTATAGTGATTGGATGCACCTAGTCCAATATACATGAAGTATGCATAGATATGGGTTGTCAGCAAATTATATACAAATGAAAGACAAAGCTCAAAATAAAGGGGCAATGTTGTACATTGACGTAAGGAAAAAAATAGCTAGGAATATTGAGAGGTTTATAAACAGTACAAAACCAAGGTCTACATTGAAGAAACCCAACTGCATATTCGAGTCATGTGAAGGAAACCATGTATTTTTATGTGCTATTATATAAATAGTTGCCGGGGAAGAACTACTTATTAATTATACTTTGAATCGTGTAGATACAAACATGGTTAGTATGGTTGTGGTACATCTAACAATTGACCCAACCTTTTATTAATTATTTAAACATCTATAAGATTTTTCGTTAGAATATAATTATAATTTTCTATTAAATTTCCTATGTTGACATTGCAAGGAGGTGATGGGGGGCTCATCACCCTAGCAGAAGGTGAGAGGAGTACATGATCCGCACGGAAACAGGTATACATCAAAATGTTATGTTTTAAAATTGTTTTAGTGAATATTTTAGTTTCGTTAGGTCATTTTTAATATGTTTTTGATGCAGGGTTCTCTCATGGGCACCTTCCTCACAGTAGATGTTAGTAGACCTGAATCAAGGTGGTAGGTATACATCGATATTTCCATTGTAAAAATTTAGGATAGACAAATAGATCTGTTGTTATGTATTTTCATTAGTATATTCAGTTCGTTTATATAATATTTTCTATTTTCCATGCAGAGTGTTGTCCAAGGAATCCAACTGGCTATTAATCAGCCGACTGCAGGATCGGGGAAACAAGTAAACATTAATGTAATTCTACATTTGAAATACTTTAAAATCGTACACATGTATATCGTGTGGCATAATGTTTATTTTGTTATGTATTTTTTTCATTTTTATGTTTGCGTTCAAGATGATAATGTTGTCTACTTTTTTTCCAGGATGATGACTGGGAAAGTCCCCAACTGTTGATCAGACGACTGGAGCCTCGAGAAAACCTATAAACCTAAATGTAATTCGACATTCTAAATACTTCAAAATTGTACACATATAAAACATGTAGCATAATGTTTATTTTTGTTATGTATTTTTTAGCTTTTACATATTGCGTTCATTTAATGTTCTCTACTTTTTTTGCGGGTGGCTGATCAGGGTAAGTCCCCAGTTGTTGGTCATACCACACCCTCATCTAGGCATCAGGTAAACCTAGATGTAATCCTATGAATCTATCATGATAGACAATTTTTGTTAATATAATTTTTTGAGCATATTATTGCTTCAAAGACTAAGCAATGTTTTATATATTTCTCTTACAGATAGGGGATTCGGTTTATGAAACACCAACTCATCACTCTTTATAGTTTGAGGTCTCCCAGATGATGAAAGATAATGAAATTAGTAGGTATGTAGACCCGTCAAGGGTGCTACATAAGACCATAGAAAAACAAAATGAGGAACTAGTTCTTTTGACATTGACAGTTCCACAAACAGAAGAGATCAAATAAAAGATTCAATTGTTGTTACAGAGATGTTGACAATTGCAATTAAGTTCCCGAATAATAATGTAAATTCATTTAGAACTTTATAATTTTTAATTTTATATGATATTGAACTTATAATACAATGGCTTGTATTTACATGAAGTTATGCAGCTTTACAGACATGGTCAAGGCGTTGTTGGTCCCAGTGACCAAACCACTCCACACACACCACATATTGCTCCTTTATTGTCCACTGAACAGTCAAAAACATTCTCTGTGACACCCCTTAGGCCAGCATAGGGTGTAACCAATGCTGACTGACCCATAATAGATATTGCAAAAGAAGGGGTGGATGCAGGGTTAGATACTAATGCTGATGTTGAAGCAGCATTTCCTAGATCTTCTCATGTCACTAGCACTTGTTTAGTAGTGACAACATTTTTTGTGAACAAAGAACTCGTTCCAATAAAGATAGAGAATATTTCAGGTGATTATAGATTGTTCAATTTAGTTTTTATAATTTGTGTCTAATATACCAATAATATTTTTTAATGTTGATGGCATTAATTTTTTGTAGGAAATGATGTATTTTATAAACATCTAAATGATTTGTCCTAGGAGATATGCAGGAACACCATCTACACAAGGTCGGATAGACAAGCAAAATATTTAAAGGATGAGCTAACTAATCGCTTGGTTGGTGTGTTCGAAAAATATACCTTCGATACATCGAAGGTCCTACAGAATGTTGGACAACATCTGAAGATTATCCGAGACCAGTATAGGCTTCACCTAGAAATGAACCCTAAGTATGAGCGCCCTCCAATGATTCCATCTAGGGAGTGGAAAGCCCTAGTGGAATATGGAAAAGAGAAGGGTCTGAGAAAATCAGGAAAGATACCACCAAGAATAGGGAGGTATGCTATACGTTCCAAAATGTAATGGTAAGCCTTATTATTATTAGTTTTTATATCGAGTTTGAAACATCGACTAACGTAATTCAACACCCGATCAGGTTGTCTGACACATCTAACACCACCAAGGAAAGAATGGAAAAAATTGGTCAACACAAGCTTGGGCCGGGTGGTTATTCAAACTTGGTGGCCCAATATGTAAGTATCGAAAACCTAAAATTGCATCCAATTAAATGATATAGAAATTTATTTTAGTTTTCTTCTGGAAAAAAATGTAAAATTAATGACATAATGAAAATATGCAAGTCGACCGGTTCAAATAATTTCCCACTTAGGAAGACATGAAGCTTGGCTTCGAATAGGGCCTTAACGCCGTTGTTGAATGTCGAAGAAACTTGTCTGGGCATACTACATGATCTTCTATTGATCCATCTGGTGCGCAGGTATATAAAAACTATATAGTTTAATGATAATTTATTAATTCTCATGCAATTTATTCATTATAAAAAATTAACGTAAATTATTTATTCCTTTTTCAGCAGGAAAGTAATGATCACGTTCATGTCGAGGATGTACACCAACCAGAATATCATGCTTTGATTCCTGGTAATGAATATATTAATATGCTATTGTTTTGTATAGATAATTGTAGATGATGAACATTAATTCTAATTCTACATAATTCAACTGCAGAGCATGTAGATGCAGATAACACTAAACAGGTTGAGCCTGTATAGGATAATGATGAACATGTTGATGCCCATGCCAGGTAAACCAACACCTTTGTAATGTTTTTTTAAATGAATTACTTGTATTTATAAAAATAAAAATAATTTAATGAAACATTTTGACATTATTGCAGAAATTTAGCGCCCCTCGCCACAAGTTCAACCTTGCAAGCAGTCTAGTAGGGAGACCGAGGATCAGATTCCGGAAGATGCGCTTATGAATAACTATTTAAAGAGAAGAAAAGTAAAAAGGAAGTGACTCAACAAATTTTGAGTAATTCTTATTTATAATAAAAAAAATTATATGGTTTTTTCCTCTGTTTCATGAATGAATGGTTAAATGAATGCTTTAATGAATGGTTTACTGATTTTATTTATTGACTATTAAATGAATGGTTAAATGAATGGCTATTAACTAAATGAATGGTTTAATTAATGTTTTTTTCAGCTGTTGAATGATTGAATGGTTTAATGAATGATTTAATGAAAGCTTCTTTCAGCTATTGAGTGAAAAATATTGCAGTAAATTGTTATTTGCAAGTAGATGCATTGGGTTTGGGGAATTGAGAGTGATGTGAGAGGGGGGAGGGGCCACAAGAGCTTCCACCTTCATGTGGTTGGTATTTTTTAGTAGATAATATTAAATTATTCTTGAAACAGAGAGGATCTCAATGAATGGTAAGGAATAATACATTAAAAACAGTTATTTCTATAATTTTAGTGTTTAAATTTTACTATTTCTGTTTGACTCCTCCATTGGAACTTGTTACAGATAGCGTTGAAAACAAATTTCATAGCTAAGAGGCAAGAAATGGCATTTTGATGTGATCAATGGCCTTATATACATAGTGTTTTTGGTTCTCCATGTTTTATCAGGTGATCTATCATTAACAATTAATTTTCTTGAATAGTTGAATAGCATTGTAATTTACATTGTAATAGTATTGTATTTATTTAGATTGGTTTTGTTATTTTCATAAAGAGGTAAATATTTATTTGATGGGTCCTAACATGAAATCATTGCAACGGGACCAAATTTGAAGTATGTTGAATGATGTTTTGAAAGGTAAAGCAGAAGAAGACAGTGTGAGGCTCGACAAATCAATGTATAATTATGTTTTCTTTTATTTTATTGAACTATGTATTGGGTATGCATGCATGTGCACACACGCACATTTAGTTGATGATGGTGATTACCATACATTCAAGCTAACTTTGTTCTATCTGATCTATAAACTTACCTTAATTAGTTTGATTTATCAAGTTGTTTATATGATTGAATAACTTGGAAAAGAAAATTCTAATCTTTATGAATTAGTAAGTTGTAGAATCCAATCTTTTCACAAATATTTTTAAAAATAGATCTAGTGTATTTGTAGGCCAAGAATTCGAAGAGAGTACTTTTATAATGTGTGTGTGTGTGTGTATATATATATATATATATATTTATATCCGTTCCTTTATGTCATTCTATTAGTAGCATTAGAGTACAGTACTGGTGAGCTATTAGCAAACCCTATTCTTTGCTTGAGTGTATGAGGGTGTGGCCAAGTTTTGTTTTCGTTCCACTGGCCACAAAGCCTCAGTATGGTTGTATTCATTGCTTGATCTACATATTAAAGGTAGGTTTAAATAGTCCACCAAATATGATGAAATTATTTTGATATCTCATTAATAATGATTCAACCGTCCACATATCTCGCAGATCGAACGTCGATAAACTAGGGCACTTACCAACAATGTGCACTATGCCATACTCAGCCAAAAATTAGAATAAAAACCCCTTTCCATTAGGTTGGATAGACACCATATTCTCCAAGAAATAAACCCATAAGTCTTCTACATATTTTTTAGTGATGACCATAAGCTATGAAACCCTCATATCATGATATGTAATAGTCCTTGTCCTCCTCCTTCAAGGGTTGTAACTGCTGAACATTACCACTGTAGGACTGATATTATTCCCATATATTCCTTTTCTAGGGTTGTTTACGCCCAAAGGATTTCCCAAAGGATTTCCCAAAAATTTGTATTCAATTCCCAAATGCATTCAAAATTGTCCAAACATGACTTGGGACTGACTGAAATTCATGTTTTAGGGTTGTTATTATGCCAAGAATTGTTTTTTTAGATATGAATTTGAAGAATCCACCTCATGTTGCATAATATAAGTCCAAGAATGACCCTTAGTAAATGCCCAAAATTTTCCCAATGTTTATGATAACAAGGCTTCCATGGTTATGATAATCCAAAGAAATTTTAGAACTGATCTTTAGCCATTATTTGCAGAGAATACTAAGAAGTCCTTTGGAAATAAGAAATCAAATTTTGAGATTCCTTATAAGATTAAATTGTCTTTTCATTAAACATGTTGTGTTGTACTTGTAGATTGCCAGTGTGTTTGTTCTTGTTTTTGTTGCATTGGATTTTGTGACATGGTTGGGCTGGTAATATTTTTCAGATCCCTTCCTAACATAATTTTCCTTCATAGCATAGGTTCTTATAATTTTATTTTGTTTGTATGTTTTATTTTTTATTTAAAAGAATAATTGAACAAGTTGAGTACTTTATTACCCTCTTTCTGTAGGTATCTTGATGGAGTACTTTAGTGCCCGCTTTCTATGCCCTTGTTGAAGCTTCCAATGTATGCACGTTACTTCTCTTCTTTCACTTCATGGGAATTGGTAGTGTTTTTTTAATCTATGACAATATTTTTTCCCTTGGCTTAGTCATCAAATGGATAAAGTGATTTTAAGTTTGTTGTTTTCCCATTGTTTTCTATTTTTTCTGTAATGTTTATTTCTTATTTCTTCTGTTGTCCATGATACCTTGTTCTAGGCTAGCATACTTTTTGGTTTGACCGTGGACTTGTAAGAGGATTTTACTGTGTTGGTACCTCCTATTTTCCACTTTATATGTATATCTTATAGGCCTTACTGAACTCTAGCTAGTATCACTATCTAATTCTTGATTATCTCCAAGCATGTGAGAAACTGTGAAGAATGTTTTTGAGATTCTTCTAGTTCATTATACATCAGGCTTTATGCCACATTTAGTTCATATTCATGGAGATTGATATTATAGATATCCATTTGAAATTTTTCTTGACCAAGGTGACTTAATAAATGAGTGGGACCCAAGCCTACTTGAACCCTGACGAATATTCCTCCCCGTACACTCATGATTATCAATGCATGATAGTAATATCGTAAGGGGTTCTCATATTATTTGTAGGATGCATTCCTAATATCCTAGTTCTAAATGCTTTTTTATTTATCCACCAATTATTAATGGGATTGTGATAGTTAATGGTAAATTGTAAGACCATTCTTTAGTAAGGTTGGGGAACTTATAATAGATATCTAGGTGATAAGTTTGGAAAGAGGAAATGATATTCCCTATTACATCTCTTATCATATTGTTATTGATGTTTGCATGACTAATCAACCAAGGTATGAATTCATTACATTGGAGCATCGTTGGCCTCACTGGCACTTTATGAATATATAAATTTCTGATCATTTGAGATAATCCTTCATCAAGATTCACTTGACTAGAAAGTGGTAATTATGGATAAGTTTATTCTCTAAAAATTTGATACACTTCTCCCATTTATAATTTGGTCTCATCATCTATATTGCATCATGTGTCCTTGTAGAATGTCCCTAGGGTACCCATGTCTACCTATGGCTCAATTGATTCCTCTCTACCTAGTCTCACTTCATCAACTACATCCTTCACCTTCTTCTATCGTTTAGATTCCATCTCTTATTCTTGCAAATAATTCATGTTAACAACAAATAAAATTAACATGTTTATAAAAAATGAAAGTATAATGTGCATGTCCATGATGGTTGGCCTATTGCTAACAAATATATTGTCTTGGAAGAAAGAATCAAAATTCACTAAAGGTAAAATTTGTAGGTTTAGTAGTAGCTTTGCAATGATTCAAATATTTATTTAGTGGGTTTAGCATTGGGTCAAGGAATAACACATGGTAGGTGAGAAGGTAATAGCTACAACGTTGCTCCATTTATGGGCATCATGAATTCATATTACTTCTTCTTGTAATTTGATACAATGTAGGCCAATGATAATATATGAAACTGAAATATCAAGAAAGATAAGGGTTTCTACGATTGAAGCTGGTAAATCTTTCATCAAGCGGATCAATCCTTCAATCCATGACTAGGTTCATCTTTGAAAACATTATCACATGGTTTAAATTTCCTATAAGTTTGACAATTAATCAACATATTGATTTTCTAAGTAGCACTATCACTACCTTGATTAGGGAATTCCTTATTCAACATCACAAATGTAGTCCGTACCACCCTTAGGATAATGGAACATTGGTAGCATTCAAAAAAATATTGGAGACATGACTCACCAAATTCTGTAATTCAAATACAAATGATTGGGATGAGAGGGTTCCTACAATTTTACGGGCATGAAAGAACAGTACTAAGAGATTGCACAAGTCCACATCCTTTCAACTAGTATATCATCAAGAAGCAATTTCTCTTGCAGAGTTTGTCAAACCTAGCATCTATATTGGAAATTCCACTTGTACAACTTATGATGGATCAATAGGGGAAAGTATAGTACAATTAATGCAATTGGAAGAATCTAGGTTTTTGGTTGACTTTCATTAGACTATGGAGAAGGCTAGACATAACGTATGGCATGATAACCACACAAGGAATATGATTTTTTTATAAAAGCGTCCTACTTCTATTACATGATACCAAGTATTTGTAGAACCCGTGAAATATTTAGATATTGGATTAGACATTTTGTAGATGCATAAATCCATGATTCAGGTGCAATTCAAGTGACTCATCCACATGGAATTCTTAGAATTAAACGGTTGAATGAAACTTGTCTAAATTCCTATGTGCTTTCTCCATGAAGATGTTCCCATGCATTCCTATGTAAGGGGTCAATGTAGGGTAGAATTTGTTTTTGGTTTTGGTTTCAATTTGTTTTCTATTGCAAAGACTGTATAAGTCTATTTTGTTAGGTTTTCATTTAATGCATATTAGCATGCCAAGAATTCCAATTATAAGTGCTAGTTTTTGTGAAGTTTATGTGTTTGGTTATTTCATTTCAGCCTTAGTAAAATCACGTGGTCATGGGAACCTAAATATCTTGTTTCATTAAGTCTTTATTTTCACCTTGGAAAACTCTTTCTTGTCATAGATTCATCAGTGAGGTCAACCTGGGTTAAAGGTTGATAACCTATTGAATGAAAGATTCTCTACAATTATGTATAGATGGGTTCAATAAACTTGTTTGGGATTTTTGAGATTGAGTGGCAAGGATTCAGTTGACCATTATCGACAATACATATATAGATTTATTACATAAATTTACAGGTTGAGTAAATGTCTCTTGCAACTATACAAATGATATTTACTACCAAGTGTCCAAAAATCCACACAAGTTAGTTAGTAATCTTTGCACATTGACCAAATTTCCTAGACAACTCTAGTCATGAAAGTGGACCAGCTTAATAAAGTTACCTAACACTTGGTTTGTTTCTCAGTTTGGTTGTTTTTTTTAGTTTGTTTCCATCCTGGATCCTACAGAAATTGCATAAGTACTAATGAGTGATCTTAGTTGCATGCATGTTTGGTCTCCAGTTTTATTTGTTCAATAATTAAAAATTGCATCCATGGGATATGTCTCTAAGAGTAAAACAATATTCATGAGATTAGAATAATTAATTTTGATTGAATTTTGTGACTATTGAGTGAAGGTAGTATATTATTTATATGGTAAGTTTGAACACACTATGTTGTTCAATGATGGTTCCAGATAGATTGCCACTACACTCCTCTACCTTCAATGCGGTGCTCAATCTCCTAGTATTTGTTATTATAGGGGATGTGATGAAATGTACCAATTTATTAATCAATAGGGAACATGCACATACCATTTGGAAAGACAAGGCATACATTATTCATGTTTAAGACAATTATGCATTGATCGACCTGTCTATAAAGGGGGGATATGTATGTCATGCACTTAAGGATGCATAAAAGAATAGAATAGAAATACGGGGAACCTAGCTTAAATGACCACTATGTCATGAATAGAGGGGGTAATGGCACCATGATCTCTTTAATTAAAAAATCCCATGTCCTTTTTTATGCCAATTTATTGAGGGACACAATATGTGTAAATGTACTAGGGTTAAGTGCACCTTCTATGCATTCTTTGTGTTTGATTTATATGTACAAGGTGTTAAAATTAATTGGTGCAAATTCATAATGGATGAACTACCTCAATATTGTTCCAATACATCGGCCTCATGTTTCATTTGCTAAGTCGAAATGGAAACCTCTATTAGGTTTTAGAACTTGAACCAATGCTATACATGACCATTATTTCCTTATAGTAACTCATGAAAGTGCCAATAGGATTGAAGAAAAATGACATTAAATGATGTTTCCTTTCTCAATGGTATGAATAATGATTAAAACCATCAATTATATTTTATTGATCCCATAGACATTGTTGAATACATGTGGGCAAAAATTGGTTTGATATGGATTGAGATGAAAATTTTCTATGGGTGAGGGTGGATGACCCCAACAATTTTCAATGACAACACTACCCTAATATTTGATTTAATCCACCTTTGATAAGGAGGTTTCTTCATGGATAGTGGATAAGAAGTAAAAAAACTCAACGAGAATGAACTACATGTTGATGGTTGAATGCAACATGAAATGAAAAATCCCACAATTCTTGATGTCACAAAAATTACATTGGTGGGGTCACCCACAAAGGAAGAAGTTATAGAGTTTCTAGGACGCATTTCAGGTGTAAGGGTAAGTGGATATGCACTATTGCATTAGACCTGTCAATGTAAAGAGTGTGTAGAGGATGTAGGAGATCAAAAGTATGAATTAATGGAGGAATAAGAAGGTGAGGATACATAAGAAAACATGTGTAGTATCCATCCTCCTCCATTTTCATCATTGGATAGCCTCTCTATCATAATGAAATTTAAGAATCTTGCATAAAATCATACACATTGTTGGATGACGTTACTCATCTGTCGAGACCACATACTATGGATTGGGTGATTTACAACCCACCCTTGCTGGAAATATTTTGTTTTAACTATACAGACACTCGTCGGTTATCCGACGAGATGTGGCCCTCATCCGATGGGGTTGCCATAACTCCAACAAGCGCGATTAATCAAACATTAGACTAATAATGTCAGATTACCGATGCACAACCATTACGAATTCAATGGAATGAGCCCCAAATTTTACAACGAAACTGTTGCAACTTGGACTAACTCTAGTTGCAAATTCGACTAGCACCCGTCGCAAATTCGACTACCGCCCATCATGAATTCGACTAGAAACTGTCGAAAATTTGATGAGCACCTGTCACAAATTCGACGACATAAGCCCCAAAGTTTATGAAGGAACTATCTCACTTTCGACAAAGAGAAGTCAGATCTTTGACAACTTGGAAGTCGGATCTTCAAAAACTTGGGAGTCGCATCTTCGATGGGTTTTGGAATGTGGTAGAATATCTAACGATATGCCATCAATGAAAAAAAAAATGTTGTTGTCGAATTACTGACAGGCTTTTGTCAAATTTCAGACATGGAAGCCATCGGATTTCAGGCTCAAATTATGTTGAGTGGTGAGGTCCACAATGGTTATGATGATGACATATCCTCTTGGTGGAGCCGACATGTGCCTACATTTGAGCAGTTTCCCTATGCAGGATTAGACCTTCGAGGTGATCCAGAGCTCTCTCTCCCTCGAGGGGAAGCATGGGGGGTTATGGGTAAGTATTTTATTTTTTAAATATTTAATTGTTATGATATTTTGTTCATAAAGTTATATATACATATGTACTTGATCGCGATGCGTTATTTATGATATGCAGATATAGGACCTATCTGACCTGAAGGACATTTGAGGACCTTCATGTGGCCAGTGGAGTCAGGTGGAGATGAAGCTATGCTTTGTGTTATAGAGGGGAAGCTGGCTAGGATAACCCTTGAGGTTCCTACACTGAGGATGGAGAAGATTCTTATGACTATGCAGAATGATTTCATAGGAGTTCCTCCATCATGGTTATGCCTTCTTTAAAGGATGACTCGAGCCATTTCGTGTTATCGATAGGTTGTGGAGGCAGTTGCAACTGACGAGGCTTAGGAGCATCCCTAGTCTTTTAGAATATGATGGACTTTGATCCTATTTTTGTATTTTGATATGTACTTATTGACTGGATTGCCAGACCAAAAAAATCGATGTATATGGACATATTTTACACACACACACACACACACACACACACACATATTGCAGTTATTTACACGTGTCTCAAATGTATCTGTGTATTTTTAATTTTACAAAGTGTGTGACAAATTTCAATCTAGTATGTAGTTTGCAAATGTGTCAGTGATAGTATTTTGATTTCTTGAAATGTGACTATATATGATATGATCAAAACTTCTTTCAAGTAGCCTAATTTGTAAAAACTAATGTAAAAGAGTAGGGTGTCTCACCTGGTAGACCCCATTAAGCTAAGAGACCACTAAATGATGGTAAATTCTAACTTCTAGGCAGGTGATACCATGCAAAATAGAATCTCAAAGAATCTCAATGACATCATTGTACTTGGCTACATTATTAGTTGCAGGACCCAAGCAAGCACCTCATGAGGTGACTAGTTGTCATGTGGGTGTGCAGATGACCCATGATGTTGAAGCCAGATTACAGGTGTGACTACTATCACCATCAGCAAGCCCTATGAACCACTCCAATGACATCTGAAATAACACCAAAATACATAAGAAACAATAAACATTAATGATCATGTACAGAATTATACATATAGTACATGAAAAATAATAGTGCCAAGGTGTAATACTTTTTTAGGTAGAGCTTGTTTCGGGGCTCCGACAGCTTGTTACCATCATAGTAAATTAACTCGTACACTCCCTTCTTTAGAAATTTTGACACAACATACATTCCTAACCACGTGGATTTAAATTTTCCTGCCCGCAGGGGTTACTTATCTTGATCCAATATCAAAACAAGTTCTCCCTCAAAGAAAACCCTAGGTTTTACAGCTTTATCATATTGGTTTTTTACCCAGTTCTTGTGTGTTTCGTTTGTAGTGAGCGCAGCTCCACGTTGCTCATCTAGATGTTCTGAATGTAGAAAAGTTTCTTCAATTTCCATGGTGTCAAGAAGCGCATGAATAACAATTTTAAATATGGTATTTCACACTCAACCGACGTGACTATTTCCACCCTGTGAATGAGCTAGAAAGGTGAAAAACATATGGCAGTGTTAGGATATTTAGACACTTATGAGTTAGTTAAGATCAACTTGTGTAATATATCCATTAGGTAAAAGTGTGTTTCTTTAGTATGCATTAGTATTCATTTGTAAATATTCTAATCCGACGGTCACGATATGTTCTAGACATAGAGTGATCCGACCGTTCAACTTCTCTTAGATCACACCTACCATTGATCCGTGGCTTAACACCCGATTGGTCTATGATCTCTATTTAAAGAGCATATAGGGTCCTTGACTAGTTGATCGATAATGAGAATCTCATGTAACTTTCTTTCTTTTGCATAATAAATTGCTCCAAGTAGCTATTTGGCTGGGGCCGTGGACTGTTTCCCTCTCGATGGTTTTCACCACGTGACAAACATTGGTGTATTGATCTATGATCTATTTGTGTGAATCAGTTTTTCTTGATGTTCGGTCCTTTGGGAGTACCCTGTGTACCCTAACATGGTATCAGAGCTTTTATGAAGAGCCACTTTCGGTTTTGATCAAGATCTGGAACCGGTGTTGTTGAAACTTTGAAAGGGTTTCTGGTTCTGGTTTTTATGTGCATTTGTGGCCTGTGGGAGCTATTCCATTGCGTCCGGAGCATTTTTTCCATTTGGAAATAATTTTCGTTTCACCGAAAACCATTTCCGATTGTTCCAGAAACACTCATTTCAGCAAATCTGAAGGTATAATGTTACAGTGATGGATTTGTTTTATTTCTAAAAAAAAATATCTCATATTTTATCAGTCTTATTATTAGATATTTTTGTTTTAGTCTCGGACTGTTGCCTTCCCTGGCTTCGTATGCTCTTTGCCTTGCACCTTGTGCGATCGCGGCAAATCATAAACAGTGAGGGAAAGTTTTTTTTCTTGTATTCTCGGCTACGTATGCTCTTTGTCGTGCACCTTATGCGATCACGGCAAATCAGAAACAATGAGAAAACTTGAAAACGTAGACTTTTCAGGTAAGCTAACCAAGATCTAACCCCATTGTGTGGAAAAATGTTTTTTTGTTTTTGTTTTTCATTTTTTTTGTGTGATTTGTAGGAAAAGAAAGCAAGCATGGAAAACGAGAGAGAAGAGTAAAAAAAAAAAAAAAAAACCCTTCCTCTTTCCATACTTTTATGTACCTTTTAAACTTAGCTCACTTGGTCCAAAGTTGCTTTACACCTTGATAAGTCTTGAGTTCAAATCTTATCAAGCTACTTTTTAATGCATGCAATTTCTATTTTCAAGTTACTTTATTGTAAAAGTGCATCTCACATTAATAAAATAAAATAAAAGTGAGTCACTTAAGTCTTTTAATTTATTGCCCCACTATTTAAAAGTACTTTATTGTAAAAGTGAACCTCACTTATTCTACAAAAGTGATTCACTTCAAAGCAACTTTATTGTAAAGTGATTGTCAAAGGTTAATCTTTGGAAGAGGGGGGTTCTTTTTTTTGGTTGGTCAAGTTAATATCTTCCACGTCACTATTGGGGACATCTTCAACATTTTCTTTGATCAAGCATAACTTCATCATCCAGAATCCATTTTAAGTGCCATTTTTTTTAAAACCGCATATTTTTTCGAGCTCTTTGCATCTAGACAATTAGTTTCTATTCTTTCAGCCATTATTTTATAGTATGGCCACCCCTTGTGATATTATACTTACAAGTTCTAACTATTTCTCATGGAAATCTCGTATGGAGGATGTTCTACGAAGTAGGGGAATTTTCAGGATAACCTCAAGGAAAGAAACAGAACCCAATGATGATGATAAGAAAATTAAATGGGAAAATATATGCGATGAAGCTCATGGATTGATTGGGATGTCAATCTCTACTGATTTGCGAGTCCACATATCTGGCATTGATGAACCTGATAAAGCTTGGGAAAAGTTGGAATCTATGTTTGGTAAATACAATGAAATTCAGGGTCATCAACTTAAGAATGAGTTGCTTTCCTTGAATCCCAATGATTTTTCTTGCATTCAAGACTATTTATCTAAGTATAAAACTCTTAGACTATTATGTGCAGAATGCAAGATTAAGAAAGAAGACAAACAATGTATTTATCATATTCTTTCCAAACTTGGACCTGCATATTATGTTTTTGTATCTACATTCTGCTCCATGAAAGAATCCTTGACTGCAGCCAACTATGTAGAGCCTAGCCTTGAATCCTTTTGTGATTCCTTAATTAGAGAGCAAGATAAGCTCATTCATCTTGGAATAATTAACAATGCAGATACATTTGGGAAAGCCTTATTCTCCCAACAGAAAGAAAAGTCCAAGCCTCCCAAGAAATAGCATTTTCACAATAATAAGCAAAACAACAAGGGTCCCAAACCCTCTCAGTCAGCTCCTTCTTCAAAAAATGACAAAGGATCCAACCAAAAAGGAAAGAAGACTGAGTGTCATTGCAATTTTTGTTGGAAAGATAATCATGATGAATCTAAATGTTTTAAGAAGATGGCATCCCTGGAAGCAGCAATGAAGAAGCACCACATCAGCCTAGATTCGTCTTCAGAATCTAACTCTCATGGACATGCACTTTATGCTTA
>LPNX010564254.1:71729-88569 GCA_001517045.1 Pseudotsuga menziesii | reverse complement strand
CTTTCCAGCTTACTTTTTGTTTAATCGAACTGCTACTAAGGATTCCAGATTCCTTAGTAGGTGCTCATCAGCACAAGCTAGGGTGAAAACCCTAGCTACACCAATCCTAAGGTTTCCAAACTGGTCGATCAAATTCCATGTTCATATTGATGCATCAGGCCTAGCAATAGGAGCAATATTAACTCAACGAGGAGATGATGGAATGTATTATCCTATAGTTTACAATATCGGAAAATTAAATAAAGCTAAAAGAAATTATTCAACAACAGAAAGAGAAGCACTAGGAATGGTCTTTGCATTACAAAAAATATCGACATTATCTTCTAGCTAACCCATTTATATTCTATACAGACCATCAGGCACTTAAATATCTCATTAATAAACAACTACATCATGGAAGGATTTGTCGATGGCTACTACTATTCCAAGAATTCGAATTCGAAGTTGTTGTCAGAGCAGGTAAGTTAAATGTTGGTCTTGACCATTTATCCTGAATTGACACAGGAGAGGAGCCGACATGAGTCGAAGATGACTTACCAAATGCACATCTATTTCAAATAGAAGCAGTCCCAGCAAAGTTAGAGGAAATAGCCCAGTTCTTAGAAGATGGACAAGCACCAGAAGGAATGAGTAGAAAGAAAAAACAAATCCTAGCTATGAAAGTTGCACCATACAGTCTTATAAATGGATTTCTTTACAAGATGGGATTAGATGACATCCTCAGAAGGTGTGTACTGGAACATGAAAGAGACAACATTATGCATGAAGCACATTATGGACCTGTAGGAGGACATTTCCAAGGAGACACAACTACAAAGAAAATCCAACACTCAAGATTATGGTGGCCGACACTTCACAGAGATTGCAAAAATTTTGTAAGTCAATGTGACAGATGTTAACAACTAGGTCAACCCTTTCCTAGCATAGAAATGCCTTCGATATCATTAAACCCAAGTTTGACATTTGAAATTTGGGCCATATAATTTATAGGACCATTTCATATACCAGCAAAAAGGACAGGCACGAGGTATATCATAACTATAGTCAAATATGTAACCAAATGGGCAGAGGCACAACCAGTTGACACATGTTCTAGTGAGATAGCTTCTAAGTTTATCTATGAGAATATTATCACCATATTTGGATGTCCACTAAAACTAATTAGTGACTAGGGAACACACTTTATCAATAGAACTATCAAAGCCCTAACTGACCAGTTCCAAATCGACCACCGTCGGAGTACAGCATACCATCCTCAGTCGAATGGAGAAACTGACTAAGTCGGCTGATCGACTAAGTAAGCTATCATTCAAGTCGACACACCGAATTGATCCTTCAACATCTCCCCCATAAACAAAATTTTTCTTCGTCCCGAAGAAATAGGGAGGTACAAAAATCTTCCTGTCTGTCTTAGTAGTCATTATGATGTGCTTGGTCTTCATGGGCTATGAAGTCTGATTGTCGGTCTTTTCTATACACAGACTTCGACAATTGTTGGGGCTGCCACTACTAGGTGATGTTGGAAATCTGTCCAACTTTGTAATATTTTCTGGATGTCGATGGTGAGTGTATTCAAACTTTATAAGATCGACATCTTCTCCGAAATGGAGATTTCGGCTATTCTCTCCATGTCGGGACCCATAAACTGGTCCTTCTCCTCTGCAGTCTCTATAAGTCGTTTCATCTGCGGGTAGATGATTTTGACTTTTTCCAAGTTGGGGATATGTTGTTGCACCCACCAATGAGCTTCCCGCTTGAGTTTCTGCAATTTAGTTGTCTCCAGCACTATTTAATCTTCAATTGTGCTTCTAAGTGCTGTATCAGTGGGCTTCCTCTTCTCAAGCGCTTGGATCTCCTGTCGAGTCTTCCTGGTTTGTTGATAGACTCACCCGTAGTAAGTAGGCCAATCTCATAGTATTTCTTCCATGATAACAGACTCTTCCATGTGATCTTGTAACAATTTGTAGGCTCAGAGAAGGCGGTGTGCTGCGCCATCAACAGTCGGACGATTTCTTCTTTCTGCTCCTCCTTTGTTTTCTGAAGCTGTATTTGGAGTGTTGAAACCATGCTTTCAAATAGATGATAAGCTCTTTTGAGCAGTTTATCAGTGTCGACCTTGACTAGTCCTGGCATTACTGATTCTGCAAGGTTTCTGCATTTGTTGAGGAACTCGACCTGTTCTTCGACCTTGTTATCGAGTTCCTTACGTCTCTGCTGGATCCTTGTCTTTGCTTCGACTGCTAGAGTTTTTAGGAGTTTTCCTAGCTCTGCATAGGTCAGTGAGGTTGCATCTTTCAATTTGATATGGACCTTTGATGGCTATCCATGATGCTCCTTCTTCTTGTTATGCTTTTCCGTTTCTGTTTGTGTTAACACCTGTGTACCTGCAAAAGTCGAGTCGAGATTTTCAGTTTATGGTATAGCAGTGGTTGATGGTTTCTCTGTTTGGGTAGGTGGGATGAATGCTACCTCTGGTTGGTTAGATGCAGGGGGTGCAGTTGGTGCTGATGGTTGTGGTGGGGTTTGTTCTGAGTTGGGGGGTGGTGGTGGTGGTGGTGATGGAGTTGGTGAATGGTAGGGGTTGATTGGTTTGGTGGAAGTGAGGTCAAGAGGTGGACTGTCGATCTGAGGAGGTGAATCCAAATCAGAGAAGAGTTGGTTGATTTCTTGATTTATATCTTCGATATTCTCTTCTTCTTCTCCTCTAGTTGGATCAGTGGCTGGTAGGTGGGGTTCTGGTACAGTCAGAGTAATAGTCGAGGCCTGACGTCCGACAACTTCAGCTTCCTTTTCTATATTTCTCTCAAAGGTCGAAGTGATAGTTGCCAAATATATTTGGTTTGTGGGGTATTTGGCCAGTTTGGGGGACTGGTAGTGGGTACCTACCGACTTCAAAGAGAGATGATTTTGTATAGAGCTTTTGCACTTGCGTGAAGATCGCAGGCAATTTTTCTACATAATCCTGGAGGTCTCTGTCCCTATCGGTATGTCTACTTTAATGACAGCTGACTTAGTCGATCGACCGACTAAGTCAGTCAGTGAACTAAACTAGAGATTAGGTCGGCCACCGACGGTCATGTCGGTTCACTGAAACAACACTTAGTTATTTTGTAACTGTTTTGTAATCATATATATTAGGCTATTCAGCCAGATGAGAAATCGATTCAGTTCTCTATATTGTATGGACCCATTCATGTTAATATAATCTGTTAATTCATCTACTTGTGTTTATCTCTTGTCTTTGTTATGTATGTATATTTTAGTATGTATTATTGGTGACCTTATGTGATCTGCGAGATTACAACAATAGATAATCCTTTGGAAAATTCAAATAAATATTATATAACAAACCCTCATAAATGATATCTTTTACATCGTTTATAGTGCTAACCCAAGAGAACATGTTATTTGCCTCTAGAAAAGATTAAATTCTAGGACCACCACTCATCTGAATATTGAAGAAGAATTAGACAATAAAAAATGTATTATGTGTAGTAAAATAAAATCACCAAAATATAGCCCAAAAACATGGATATTGCAACATAAACATCTGATTAATATGCAGAATTCACCGAATAAAATAAAAACCAACCAAGTAATAATGCAACATGCCATGAAACCTGCATATGCACGGTACTAGGAAAGATAAGAATACCAAATGCTAAAAATGATATTAGAGTCAAGAGGAAGCTGAATTGTTCTTATCAAATAGATTCTAGAAGTCTCTACTCAAATTCAAAGAAATATTCTATACCAAACCCTAATATGTGATAGCTTTTACACCTTTTATAGTGCCAGCCCAAGATAACATGTTATCTGGAAGGAAAGGAGGAACTCTTTTGTTGGGAATAAATGGAAGAAAATATTCTATTATATTCTGGTTTCATTTACATTTTTTATTACTAATCCTTCAGGGTCATCTACTATGACTTGATTTTTTGGTACTTTTGGCTCTTAGGCCACTGGTTTCCTTTCTTCTCAATCCTTGAAGTTGTTGGTGATGCATTTTGAAACTATGTTTTCTTCGATATGTTTAGAATGTTTTGGAATATCAGACTTTGAAGTTTTGAATAGTCTTATACTAGACTATTTTGAGAAGCTATGTACTTTTTTATTCTTATCAAATAGGAAAATTATGATTTTTTCCGCTGAAAAAATAGATTCTAGAAGATGTGGATTTAGGAATTGGTTCGCTACGTCACATAAATTAAACAAACCTAGATTAGGAAGCTCAAATTTTAGAGATTAATTATTTTCTATAAAAAAACCTAATATTACAGGTGCTCCCTCTCTTAGAAACTAGGAAATCAAAATGAAGTTTTTCATATACTGTGGTCTTAGATAAAATAAAAATGTTATATGGATAAGCGTGAAAGTGTTGAAACTATTCCATTTATGATAAAATGCATAACCCAACTCCCTCTACTATTCTTGACTATTCAAAATGCATAGGGTAGAAATCAAAATCCATAGCGCATAAATGAACCCAAAAGGAAATAAATGTAATAAGAGTAGGGAATAACCCAAACATAAGTAAACGTAATAATAGTAAGGAAATTACCATCAATACATTAGCTCATACTACAACCTATACAAAATATGAAGGTGGTCAAAACCGTAGAACAACATTCCTCCAACAATCCAATCTTTCCAATAGATAGCTTGAAACCAAAACTCCTAAATTGTATTAATCATCCCTATAATTCCTTGGCTTTGAAACTAAACTTGCATCCCATTATATGAAGAAAAAACCTAGAATACACAATACATATTCATTTAGTACTTAAGACCAACTAATGTTTTTGATCTTTCACAAGTGAAATTCTTGTAGCAAAAATTCAATACAGTTAAGAAACAGTAAGTTATAGTCTCCAACAATGAAATTTAAAATCATCCTCTCTGAATACTTATCACCAATCTCATTGACGCTCTGAGATCTTTGGTCACCTATTAGAGTTACATAAATGTGATAATTAATATAAATGGAAAGAGGTATGTATCTTGGCTCTTTGGTAACCTGAATCATCTGCATTTTTGTTTCCAACGTTCCCAAGAAATTCAGTGATTTCCCTTGTTACAATTTGTTGGACCTTATATTCATCATTATTTAGATTTGATAGGTTTCTTCAAGTTCTTATGTCCATATAAATATTTATAATCCTCTCCATGGCATCATCTATCACAGGTGATGCATAAAGTGACATATCAGTCATAAAAATTTCTCTAACTATTTTTTTCATTACAATCACACAACACTCACCGAATTTGATGAAAAAATATGGTTAGTAAGTTGTTTCTATTTTGGAGAGATCAAGCTTTTAAAATTATCTCTACAAGTCCTCCAAGTAGTGGAAAGCAATATTCCTGGGAAATTTTCTTGAGCAGTAAATTATATCTGAGTCAGAATCAAAATGTTCCAATAAGGTTATAGAGAAGACATACCTTTGCATTCTCCAAAGTACAACCCGTCAATATCAACTATAGTGTTTGATCCTACCAAGTATTACTACTAAGAAACGAAAGTCAATAAACAAAATGATGCTGAAGGTATAAAATAAATAAGAATACCCTAGTTTAGTTAAACACTTTCGATGTTGAAAATTACATTCTCCAATTTTTTTATAACAATAGAGGAATGCACTAAATTTTTCATCATTCTCACCTTTATATACAATTTAGCGATGTTACATTAACCAATCATGGTATTTACTTAATTCTTAAGTTTGTTCTATTACATCCATTTATTAAAATACTAATATTATGACTTGAAAAGACAATTCAACAAGGAAAGAAATGATAAAATAATGTTTCATATAATAGTTCGTCCTCAAACTACAAGTTACAAGCCATCTATCTAAATGATTTTCAGATTCATTGATTTAACTTGAACTCCCTTATCCTAAAAAAAAATGCTTCTAAATAGATTTCAATGTCTTAACATTAGGTTACTTGCATGAGACTCAACTAGACCAACATACATGTGAAAGTAGAGAACCCAAAACTGGAAAATAATGTAAAATAGATCATCCAACCTATTAAATTGAGCACATAGATATGTGGACAAACACACAACTCACAAGATAGATCACACAGTTTACTCAGCAATTAACGAATGAAATAGTGCAAAAATGGCTTGCAACCGCGAATGATTTCATTAATAAAAAAGTAATTAGATAATAATTACAATGAAGTACAATGGATAAATAGCCACAAGCAATTCGAATCCACCTGAGGAAATTTGAATTGATTAGACTCTACTTAACTGTAGGTAACTAAGACCTTTTCTAAATCATTATTGGAGGACTTAGTAGTTAACTAACCTTGTCTAAATCATTATCGAAGTTCATCGGAGTTCTAAAACACAACTCAATTGTCTAATTTAGTGTTCACTAAGGCTAACTGACTGTGGTAGATGATAAATGTGCCCCTTCTACATGCAGCCATGTAAACCTAGCGCTAACTGAATGTAGAGGACTAGAACTGAATTTAACTGACTCCTAACTGAGCTTGACTAGTCACCAACTCAGCTCAACTAACCTTAGTTTGTATCGACACTCCTAGTGGCTCCTAAATTGTATGGATTGGTATAGGAGGATTCTAAACTAATGGATGCAAGTAAAATCAGTGGTAGTAGTCCTCAATTAGTGTTCCCCACACTTTAGTAACTGAAACATGTTCCCCAATTAGGCCAAGTGGACCCAATGGTGCTAGTGACTAAAAATAGACTAGATGGACTATCGATTTAGACATGAATCCTGATTTAGACATATGACCAAATTGGACAAGGGAGGATTAATAATACTAACACCCTCCTTGAATGCTAACTTGGACAATCTATGGGCCCTAGTAACTAAGACCATAGGTCACCCATTACATCAAGTAAATAAAGTAACTGCTCAATACAATGAGCTAGGGAAAAAACCACATGGAAAAAAATCCCCCCCTCTATCTAAGAAGGTAGAATCAAGTCTCAAGTTTGAAAAACTTGAAAATATGTTGCAGCAATATTCATCTCTATGAGGTATTGAAGCAGCATGTATGGTGTGCTGTGCATAGGTATTATGGGGCCTGGCATTTAGACTTCTCCTTCTTCTCCAAAAATGATGATGGAAGGAAGGAGGAATGTAACCTTTGTCTCTTGCTGGATGAAGAGGTGTATGATCATATATATTCTTTTGAATGTAGTGAGACTGAGCCCTTTCCATATAGAATCTTACAGGGATTCTATTGCATCTCTTTAAAGGAGGTAATATTGCATGGCATAGCGCAAGGGTCTTTCATTTCTGAGTGTCAGGTGGGTTTCCAGTCATCTTCCTAGCTTGCAGTTTGGAAGTAGGGAATGAATCTAGATCCAAATCACCCTAAATATAAATCTCATAAAATTATAAAGATGGATCTACAATACTAGTAGAAGCTACAAAAGAAGTATATGCAATGATTTTACCTTCCCTTGCAAGTGGCTGTTGAGAGTGCACTGGTTCTGAAGGAGGCATGAAATGTGAGAACTCATATTCTTTTGAGGCATGATTTGCAACACCCTTCGCTATGATGTTCCCAGTAGAGATATCTATGATCTCTATGGAGTCAGGACCGAATGTCACTTTCTTTGGAGATCCAGTATGGTTTACATGGTAGACAGATAACAAGTTTGAAGCTAGGGAGGGAACAAATAACACATCTTTGAACCTTCCATGTTCAATTTTGACAGAGCCCTTCCCTTTTGTTTTGAATTTATTGTTATTTCCCATTTGAATACTAGGAACATCAAAGGACTCAAAAGAAGAAAATTATTCTCTGGATGCAGCCATATGATTGGAAGCTCCAGAATCAATGAGGTAGACATGAGATGATGAGCAGCTAGCCTTCAGTGAATGGCCTTTCCTTTGGTATTCTTCATCTTCTTCTTCAGAGTCATCCTTCCTTGTGCTAGCAGGTGCAGAAATGTTATGTTTCTTCAAAAGAAGAGCCATTTCATCAAGTTTTCTTTTCATATAGGAGCTTTCTGAATGAAAACCCCTTCCACATTAAAAGAAAAGGACCTCGCCTTTGCCATTATTCTTGCCATGGGTGGCCAAAAATCTTGGTGGCGGATGGGGTCATTTGTTAATCTAGCCAAATAAGGCAAGTTCAACCGAGCCATGAAGGGCATATTTGACTCCAAGTTGATGTGGGATGGGTTTGCGATGGTGGTAGGGTTTACAGGTGCATAATGCATCTACATGGATGGGGGTTCTTACGGTGGCACCATTGCAGATGGGCCAATGCCCTCAAGTGCTATGTGGGGGGCGGTATGGGTGGTGAGGGCATTTCCCCCATGTATGAGAGTAGGGGCAATGTAGGTGGACGGTGCACTTCCCCCCTATGTGGTAGGAGGGGTAGTGTGTGTGGAGGGGCCACTAGCCCCATGTGTTACTACTAGGCTAGCTTGGCTGGTCACTAAGGGTGGTGGCAGCTGGCTAATGACAGTCTGCATGACTGTGCTTGGGCCACTTGCCAAGTTGTGGGTGACATGTTGTGATGTGGACATGGGTTCACTTGCTAAGGTTAGGCCGAAAAATGGATCTAGGTTCGCACTAGCCATGGGGCTAGATGGTGCGGTGTGGAGTTCTGGTTCAGACTGATATGGGTCTAAATCAGATTTAGAGGCTGTTTGTCCCTCTAATGGTGTGGGAGATCGCTGAGAATGGCTACAACAGTGCCAAATGAGTGTTCCGAATGATGGTGGTTCACCTCTTAGGGATGAGGAATAACATGGAGGATCAATTGTGTTAGATTTATGTCTGAAACTTGGTGGGAGTGAAATTTGGACCCCAGTTTCAGTGGCTTCATATTGGCTGTAGGTGGTCACTTAGCCACCAAGACTGGAAGAAGATAGCACTTGGCTTGTTCCTCACAAGTGTTTCTACTCAATTGGAAGGGGTCGTTTCCCATTTCACTTGGCAATTCCTCTCAACGGCTAGCTACTTTGGGGCTCCTTTGGTACTCCTCACAATGAGTTTCTAGGAAGAGCCCAAGTACTTCCTACAGTTGAAGTAGTCAAGGACTTATGTCCTCAAAGACTGCAGAGTTGCTTTCTTAGTGTAAATTAGTAAATTTTAAGGCTTACTCAGCGTCATGAACTAAGTTGGGTTAATTAGCTGGTATGGTGTGGTTGTTTGCTTGTTTTTTCTAGTACTTGGTTGCTGCAATATGGTTTATGAATTCATCATGGTAGATTTCATGTACAGTGGTTGTGTATGCAAGCATAAATAAACAAAAATTGTAAACAAGTACAGTGATTAACCCTGAACATTTGGTGGCCTAACTAGATGTCTACCTCACAATGATATTCCTCTTCAACCAAGAGAAGGTGCTAGGCTCTCAACAAAATGGGAATAATCCCATCCGTAGATCCTCAGGTCACCTCCCGAATTCTAGTTTGGTCAACAGGGAGGATGCTTAGCACCGTGAGAAGCCCTCCTTATCTACCCCCTCTACCTTCCAGGTCACCTAGTTTTAATGGTTTTGGAACAATATCATGGAGTGGCTAGATATATATGAGCTTTCCCTTCGTCGTATCCCAGAATACCCTGGAGGGTGATGACTGGGTAGAGGAGGAAGGGAAGCAAGATGGTTGATTTTAAGTTAATTGTAGTTACTCTAGTTCATTTTATTAAGCCTCAATGGTTCATTTAACATTTACACATTGTTCATGAAATTGTTTGCATAAAAGACAAACTGAAACTGAAAATGACCTACAATGGTGGACAGAGGAAGTTGGGCTGCACTAATAGTCCTATGAAACTAAAAATTACTATATATTAATCTTAAATTCAACTTCTGTGTGACAAGCCGCACATTTCTGACCAAATCTAGCGAGGGGGCCACGAGATTTTTTTAGAAATGAGTGAGGGGGTCACACAGAATGCAAAAACAGTTGCAACCTGAGTTTCTGGGCTGAAGTCACACTTATTGGGGGATTAAGTGTGCCCTGGGTGCACCTGTTTGCTCATTAAGAGCGCCCCAGTCTCACCTTTTGCCCCGATAAGAGCCCCTTGCTCTGGAATGGTATTTTTTGGTGAGACAGACTCAGATCTGGTCGATAGTAACTGGTATTGGGGTCAGTATGACTTGGCTTGGCCTAGTAGAGGCTTCGACAATGGTTAAAACAATAAATAAACATGATTTAAGACATATTTAACATAAGATTCCTGAAAAACTAGGGCACAAATTTTAAAAACTTAAAAATAAAATTTTGGACCAGGGATCCTGTGGGATCAAGCTGGTATGGTCGCCAAAGCTATAGTGATGATTTGTCCTCACTGCAAGAGCAAGAATGACTCCCTTGTTCCTATAGGGCACAAGGGTAGGTTCCTACTATTGGAAAACAGGAAAAACAAAATGGAAATGCAAGTAAACAGAACAGTAAATTAAACTAAGCTAATCTAGTGACAGAAACTAGAACTAAACTAAATCATAAGCAAGAGCAGAAAGAAGAAGTGGAAGCTTTGTGAACCCCTCTGTAGAAAACGGGTTAGGTTTCTTCCTCCTTAAACCTTGCAAAACAAACCTAAGCTACAATGGAGAAACCTGCAAACATTGTTAAACAAAACATGTAAGAAACAATGGTAATAAGTCAAAGCAATCTAAATAGCTAAGAAGCAAACATAAAAAACACAAATATACCTTCTCTTAGTGAGTAATGGGCCACCATGCCCTCACTCCTGGAAGCCTCTCTCTCTTGGTTGGGGGAGCAATGGCTCAAATGGGAATGGATGTAGAGGAGAGGGAATGTGGGTGGTTTGATAGGCAAAGGTCTCAAAGCATCCATGGGAAGCATAACAATAGGTAAGGGAGAAGTGTTTTGAGAGTGACCCGTCACCCTCCTTTTATATCTTTTCCAAGGGGCTTTAGGGTTTTGAGCCCTTGGTCAGGGATTTATCCCTTTTTGAGTCCTTTATTCCCTTCTGCCCTAACTTTAGCCCCTTTTAGAGTTTTATCCCCTTTTTTACGGCTTTAGCTCCTAGGGGGTTATTTTGGGCTCCTTTTTGGGGGTTTTATCCCTTTTCTTCATCCTTGGGCTCTTTTGGAGGTGTGGGGGTCTAATGGAAGGTCTGATGGAGTGATATGGGGGTTGTGAGATGGTGTCCTTGGGTGGTGTAGGCCATAGAGAGCTATGTGGGGGATTTTTGGGTTAACACTCATCATCATCCATTTGTTTCTCCTAATAAAAGCATGTATGAGTTATATCTCCATCACTGATTAGATTTCCCATTTGACTTTGCCAATTCGTGAGCCTCTAGGTAGATTTGGAAACTGCTTTATGCACCTATAGGGGATTTGACTAGATTTAGTAAGCATGCTTTTGACTATTTCGAATGGCATCCTTATGCATTCAAATATCTCATGTAGTTATATATTGCAATAGCCTATGACTTCATAAGGTTGGCTATTGTACACTTATTCAATACAGATTAGTGTTATGCTCCAATTTCAGTCTCCTTTGTGTGTAAATTTGCAGGTTTGATTAGCAATTTTGTGAGTGCAATTGTTCTATCACTCGGGTTTAATTTCCACATGGTATTAGAGCCTTTGTAGATTGATTTCTCTCCTTCCATATTGCTAATGTAGGTTTGACATCTTGATAGGGAGCTATTCTTCTAACTGAAGGGACAATTTCTAAGCTATGGATCAATCTCAGAAGATCATCTTGACTCCATTTAATTTCTTTGAATGGAAAGTAGAGATGGAGATGTTGAAATATTGTAACTTCAAAGAATATTCTTTATGTATCTTTTGTGGTCCCCGATGGTCCAACCGGGAGAACCACTTGTATTACATTGTACCCCGATGCTCCTAATTGGAAGAACTAATAAGAGTCATGAGGTAGTCCCCTCTAATTGTAAAGGTGGGTCATCAGCACCCCAGTGTGGTTACTTGAGCCTACATGTGTAACTCGAGCCTACATGAGTTAACTTAAGCCGACATGTTAATTGAGTAAACTTTAAGTAAACGGATGAATATAAATAGAGGTGTAGTGCTCCTCATTTGAGACACACACACTCACTTGGAATAGCGCACTTATGGAGGAGAGAAGTTGCTGGAGAAGGAGGAGAATCAGGTTTTTGATCTCCTTGTTGGTTTTACCTTTTTCCCTTTTGGGGCATCTATATTGAGGAAGCTTTTGCTGGGTTTTTCCATTTAGGGTTTTCCCAGGATAAATTTGTGTTGTTCTTGTGATACTATTTCTTTCAGTGATCCTGTTTTATATGCTTTTATTATGAAAAATGAAATGATATACTGATGTCTTAGCTAAGCATATGAAAATTTAACATGGTATCAGAGCTAACCTGAATAGGGCATCTTTCACAAGTTACAGAAGCTAGGGCTTATTATTTTTTGGTTCTCTCTCCACAATCAATCAGCAAAAGAAGGATAGGTTGACTCTCCTTTGAAGGGTGCATCGTTCTGTCAAAGCGGAATTCAATTCCGAGCATTTTCAATTTTCGATGTGGAAATTAGGGCTTTCTACAGAAGAGGAATTTTTGAGTGAGACCAGCATAGGATTTGTATCCTCATCAAAACCTAAGTTTAGATACTTGGATCAATAATTTTGGTTGGGTGAATCTCCAGGAAAGTCAAACCCTAGTTTGACCCCGAGCTAGAAAAACCCTAAATACTAAAACTGCTACGTTTTGGCACATTCGCTATATTCCGAGATTGGAGAAGGATCAGGAGCTGAAACTTTCAGGGGCCGAATATAAAATACTGATGAACACTGTGTCCAAAATTCATATTCATATTCGTTGTAGTCCAGGAGATATGTTCTCTCCAAGTTAGGGTTCCAGCCTCTTCCATAATTCATCCCTAAACAAGACACCTGGGGAGAATTGCAATATCTTGGGCTACAGAGGTCCAAATGGAATTCCTGAAAATTTTCCAGAAAGGGCATGGAATTTAATTTTGTTGGTCCAAATTTCAGACTCAGAAGATGAACCAGTGACACGTGGCATGCCATACAACTTCTCTATTCTGAACAGTCCTATAACAGGTCACCTTGGGAAAAGGATCATAAATCCCAAATGGTGAAACCAATTCTGATGACATATGCGGTGGTGGATTTGGGACATGTGAGATTACCTCAGTACAAAAGTTTAGACATATAGGATCATAAATTTTGGATATACAACAGAAACAGTAATAGGCATTGTTGTAGAAGAAATTGGAAAATTAGGGCTTCCTGTTCCGAAAGCTTCCCTCCACTGTTTTCAGAAACGGAGTACATTGGACAACTCCATTTGAAGAGATCTATCTGTCTAGCCAATCAGATCTGAAATATTCCAAGTTTTTGAAATTAGGGTTTCTGTGACAAACCCTAGATCAGTTAGCTCCGGAACCAGGACGGACACCTCAAATCGGTAAGATCTAATCCTTTTCTATGTTCATTTGAGGTTCTCTTTTCAAAGTGATCTATGACATAAGCTTGATGATAAGCTTGGTGAAGTTGACAACTTCCAAGGCTACAAGTATATGATCTCTCTGAAGAAAATGAATTGGACACCTACATGAGCATAGAGGTTCCAGTTTCAGAGGGAGATGAGGCTAGAAGCCTTTCTCAAGAAGAACTTGGTCAAATCCCAGAAGATCATTGATGATTCAGTTACGAATCAAATTGTACTACAAGTGTCTTCCCTAAAGACATTGATGAGGGTTGATTTCTTGACCAAGCTATTTGAAGGGAAGAACATAGATCAGAATATGACCTTAAGAAACTAGCTGAAGAATGTGAAGATCCAGAATGCAGAGACCATGCAGTCATAAGGATATCTCAAATCAAAGAACAAATTCAAGAGGGGATAGAAGAAGTGAAGAATGCAGAAGTGGTGATGGCCACCTTGAATGGCTTCCTGGGATCATAGAATTCATTCATTTAAGAAATGTGTTCCAGAAGGAAGTGATTACTTTCAGCAGACTTTGGGAAGAAGAAGAAGCTCGTCTCTGAAGATCAAGCTCTCATCTTCCAAAGAAGATTCCTCAATCAATGAGAAATATGAAGATCTCAACTCTTGAAGAACTTCTTATCCACCTCAGCATTTGGATAAGAAACGATGCTGAAGAAGACGATGAAGCTGAAGACTCAAGAAGGAATATACCCATGAAACAAATAAAGATAAGTATTCAATTGTCATTTCATAATATTGTTTTGTTATACATTTGATTATATTCAGTGATGTGTTATGCATGATAGATTGTTTTCATTAATGACTATATACTACTAATATGCATGTGATGGGTAAGTAGCTCATGGTGCTATACAACTCTCCATTGTTACTTATCAAACCTTTTTGCTAACATATTGGATTAGTGCACAATCTCAATAATGTCATGGTGGAAATGGAAGGCATCTAGAAAGTTTATGTGAGATATGGATGAATATTTTATTGACTAAACAATTGCATGATGCATAAGCATTTGTCGTTGTGCATATTTTTTATGAAATAGTTCTAACCATGCAACTGGTGCATTTGAATTGCAGGAAAGGTCATGAACAACCTCCTACAAGAAAAGAAGGATGAGACTTGTTCCACTCCAATCAACATGAATCTAAGGCTCCTAGGGTCAGAGACACCATGACGAAAGAAAGAGCTTCAGAGAGTGGTAGATCCACCTTGAAGGATGAAGACCACCATGGGTACAAGAGATAACTCAAGATGAAGAAAAGAATGCTATGAAAGAAGCTATGATTAAAGAATAACAATTGATCATGGGAAATGATGTATACGATATGATGGAAAAAGTGTACAAAGCAAGGTTCATGATTCTCCCCAGAAAGAATAGATTATGACATGACATACTCTATTGACCAGTATATATCAAGCATATAACCATCTGTACAGAATGAAGAGGGAAGATGATACTCCACTTCAGGGGGAGTGACTACAGAAAATTATATCTGAGTTCGACATGGTACGACATGATGGATAGCTTTGTGATGGATGGAGACTTTACCAAGAGTAAAGTGGGTTCCAACCTTCAAGGTTGATTGCAGAAGACTAGGATATGTTGATGACCTGAGAAGACAAACTCATAGAAGATGTTGCGACACTAGAATGATGTTTGGGATATAGTACTCAAATCAGAAAGCAAAAATGTGGTATCTTCCAAATGGATTTGGAAGATAAGATATGTTGCTGATAGAAGTAAGGTAAGAGTTGTGGCTAGAGGTTTCTATCAGAAAGAGGGAATTAATTCTGAAGAAACACTTACTTCTGGAAGCAAGGTACATTTCCTTCAAAACTATCATGGTAGTTTCTTCCATGATGAAGTAAAGACAAGCCTTCCTTAATGGTATGATTGAGGAAGAGTTTTACATCGAATAGTCATGAGGATTTGAAGTTGAAGACAGAAGGAATCAAGTATGCAAGTTGAAGAAGGCCCTCTATGGCCTGAAGCAAGCTATCAGAGCTTGATATGAAAGAATAGATAGTTTCCTGATGCGCATGGGATTTACCAAGAATAAATTCGATCATAACCTTTCCTACAAGGTTGTAAAATTTGTACCTATCATTCTATTACTATATGTGGATGACTTGTTCTTGACAGGGAATGAGAAACAGATCATGGAAAGCAAGAAGAAACTAACAGAAGAATTTGAGATAAAAGACCTTGGGTTAATGCATTATTTCCTAGGTCTGGAAGTATGGCAAAGTTCAGAAGGAATCTTTCTCAACCAGGGAAAGTATGTGGTAGAGATATTGAATAGATGCAAAGTCATGGCCACACCCATGGACTCCAACCTGAAGCTATTAGCTGATGACTCATTAGAGTTAGTGGTTGTGACTCACTATAGACAAATTATTGGGTCATTGATGTACTTAACAAATTCCAGACCAAACATTTGTTTTGCTGTGAACACCTTAAGTCAATAACTTGTTCAACCAAGTCCGGTTCACCTAGTAGCTGCAAAACATGTGATGAGATATCTGAAAGGGACTATAGACTTTGGTCTATACTATGATGGTAGCCATAAGTATAGATTGTATGGCGACACAGATGCAGATTGGGCTGGAATTATCTCAGATAGGAAAAGCACATCAGGTATATGCTTTTGTTTGAAGTCTGCTATGAGTTCATGGTTTAGAAGGAAACAGTCCAGTGTTTCTCTTAGCACGGTTGAAGCAGAATACATAGCAGATTGCTCTACTAAGTTGTGAAGCCATATGGCTTCAGAAGCTAATATCAGGTCTCTTTGACCTGAAGATGGATACAACAATGATTCTATGTGATAACCATTATTGTGATGACAAAGAACCCTGTGTTCCACGTAACACGTAGAAATCCGGTATTTCTACATACAAGATAAGATGAAGATAATGATACTGTAGATGCAGATGATGGCAATTTAGTATTTCTATACTAAATATAGAGATGATGATGTTTCAGTATTCCCATACTGAAGATATAGATGATGACGATTTCAGTATTCCCATACTAAAGATATAGATGATATTTCAGTATTTACATACTGTAGATATAGATGATGGTGATTCCGTATTTCTATATTAAATATAGAGATGATGATGATTTCAGTATTTCTATACTGAAGATATAGATGATGATGCTTTTAGTATTCACATACTAGAGATACAGATGGTGATATATTTGTATTCATATATTGAAGAAATAGATGATTATGGTTTGGATGATGATGTACCAACGAAGCCTCTGCCTCAAGTAGAGTTTGAACACTTTCAAGACAAGCTTGGTGTTGTTCAAAAATACCTTCCTCGAAAGGGGGAGTAGCAATGTTGCAGAGGGATTGTATCATCCTGGGACATCTGTCCATAATAGATCTGGTGAT
>LPNX010564254.1:0-70313 GCA_001517045.1 Pseudotsuga menziesii | reverse complement strand
TGTGATACTGTTTCTTTCAGTGATCCTGTTTTATATGCTTTTATTATGAAAAATGAAATGATATACTGATGTCTTAGCTAAGCATATGAAAATTTAACAGGAGATACTATTGAGAGAGAAAGGTCTCTATAGGGTGACTATGGAAAATGAAGTAGAGCCCAATGTAGTTGCAGAGAAAATTAAATGGCACAATAGGAGGGATGAGGCCTATGGTCTCTTCTGTCTGAGCATATCCAGAGACCTCCTCTTCCAACTTAACGGATTGACATCACCTAATGAAGTGTGGGAGAATCTTGTAGAGATTTTTGGTAGGACATATGAGATGAGAGGGCATCAAATTGAGAATGAATTGATCTCTTTGAGTCCCAGCAGCTTTGAATCCCTGTAACTCTATTTTTCCAAGTTTAAAGCCCTTGTTTTGCATCTAAAATAGTGTGGAATTGAAAAGAAGGAGGAGGAAATAGTTTTGGCCATACTCTCAAAGCTTGGACCTGAATATTCAGTGTTTGTTTCGACATTCCATGTCACCAAGTTGACAACTCGAGCTTGGAAGATTCCTAAGCTTGCAGAGTTCATGGAATCCCTCACACAAGAACAAGATAAACTGGTGATGATGGGCACCATCAAACCTTCCAAAGACCAAGCTTTGGTTGCTTGAGATTTGAGGGTGGATTCAAAAGGCAATAAGAAAGCTAAGAATCCACCTGAGCAAAAGAGAGAAAAGAACAAGTCTCAAGAGGAGCCCCAAGGCTCCAAGAAGAACATTCAAAAGAAGAACACAGGAGAAATGCGAAAGTGCACATACTGTAGTAAGGGCTATCATCCTGAAAGATCCTGCATGAAGAAGAAAATTGACATGCTGACCCAACTCCCGGAGAAGAATAACATCTCCCTTCCTAATTTCTCAAAGAAGAGGGAAGGAGGATCAAATTCAGAGGACAGAGAGAGAGTACATGCATTGGTTGCTGGCACATCAAGCTCATGTAGCTTCATCATAGACTCTAGAGCTTCAAGACATATGGTTTCAACCAAGGAGGCATTCTCCTCTCTTGACATGTTGAAAGGTCCACCAATAGTGCTGGGAGATGACTCTCTCACTGACAGTTTGGGAAAAGGAAGGATTGATATTGACCATGGTAAGTTTAGCAATGTATTGTATGTTCCAGGTCTTGTCTCTAACCTCTTGTCAGTGTATTAGATGACTCACACAGGGTCTCCAAATAAGGTCATATTCTCCCTTGATGATGTTGAGATCACAGAGATCTCAAATGGTAAAGTCATTACAAAAGGAGTTGTAGATCACACTTCGAAGGTATACATGTTTTCACATTTTTTTCCCTACTCAAGCCCCTCTGCTCTTCTGATTCATGCTAATGAGGCAAGCAAGATTGCCATGAAATATTTGGCCATATTAACTATAAGTATCTTTCTTATCTAAGTGAAAAATAAATGGTCATAGGGTTACCAAAGATTAAATTTTCCAAGGGACTCTGTCAAGGCTGTATCCTAGGAAAACACCAAAAGCATAAATTTGAGAGAGCTAGTCATGAGAGAACCTCTGCACCTCTTGAGTTGATCCACAGTGATGTTTCTGATCCATTTCCTCATATGTCAATGAGTCAATCCAAATATGCATTGACCTTCATATATGAATTTTCTAGGTATTGTTGGGTTTACTTCTTGAAGCATAAGTCTGAATTTTTTGGCCTCTTCAAAGTATTTAAGGCTTTGGTTGAAAATCAGTATGGGAGGAGACTCAAGATTCTCAAATATGAAAATGGTGGTGAGTATGTAAATTCTGAGTTCATTCAATATTGTGAAGATGTAGGTATTCAGATGCAGCATTCAATCCCTTACACACCATAGCAAAATGGTGTTGCTGAGAGAAAGAACAGATCACTGAAGGAGATAGGCAACCTATATGATGGAAGCTAAGACTTTGCCACCAAATTTTTGGGCCAAGGCTATAAACTATTCATCCTATATCTAGAATAGGGTGCCTCATAAATATCTTGATGGTATGAGTCCTTTCGAAGCCTGGAGTGGGCACAAGCCAGATGTGACCCATTTCAAGATTTCTGGCTCAAGGGCTTGGGCTAGAATTCCAACTAAAAAGAGAAGTGCTTTGCAGCCCCAAAGCCAAGAGTGCCTATTTTTTGGGTACTCTAAAGATGAAAAAGAGTACAATATGATCAATTTGAGCACAAACAAATCCTTCATTGAAAGGAGTGTTCAGTTCCAAGAAGAGCCTTTAGCAGCAGTTGAAGTTGGAGAGTCTTCTTCACCACCAGAACCATTGAATGTAAGTGAAGAGATAAATGAGTTTTCTGATTCTGATATGTCTAATAATGATGATTTAATTGCAGATCCTGATATTCCTGCAAGAACAAAATGGGAAGAAAAGACCATTCATGCAGCTGGGGAACTAGCTGGAAATCCTAGTGATCGTAGGAGGACTAGATCTCAGTTTCAGAGTGCCCTATGTATGAAAGACCCTTTGTTTGCAAAGAAATTCTATCTAATGGTTGAATTAGACCCACAAAAATATGAATATGTAGCACATGATCCAATATGGAAAACAGCCAGAAAGAAGAATTTAGCTCACTCCATAAGAACAACACTTGGGAACTGGTTGATCTTCCCCCAGAAAGGAAGCTAGCTCAATGTAAGTGGGTTTTCAAAAATAAGTTTTCTGCTGATGGTTCACCTTTGAAATATAAGGCAATATTGGTAGCCAAGGGCTACTCACAGGTACATGGTATTGACTACAGTGAGACCTTTGCACCAGTGGAAAATATGGACTCCATCAGGCTAGCCTTACCCATTGCAGCTTCGAAGTAGTGGGAGGTACATCACATGGATGTGAAGTGTGCTTTCCTGAATGGAGATCTTACTGAAGAGATTTAAATGCATCAAACTCAAGTGTTTGTTACTGATCCATATTTTGTGTGCATGATAAAGAAATCATTGTATGGGCTTAAGCAAGCCCCCAGGTCTTGGTATGCCAAGATTGATGGATTTCTGTTGTCATTAAGTTTTGTTCGATGCAAGTTTGATCCTAATTTTTATTTGAAGCTTATTCATGGTTCTTTGATGATTATTGTATTGTATGTGGATGACCTTTTGATTATGGGAAGTTCAAAGAAATAAATTGCCTCCTTGAACGATGCAATGAAACATGCATTTTCTATAACTGATTTGGGGTTGTTGAGCCAATTCTTGGGTCTCGAAATTACTCAATCCCAACATGGAATAAAAGTACATCAGTCCAAGTATGATTTATATTTTCTGAACAAGTTCAACATGAAATATTGCAAGCCAAGCAAGACTATCTTCCTTTCAGGAGTTAAGCTTGAAGAAGCAGGTTCTTCTCCTATGGTAAATAATACACTGTATAGGCAATTGATTGGGTGTTTGTTGTACCTTACACACACTTGACCTGATATTTATTATGCAGTAAGTGTGGCCTAAATATATATGGATCAGCCTCATGATATCCATTGGAGAGCAGCCAAAATGATCCTTAACTTTGTTCAAGGAACAAGAACTCATGGGATCTTCTACAAAGCTAAATCTGATCTTGATTTGATTAGGTTTACTGATGGTGATTGGGAAGGTGACAAAACAGATCAAAATTCAACATCATGATATGTGTTCATTCTTGATAAAGGACCAATCATCTATTCAAGCAAGAAATAGAGTGTCATAGCACTCTCATCTACAGAATCAGAGTACAGAGGAGATGTAAGTGCAGCAACTCAATGTTTATGGTTGCATGGGATACTTGGTGAGTGTGGCTTTGAATCAGATTTTTTGACTTTTATCTATTGTGATAATCAGAGCACCATTTGAATCTGAAACAATCCAGTTCAAAGACAGAGAACCAAACACATTGAGACCCATATACACTACATCAGAAATCTTGTGCATGATGGCACCATTCACCTACTTTTCTGTGCATCTTCAGAACAAGTAGCAGAAATCTTCACCAAAGTTTTTTGTGAGAAGACTTTTAGCAATATCAAATCACTATTGGGGATTGCTGATCATGCTGTGAAGCATGATTGATGACAATATTTTCAAATTTTGTTTTATTGTCCATGTTTAAAGAAGGATTTTCGCACTGGGTTTTTGCCTCTTTCCTTGGTTAAATGGACATGAAGTATGTAAAGGCTGACTAAGCCTTATTGCTAGGCCCTATAGTTTTTTGATATGTACTCATAATTCAGGATTAATGGGGACTATTAGAATAATCAACCCATAGTTAGCTACCTTAGAAATTAATTAATCCATTTTGGTCTTATTTGCCTAGTTTCCAATATTCCACTCTATGCAAGTTGTCTTCCACATGTCCTAGAAGTCAAACTTGATAAAACTGAGTCATGGAGCACTTGGGAAACATCCTGGAAACCATATTTAGTAGTTCTGCTTTATTCCAAATCCTCCCTAGCGCATATCTTCTTTTTCTGCTAAGTTGTCTACTTTATTGATATTTGAGGCAAAAGGGAAAGTAAGATTAGGTGTAGTTGACTTGTTTTTTGCCCTCGTCATACTCCATTATTTTCTCCTAATAAAAGCATGTATGAGTTGTATTTCCATCAATTATTAGCTTTCCCATATGACTTTTCCAATTCGTGAGCCTCTAGGTAGATTTGGAAACTGCTTTATGCACATATGGGGGATTTGACTAGATTTAGTAAGCCTTCTTTTGACTATTTAGAATGGAATCCTTATGCATTCGAATATATCATGTAATTATATATTGAAGCAGCATATGACTTCATAAGGTTGGCTATTGTACACTTATTCAATACAAATTAGTGTTATGCTCCAATTTCAGTCTCCTTTGTGTGTAAATTTGTAGGTTTGATTAGCAATTTTGTGAGTGCAATTGTTCTATCACTTGGGTTCAATTTCCACAGCAATTGATGTAAATAATGTATGCATATGGAAATAAAATGCCCACAAAAATTGAAAAAATATTGAAAATATCCCTATGGGTATGTTTAACTAGCTGTGGGAATTTTATCTTAGTCTTACATGCATAATGCGATACTTGTGGGAAAGATTCAGAAAAATGCACACATGAAGAATTAAAATTCCTGCATGAGTGAAGGCTATGTCATTAAAATTCATGTAGGGTTCCTAATATTCCCACAAGTGGAGGAGACAAATACAATCCAGGTCTCAATAATATCCTCAATCCTCAAATATGCCCACACTTGAGGGTAAAAATGCCCGCATATAGTTAAAAATGTTCACAGGGAAATAGAAAAATAAAAATGCCCCTAGATAGGTTACATAAATAATACAAGAGGAACAAGAGCAAGTAGGAGAGCTCAAATTATTTTTTTTGGGTTAGCCATCCTCTTAATAAGTTTCCTAATTATGTTGCATTAATGCCTTTATTTTTTAGAGAGTTCCAGTTATGAGGATGTAGGAGGTGATTTGCATATTCACTTACATACACACCATCTACAAGTAAATACATTTAATTTGAAGAATACATTTACATCAATGATCCAAATTGGATAAGCAGATGATTTGGAAAAATGTCTGCTACCTGTTGAGAAATGCCCACTGCCAGTTTGAAAATGCTCATTGGACTGATAAATTTCATGTACTACCTTATAAAATTCCCATATGCCTCAAACATATGCACGCAGGTCCAGACAAATTCTCACAAAAATGCAAAAAAGGTTGAAAAATGCCGGCAAGGAGCCATAACAATAGATGAAGTGAAATGCAGAAAGAAATTATCTACAATATGTTTGCAGAAATATACATTTGTGAGATATTACTTTTCATCAATTCTGAAGATATATGTGAGAAAAATTAAATATCTTTAGATGAACAGAGCAACAAGGTTTCAGGGGGAGCAATTAGTCTATATATTGACAGGGGGAGAAATATGGTTGGATAAAGAAAAGAAAATAAAGTGAAGCAACATTGTGATGCTTTCATTGATGCATGCTTACCTTTTATGAATTTACTATATGACTGTTGATACATTCATTATGCGGGCATGTCGTTACATGTCATGGGAATTTCAAGGATAAAGTTAAACGCTTAACATACACAACTAAAGTAAATATATTATGGGAAGCCTGAGCTTATAAAGATATTCTTCAACTATATTGTATGACCACTTGGATGGAGATAAATTTCCATAAGTCCTTGAATTTTTTCAATTGTATGCTTGATCATCGTATCATAGGTGCACTACAAATCTTCATTTTTTCAGAGGGCTGAACTTCATGATGGATTTAAGTACCTTGGATTTGTTCCCAAACCCCTTGGATATGACATCAAGGATCATGGTTGGATTATAGGAAGGATTGAACATCGAATACATTTCTAGTATCACATGTGGATATCATGTGGAAGCAAAATGACTCTTGTTAATGATTTTCTGAAAGAAATTCATGTTTACTAGTTATTATTTTCTCATTGTCCCAAAGGGATACACAACATAATTTAGAGGTTCTATTTGGACTACTTGTAGCACATAAATAGGACAAGTTTATGTTTCACCTAGATCATTGGAAAGTAATTTCTAAATCAAAAAATGAAGGGGGGAATTATATCTCTGCAGCCCTTGGCTACTCTTCCCAAAGAAGCAACTTCTAAATTCTTTCACAATACTTTACACATGTACACAGGGAATTGAATAAGGAAGTAGTACAAGGGAAATTGCACATATGTGAAATAAGGAAGGACCCATGAACATTTTTTCTTAATCTTTCTATACTATGGACCCATGACCATTTTGCCTTGTTTTTTATATGTTTTAACATTATTTTCAACATCAAGCACTCTAAGGAAGCTACTTTGTAGGTATTTTATGGAATAAATTTATGTGAACTACTTTATAAGCTCATGCTTCCCATGATAGGTACAACAGTAAAGTTTTTTATGAAAAATGATGATGACATGGAAAAAAGGACATGACAGTTTGGACATCAAATCAATGTGAGGGTAGGTTACCCGACATTTTGAACTGTATGTAGTCATAAGTCTCATGTGTATGATGCAAAGAGTGGAAGCTCATAATCATCATCACTAGATAAGGAAGCTCATGTGGTCATCTCATCTTTCTCAGGTTAACTCAACAAGGGGTGCCCATCCCCTTGAGGATAATCATAGTCCTTGGAAGATGTCACACATATTAAAAAACAATATAGGCAACAAAGTGAACAAACATTTCATATATAAATTGTAAAAAGAAAAAATATAGGTATATTAATTGTTTTAATCAACACAATACAATCAAATAGAGAGCTGAATTAATAATAATTAAACTAATGAAAAAATACATTAATAACCATAATCATGTAAATGCTACAATATTGGACAATACTCAAAGGGGGGGTGAATCTGTATTGTTACCTTTTTCACAATTTTAACCACTTCTAAAATAATAAATAAAAAACATAATCAACAATATATAGAGAAAAAAAAATTATCGTGGAAGCCCAACTGGTAAAAAAAAACACTTTCTATAACTGCAAAATTACATTTTCAATTGGTTTCTATACTCCATTTTCCAATTTTTAATCTATTTAAAACTAAATAGTCATGCCCTTTTAATTTCTCTGTTTTTATTAACCACCATGCTCCTCTTTTATTGTGCCGAGAGGTGCCTTCTACAACCCAAGTGAGTGATATGCATCACTTCTGTAACATTGATGTGTCACATGTCAGCTAAAAAACTTAAATATAAATTTTACATTCTAAAACTAAATAAATATAAAGAAAAGAAAAAGAAAATGGTAGAAGGTAAAAACTATGGATTATTTGGCCTTATTTTGAAAATGGTTGACAAAACCTATAATGTTGTAAAAGAAGTAAACAATAAGATAAAATGAAACACAAAGAACCGTAAAATTTGTTCTTGATGGCCTAGGGAAAAGAATAATTTCAAAAATATGTTATACTTAAGTCAATACAAAGTACCCAATCCATTTCAAAAAAGTATACTACATCCCATCATCAAAGGGTGTACAAAAGAAGGCCTCAATCCAACACAAAAAAGGAATTCCACACAGTCCAAAGAAGCACATAAAGAGCCCCGAAGGATTATCCAAGAAAGCACCTAGGGGGTAAAGTGAAAATCCCCCCGAACTAAGGAATTTATATGCCATGAAAACAAGTCATCAAAAGCAGCAGTCAGAAGACATAGTCAAATTCTAAAACAAATAAAATATTTACTAAGAAAGATGAGTAAGCCACAACAAGTATGTTGAATAACATAATTAAAAGAATAGGATGGTATCACTGCCAATAGACTCTCCATCCAACATCTCAATATAGGAGAGTTTTCCCATCTCAAGAGAATGTTCTTCCTTGTAAATGTGCTGAAATTTTATGTAGAGGAAAGAATATTTTACCTTAGTGATGCGATCACACCAGTGTTCCAGGTCCACAACATCTAGACATGCCACCAAGTTTTCCCAATTAATGATAACTTGGGAGTCCCCACAGACAAAGAGGGTAGGAAGGCCTATAGAGACCACAAATACCAAAAGTGGCCAAAGTACCATCAATATATTTGGACTCTACAAATTTATATATCACTTGAACCCCTTCCTAGACACAAGCAATAAGCTAGCTATAGGCCGCGTACAGGGGGGGTAGAGGCGCTAACCAAAAGCAAGGTGATTTGGTTGAGAATCCTACTACTGAAAGGAATCAACTGTTGTTTTCTCAATGAACTCCTTCCTTGATGAAACTAGAAAGATAGCTTGTGAGTGTGGTGAACCCCTTAACATGCACCAGACACATATCAATTTCTTGTTTGAATCAATTTTTATAGTACAGGATCTTCCTACAAGATAATTTTTATCGGGCAAGCATCAGGATTCAGCTCAATTTTGATCTCTCCCAACTTTGGGGGTTTTCTATTCTCAAGTTTGTCCACCCCCTTCATATCCGAAAGCTACGCAGAGGGACATTGATAGATTGATATCGAGACCCATAAGAAAAGGTGAAGGTCACTAAGGTATCATGAAAAGCATATGCTAAGGTAGCTTCAAGACCGGGTGGTTAAAAACCAGTAGTAGATCCAGTATAAGTATATTTTTTTCCCATAGAGATGTCTTTGGTAAGTCAACTACTTTCATTTAATCCATTAACTCATTTTCTAACAAAAGATATTAATACTTTCTGTGTGTGAGAGTTTCTCCTATCTACCCTCCATAAATTGTAGCCAAGGTTTTATGGATATATATAGTCAGGGTTTTCTCCTATATTCCCTCCACCAGTTTATTAGGATGGAAGGTTTTATACAAAAAATACTTCACCTACTTCCTACCAACCTTGCTTCCAGGTCTAACTCTGAGCTAATGAAATATTTTGAAGACATTTAAAGCTCTCACTTACTAGACATAATTCCCACGAGTATTGCATTATGCATGCAAGAATAAGATAAAATGCACACAATTAGTTAAACATGACCACTAGGTAATAGATAAAATCCCGTTGAACCCCAAAATGCCTGAAATAGAGGTGGAAATATGCCTGGAAGAGGTGTTGAAATTCCAACAGATCATTGAAATTCCCGTGACATGTAAGGACATGCCCATATAAGTATGCAATCACCCATAAATGAAGACTATATTCCCGTGACATGTAAGGAAATGCCCACATAATGAATGTATCAACATTCATCTAGTAAATTCACAAAAGGTAAGCGTGCATCAATGATAACATCACAATGCCGCTTCAATTTATTTGATTTTCTTTATCTAACCATATTACTACCCCTATCAAACCTGCTTCTAGGTATAACTCCGAGCTAGTGAAAGATTTTAAAGACATTTAAATCCTGCACTTAATAGACATAATTCCTGCAATTATTGCATTGTGCATGCAAGACTAAGATAAAATGCCCACAACTATTTAAACATGCCCACAGGATAATAGAAAAATTCCCATTGAACCCCAATTTTCCTGAAATAGAGGTGGAAAGATGCCCATGGGAGGTGTTGAAATGCCAGTAGATCATTGAAATTCCCATGACAAGTAAGGACATTCCCGCATAAGTATGCAATCACCCACAAATGAATACTATATGCCCGTGAAATGTAAGGACATGCACACATAATGAATGTATCAACAGTCATCTAGTAAATTCATAAAAGGTAAGCATGCATCAATAACAACATCACAATGCTCCTTTACTTTCTTTCCTTTTCTTTATCTAACCATATTTCTACTGCTATCAACCCTTCTTCCAAGTATAACTATGAGCTAGTGAAATATTTTGAAGACATTTAAAGTCCACCATTAATGGACATAATGCCCACAAGTATTGCATTATGAATGCAAGACTAAGATAAAATTCCCACATCTAGTTAAACATGCCCACAGGGTAATAGATAAATTCCTTTTGAACCCCAAAACGACTAAAATAGAGGTGGAAAGATGCCCAAATAAGATGTTGAAATGACAATAGATCATCGAAATTTTCATGACATGTAAGGACACACCTGCATAGGTATTCAAGAACCCACACATGAAGACTATATGTCTGTGACATGTAAGGACATGCCCGCATAATGAATGTATCAATAGTCATATAGTAAATTCATGAAAGGTAAGCAGGCATCCATAACAACATCATAATGCTACTTCACTGTTGGCAGGTGGTTTTGATGAAGATAAGTTGCACAACACCCAAGATGATGCGCAAGATTGAAGATGATGCACAAGACCAAGGATGGCGTACAAGGCAGGAAATTCAACAAATAGACGCCTTGGTCATGATTTTGTAGTAATTGGCCATAGTTTTGTATTTTTTGGTCTGAATTGTTTAGGAAGTTGATCAAAGTGGACCATTTTGTAAAAGGTGCAAGCCTAAAAAAGAGATAAGAATTTAATTTTGAGAGATCTTAGATTGAGTTATAGGAGAGGCATGTTTAGAAAATCATGAAGTGAATTATGAATGTGATTGTATGACCTTCTACAAAAGAGTGATTTTTGTTTTGTCGTAATTGTGAAGGTGTTTTTGGGAAACCTATTTTGATGCATAATTAATATGACATGACAAAGATTGATGGAAATACTGTGTTTTATGTATTTATGTTTTTCTTGTATTGAATGATGTGATTTGAAAGAATCAATGTTGTAGTATGTATGTTAATTCTGAATGATGCAAAGCCTGTTAATGTCATGCTAGTCAATATATTTGCAAGTAAATGTATTGTTGTGATATCAATATGTTGATGCGATCTGATTATTTACGAGATGAATTTGTGATAGAAAACCATTTTCTGGATATTTGAAGTAATTGTTGACAAATTTGGGTTATAGTTGTCATTCATGGAAAAGTTTCTTATGAAGTACAAAGGATAATCAAAAGATACCATGGCAGAGTTAACGCAGCATAAGTCAAAGTAACAAAATGGAATGATGATGAGGTGGCATAGACAAAGATAGTGATGACATGGCATGGTAATGAGGTGGAATATTTATCTGCATGAGATTCAATGAATGAGGATCAGTTTTTGTATAATCCGCAAAGACAAAATGCAGATCCACGTTAGTTCTAGAATGGACGGTCAAGGAGCGAACTGCACTAGATATGATGGTGAAGATCAAAGTTAACATAAATTAGGTGGGAAGGATAAAGATTCTGAAAAATATCAAGATCAGATGGTGGGAATTAATCCCACACTAGATCCGATGTTTAAGGATTAAATCCGACAATTAGATAGAAAGTCCAAAGTTCTGCAAAAGATCAAGATCAGACGACTGATATTAGTTCCATTAAAAGAGATTGACAGTGTGGAATAAAAATGCGAAAAGGGAATTGCGGAAGTAACGTTTAACCATTTTATGAACCCGCAACCCACAACTCACAATCCAGAGGATCGAAGATCAGGAAAGACTCCGCAAAATATTGACGGTGTGGAAGAAAAAATTATGAAAAGGAGCTTGCGGAAATTCGAAATGTTATGCATCCTGCATCCCGCATCTCGCATCACGCAATTGTGGAAAGGATCTTGTATAAAGGAGCTTGTGGAAAGAAAAATTGTGGAAAGAAGCTTGTGGAAAGGATCTTGCATAAAGGAGCTTGTGGAAAGAATATTGTAGAAAGGATTTTGCAGAAAGTAAAAGCAGATTGTCGACATCGTGCATCCCGCATCCCACAATCTAGAGATTGACGATCAGGAAAATGCCCGACGAAGATCAACAGTGGGACAGAGGTGCAAAAATGGTTTCCAGGTTGCGGAAATGATTTTTGAGAAGCAGGATCAATGGAAGAACGTGAAAGGATGTTCTAGAAGGTGTGATCTTCAGATATGAAAGGGTGCAATAGTGAAAGGTGTGTTTGTTCAGTTTGAAAAGATGCAATTGTTGAAAGAAGCTTAAACATAAAGAAGTATTTAAGCACCGGCCTAAGAAATAAGGAATATTTCTTTGGAGTTCAAATTGCATGATCAGAATCAGAGACCAGTGGGTGTGACAAAATTTAGTGGGAGAGAAATCATGAGAAACATAACAGGGTGGCAGGGTGATTCCAGGGAAGGGGACAGGCCTGCAGGGGATTGTTGCCTCCTTTCATTTGTAGCTGATAAACCAGGGGGTTGTAGCCTGCTTCCAATTGGCATTGGTAAATAGGGTGTTGCAGCATCCTTTTAGTCATAGCTGATAACCCATGGGGTCATATCCTCCTTCCAAATGGTATTGGTAAACAAAGTGTAATACCATCCTTGTCTGTAGAAGCAGGGAAAACTATTTGTAAATAACAATTTTACAGTAATAGGAGGTATTGGTGGTTTACCCTATTGGGCTTCCACGTTAAAATCATGTTTTGTGTATTCTTATTGTTATGTGTTTCTAATGATAGATTTAAAAGTGCTTAAAATAGTAAAAATATAACAATATTGATTCACCCCCCCACCCACCCCTCTCAGTATTGACCAATAAAACAATAGTAATGGTGTGATAGTTAGATAATACATGCACAAACCTTCCTTCTTACTACATAAACATGGTTCCAACAACTCTCCCTTGAACATATTGGGTGAGACTTCATCTTCTTTGCAGGTGTTTCCTGATGGGGTAAAACCTTTTTGGGCTGGTGCTTAGGGGGATCGCTGAGTTAAGGTTGTCGATAGTGTGAAATCCTGTCGACGGATCTGTGTCAACATTCACTGTATTTGATTTTATTTATATAACCATATTGCTACCCCTATCAACCTTTCTTCTAGGCATAAGTCTGAGCTAGTAAAATCTTTTGAAGACATTTAAAGCTCGCACTTAATGGAAATAATTCCTGCAAGTATTGCATTATTCATGCACTACTAAGATAAAATGCCTGCATCTAGTTAAACATTCCCATAGAGTAATAGATAAATTCCCGTTGAACCTCGAAATTCCTGAAATAGAGGTGGAAAGATGCCCGCATGAGGTGTTGAAATGCCAACATATCATTGAAATTCCTATTACATGTAAGGACATGCCCGCATAAGTAAGAAAGCACCCACACATGAATAATATATTTCCATGACATGTAAGGACATTCCTGCATAATGAATGTATCAATAATCATCTAGTAAACTCATAATAGGTAAGAATGCATCAATGACAACATCAAAATGTTGGTTCACTTTATTTCCTTTTCTTTATATAACCATATTGCTACCCCTATATTCAACCTTGCTTCGAGGTATAACTATGAGCTAGTGTAAGCTTTTGAAGACATTTAATTCTCGCACTTAGTGGACATAATTCCCACAAGTATTGCATTATGCATGCAAGACTAAGATAAAATGTCTACAACTAGTTAAACATGCCCACAGGAGGTGTTGAAATGGCAACATATCATTGAAATGGCTGTGACATGTAAGGACATGCCCACATAAGTATGCAAGCACCCACACATGAAGACTATATACTCGTGACATGTAAGGACATGCCCACATAAGTATGCAAGCACCCACACATGAAGACTATATACTCGTGACATGTAAGGACATGCCCACATAAGTATGCAAGCACCCACACATGAAGACTATATACTCGTGACATGTAAGGACATGGCCGCATAATGAATGTATCAACAATCATCTAGTAAATTCATAAAAGGTAAGCATGCATCAACGACAACATCACAATGCTACTTCACTTTATTTTCTTTTCTTTATCTAACCATATTGCTACCCCTATCAATATGTAGACTAATTTCTCCCCCTGAAACCTTGTTGGTCTGTTGATCTCAAGATATTTAATTTGTCTGACATTTATCTTCAAAATCCATGAAAAGTAATATCAACCATTGACAAATGCAGAATTATGCAATCATATCGTAGCTAATTTATTTAGGCATTTTACTTCATCTATTGCTATGGCTTCCTGCGAGCATTTGTCTAGACCCGCATCCATATGTTTGAGGCCCATAGGTATTTTATTAGTCCAATAACCATTTTCAAACTTTCTATGGGCATTTTTCAATAGGATTCAGACATTTTTCCAAATAAACTGCTTATCCAATTTGAAGAATTGATGTAAATGTATTATGCAACTTAAATGTATTTACTTGCAGACAGTGTGTATGTAAGTGAATATGAAAATCATTGTCTATGTCCTCATAACTGGAATGTTCTAAACAATAAATGCATCAAGATAACATAATTAGGAAACATATTAAGAGGATGACTAACCCCCCCCCCCACCCCCCCAAAAAAAAGACTCGAGCTCTCCTACTCGCTCTTGTGCCTCTTGTAGTCTTTATGTAACCTATTTGGGTCCTTTGATTGAACTATAAGGAAAAATAGTATCTATACTTATGCTAGAATTTGACTATCTATTTCTGATTTATTTGTAATATATGGATCAATATTTGGGGTAGAAAGATTCTCTACCTCATCAATGTCTATTGGAGACCCCTGAGGCTTAGGGGACATTGCATCCTGATCCAATTTGACATCTTCACATACAAATATATTATGTATGGATTGAATGTAAAATTTGGAGGCCTTAAAAGTATTTTCATATCCAACATAAATTTCATTCAAACTAGAGGGTTCTGACCTAGTCAGTATTTATAAGGGTAATGATGGAACCCCATCCTCCTCTCTTGGTACCATACTGGTCATATAGTATGGTTTCAATTTTGTACTTGTTGTTCTTACTAGTACCCTAAAAGGCATTTGATACATCCTCTCCATCCATCAACAGTCCAATCAAGGAATGTATATCCTGCACATGAATTGGATAAGCCACAAGGTGTCCCCATACACTCAAGTAATAAGGAAATTGGTGCTTCTAGTAGTTTCCCTAGTGGCGCAAAATACTAGTAGGTCAAGTAGAGATCATGGTGAGAGAGACCACATTTCATAAGGGGTTCACCACTAGAGAAGAGAGACACTAGTATTTAGCAAGTGTGCATAGTGTAGATATTCCATGTAGGTCTATATAAGTGTCCATGCAGGCTCCACAAAAGTCTTAGAATTCAATGTTGGTGGTTAACATATGGAGGTTGGTGAGCTGTTTGAGACTAGTTATTTTAGCCTAGAATTAGAAAGGTTAGGGATCCATACAGACACACAGGTCTATCCCACTAACATGGTGTGGAATGAGAAAGAGAAGAATTTATGGTAGAAGATTGAAAATGTTGGAAAATGATATGAAACATACTATGTTTCCAACAAAGTTTTCTCAAACAACTAAAACCAGGACATTCATTAATATTGGAAAATGATATATGCACCCATCTGCATGGAATCACATGGAACAATTCTCCATTTTTATTTTTCAATTTGTGGAGGAAAGATAAGTGCAAATCTCATACACGCAAAGAATTATAGCGTACACAAGGATTACCTTGAAGTTGCTGGTAGTTTATTCGAAACTGATAACAGAACCTGGGTAATCCATGACAAGAAGAAATAAGCATTTATGTGCATCTTAAATGTTGTATAAATGAAATTTAAAAGAATTGAAGGTGGGTATTGATTGACTGCATTTATGAAGGTGTGTAAATGTAGGCTCGTAGTGTTGGTGTGGTTTCCACTTCCATGTGTATAATGCAACCAAGAGATAACCAAAAATAATATAATTTAAAAAATTATGAGACTTTGCGCACCTTTGTAATAACTTATCCATCAAAAAATTACACTAATTCATTTTGATGCCTTGGACACAAAAATTATGTAAATTATATGGTGTCCAACATATATTCTCCCTTGGTATAGTTATTATTTATGATATTTGTCTTTCTTTCAATTACTCACCTAACATTGGAGAAAACATATGTAGAAGTATCAGTGACAACAAGAATCCTAGATAATGTATATCCAATTTCAACATAGAGTTTAATCTAACCAACACAGAACCATCCCTATAAATTTGGGAAGCCTTGGAGTCATGTATAGAATTCTAAGGGAAAAAATTATAAATGTTTTAGGGAAGAACATACATCATAGATAACAGATATATGATGTTAACATACCTACCGGACACAAATACCCATTCCTAAAACTTTGGGCAGCCTTGGACCTATTCCTAAAACTTTGAGCATCCTTGGATCCATGTTCATATGTGGATGATGGAGATTGGATGTTTCAGCTAGTGAAACAAACCAACATCTTGGAATAACATCTAAACACTAAATGTTGACAGATAAGGTATAGCATAGATAGACAACAAAAAAATTGGAAGAAAATTCTCTTCGATTCCAAGATCTTTCTAAGATTTTCTATAATGTTTAAGACCTAGGTAACTCTGTTAAAAAATCCAAATAGAATAATTCAGTCTAACTAGTTCTCTACACTGAATCATCTAGAATTAATAGTATGTTATAACTAGATAAGCATAAGTGAATATGAAAAACAATCCAGATATAGTAGTGTCAAACAATATGTGACCTTATAACAACTGTATTGTTTTGTGTGCATGGATCAAAGGCATGGCCCATAGAGAGAAGAGATGGGTTTTAAGTAAAGATGGTTTCCATTGTATGGTAAGCCCTAAGGTATGGGTAAAGGACATGCAGTGTAATAAAGGGGTTTGAACTAGACTGAGAGGAGGGTCACAAAGGTCTATCACCAATATGAACGAGGCTGTAAAAACCTTAGGGAATATTCCCAAGGATGTAGTGTTGAAGGGAAGGAAGGGAGATGCTACTAACATCATGTAGGGTGACCAAGGGGGTAGAAGAAAGATGCTACAACAACCCAGGGAAAGGGTAATGGTTGCTACTATAGCAGTAGCAGACCCGAGTTACAGGTTGGAATCTAACTATGACTAATTGCAGTATCTAGAGTTTTTCCATGACTATGAGGAGTCTACTAGAAAGTTCCTAACTATGTTTGGGGTTGAGTATCATCGATGAGGTCTTTACGATGAATGAATGGGTCATATTATTATTTGATGTGCTTAGCCTCAAGGCCATATCAAGGGAATACAATTTTTTGACATGATACCAATAATGGTTAATGCAATATACATAGAAAAAAATAGTTAGAGTGCAAAAAATGCTTTGGGAAGTCTTGGAATGAGCCACTAATGTTGCCCATTATATTTCAATGAATATGCTTGATTCTTGGGGAGGTCTCTTAGGGGGGAGTTCAATTCTAATATTTTGAGGAATTAAATTCTATCTTATAATGGGTATTACAAAGTGAACAAGAAAGTGGTTTGGAAATAAAGGGAAACTAGGACAATACACGCAAGCATAAATCATTGAAAAAAAAAACCATTTCTAGAGCAATGTTATCATGCAGTTTTTCAATTGAGGAAAATTAACAAGTAGGAGAATGTTAACAATAATTCCATATTGCTTTTTACTCCTACTATGTAAAAAGAAACTAGTATGGCACAATTGTCTACAATACAATATAATTATGTCATTTTTGTGGAAAAAAATAACCATACCTCAATATCCTTAATGTCTAGCATGTCCCAGAAACAAAGACCTACAATAACCATTAACGTACTAAAAACAATAATAGTAATAATAGTAGCAATCTATATCAGATATAAGTTGTTAATAAAAGACACCAATATATAATAAGAGCAATATATGTTAGATCTGAACCAATTATATACTCAACATAAGATGTTAGGGAAGACCTCCCTTATCCTAAAAAAGATGCTTCTAAATAGACTTCAACATCTTAACGTTAGGTTACTTGCATGAGACTCAACTAGACCAACATACCTGTGAAAGAAGAGAACCTGGAACTAGAAAAGATCCTAAAATAGATCATACAAACCTCACAAATAAAAAATAGTACCAGCATAGCATTACGACCAACTCACAAAAAAAACAATAGAAAATTACTCCAAAAAAGTCATTTAAGGTAGCACTATGGTTGACGACACCTAAGGAGGGATCTTAAGGTCAATGCAAGGGTGGATAACCCCCTAAGGGGTCACTCTAGTCATCAACAAGATGGACGCAAACATTTAAGGGCTTTATAACTCAATGTTACCATGCAAGGGTCAATCATGAGTCACCACAAGGATAAACATCACGTAAAAGTAAAAATTCAAGTCAATGCAACATGACATCCTTCTAGTCTGATGCACATCAATTCAGTGTGAGGGTAGGTTACCCAAACTTCTCAATTATATGTTGTCATACGTGTCATGTGTCTCATGCAAAGAATGGAAGCTCAGAATCATCATCACTGTATAAGGAAGCTCATATGGTCATCTCATATTCCACAGGAAAAATCAGCAAGGGGTCTCCAGCCCCTTCAAGATAACCATAGTCCTCGCAAGACGTCACACACATCAAAAAATAAGCAATGCACTAACTAATACAAATACAAATATTAAATGTATACAACTACATTTTTTTTTTACCTTTTTTTCTTTCATAAATTCCAAGATGGGGACATCCAATTAGTTGTCATTTCCCATTGAAATTGTTATTACCTCTTTTTATGTTGATTGTGTGGGAATGCTCTCCCGTACAATACTTTTTGTACATTAAATAGTAGGGCATGGAGGTCATTGGAGAGGGGCATCATCTACAAATACCAAGACAATTATATAGATATAAATGTTTAGTTATTATTGAGATACGTATTTCATTATTCCCAATATCATTACAATGATATTTACTTGTTGGATGACTAGCTGAGTCAACTGGAGTGTTCATTGGTTCTTCCATTTGTTCCTCTTCCATTTGAGCATGAGCAGGTACATGCTCTACCATTCACAGAAGAACATTTATTACTACTCGTCATCAATTATATATTTGAAATCATATTAAATACTTCTATTTCATAGCATACATATATGAATGACTATCTTGCTCTCCACCAACATGAGGCAACTCCCCACCATCATGTCGTACATGTTCCGTACTGCTACAATCGTTGCTTTTGTTGCTCTTACCCTAAAAATGAAAAAGACATTTATTTTTCAATGTAATCATTCATGAATATATTACACAAGTACATTATAATGATGGCCTTACTATGAAGAAATTCAATTGTTTTGGTAAGATGTTTGACATGACTAAGTCTATAAAAACATAAGGCCATGTACACCAAGGTCACTCAAGTGACACTACCTTGTCCATCACTCCCACTAACACATTGTTTCAATTCAAACATAATAATATAAAATTATGGTCATGGAGGCATTGTAGTGAGCTCATAGAACAAGAGATAAAACTTGTTAAGATGGAAAAGCCATTATTGGGTTAATTATTGTAATAGTTTATAAATGGGAGGGAGATGGTTGGAATAAAGGAACCTAATAGTGTTGTTAGGGTGTTGACCGCTTGAATCATCCCTTATTGAATTTTAAAGTGTGATTTGATCATTTGGCATTGATTAACACAGAGAACCAACCATATCAATTTGAAATCATTAGAGGAGTTCAATTGGTGTAGTCAATATGAAGACTTGATCTTGAAAATGATAGTTTTCAATCTTGGATTCTTAGTGTCTTGTTGATTATGCATTCAACATTATTAGGACTTGTATTAAATGTAATGTATTTGTGCGATTGATCCAATATTCTTGTAATAATGAGATGTGGGAGTATGTTGTTCATTTCCTAGCTCTTCCTCCAAAGTAAAAAACATATTTTTTATTAATATATGAATGGATAATTACATTCTTAAGATGCTCACCACGCTTTGTTAATTAGTCTAGTTGAATGTATATATAAAGTAGTATTGAATATAGTTGATGATGTGTCAATTAAAGTATAAAAGATTCATAAATCCACTAAGTCCATTACAAATTGTAAAAGCAAATTTAGGTTCAAAATGGAAACAACTCGATGGAAACCCTAGAGAGAGAGAGAGACTAAGTTTACCAAATATATGAGGCCATCTGATATTAGGTGTTTAAGAAAGGAGAGGATTCACTTAAGGGTAAAAATAATGATGATGAAAATATTTATAAAGGTATTCATGAATACACTGATCACAAAGCAGGTTTCATATGAAAACACACAATTTATGGAGAAAACGTTGGTGGTGCACTTGGACCTATTAGGGATTATGCTCATATCATGTCTTCTAAAATATTTGATTATCAACTCAATATTTGTAATGTATAAAAGAAGATTAATTAGAGTTGGTATGGGGATGCTTGAAAACATTCATTTATTAAATAAATTTTTCATATTAATATTTTCCAATGCTTAGAAGTTTCAAGTTATCACATATACAAATTTAACATAACATAGAATTCAAGTCCAAAGTAATGTGAGAAAATTGAACATGCACAAATGGTTTTATTTACCTCTGTGTGCATCAATGGGAAATTGGGGTTTACCCCAAGATTTTCCGGTGTTCCAACACATGTTGAAAACCATACTTGAAGCTGAACCTCAAGTCTTCTTCGGTGGCTTCTTCTTGAAAAGAGTTTCCCTGCAATTCATAACACCATAAAAATTATTTGTGATAAATCAATTATTTGTTCGCTACGATTACAAAAAATTTGGCTAAAAATAATGATCATTCTATTCTTACAATTCATGCTCTTGGATTTTGATATCCACCCTGGCCTAGTTTGTGTTGCCCATGTTTTTCTAATATTTTCTTTGTCGCTTTAGAGGTGTCGAAGAGCTTATGAAAGGTTTCAAATATGTTAGAGATAGAAACTTAAATATATTTAAAAGTAAAAATAAAAATAAAAAATTTTCATTGAAATAATGATATGTGACATACCTTCTTGAACCTTTTGGCTAAGTATTTCCCTGTTTTCTCAGTTCCTTCTCCTTTGCTTCATTCATGAGCACCTTCCGCTCTTTCTCTAGAACCATCAGAGGACCCTCATACTTAGTGTTAATTTGAAAATTGTCCTTATAATATACCGTGACATATTTCAAATTTAATCCAGCTGCTGTGATGACACCCATTAGCGGAAATTTCAACTCAAAATGGGCCTCCTAAGAAAAATAATAAAATAATATTTATTAATTTTGGAGGAAGAGAAGAAAAAAACTACTTTTTTTGTTCGTATTTGCGACATATATCCCTGTGATTTTACTCAAATTTAGATTGAGAGAGCTTGTTGGATGTGAAATTAAATTACGCATCCAACGAGTACCCAGTCGACATACTTTTTACGGACCCCACTCCCCCAAAAATAAGAAATACCTGAAAAATGTGACGATGACATCATCATCACATTTTTTCAAGTATTTATTGTTTTTGGGGTAGCGGAGTCTATCAAAACTATGCCGAGTGGGTACTCGTTGGATGCGGAAATTAATTTCACATCCAAGGAGATCTGTCAATCGAAATTTGAGTAAAAACACAAGGAGATATGTTGAAAAATACGAACAAAAAAATAGTTTTCTTTATGATACCTATCCCCGAATTTATATTAAAAAATTGTTTAAGACCTATACGATATTTCAAGTCTAAAGCAATTTCATTGGCTAACACATGATGACATGGAATTTGAATTAGTGTTAAAAGGCCTATTTTGAGTTGAAATTTACTCTAATGTTTTCTGTTGAAGGTATCACCAAACAAGTTGACCATGTGGCTCATCAAATCATCATCCATTTTTTCATTTTAGGAATTCCACCTTGTAAAAATGGTGGGCCCAAAAATCCCCAATGCCTTCTCATGCAAGTTCTTATAAAAAACATTATTTCCTACAAAAACAGTATGATAATTAATTAAAAATAGTTTGAGGTATGTGGCTTTTAATTACATGAAAAAATGAATGAATTAAATTATACATGCAATATTTGGTATCTTGATTCGAACACAGTCCTTGTCCACTAAGAATGTAACAATAAATGATCCCTTGCTAACCACAGGTACTGCTCAAGGATAAGAACTTTCACATTCAATGCTACTCTCCTCTTTAACATCCTGTGAAGTAGTAGTGGGTGAAGGGCCCTGCTGATCTCCAACATTCGGTGAGGTTGTAGCATCTAATAATAATTGTTGGTTAGGAGATTAAAATAGCCTGATTGGTACGGTATATTGATGCTATGTTGAACCATCACTAGTACCAATACTGAAATCTACATACTATACTAGACTCATAGGTGTTGTCTCCAAAAATTCCGACAAAAAATAAAACTTTAATTGATTAGATCATATAAAAATAGAGAACTAAAATAACATAAATGAATATATGTCATAGTTTGTAAAATATATCAAAGATGTCACTTACCCCGAACTGTATTATTGTTTGCCTCAAGTCACCAATTCTTTCTTTGATTTCTCCAGTCATGGGTCTGATTTTTATCAATCTAAGATGTTCTTGATTAGACTTTTTCAAAGCCTTCCTCACATTTCCCATTGTGTCAGTTGAATAAAATATATCTTCCTCAGTGAGAACCTCATCATCCTGATGTTGTGTTCTCTACAAACATCAATCAATAAAAGCAGTTAATTTATTTTTATCATTAGAAAAATTCACATGAAAAAAATAGCATGCATTTAATATAAAAAAATTACTCTAATCATGTTTAGTTACTATTAGGATAACATTTATAGGATGGGACACCATTGGGGATTTCCCATGCTCATCCTTCTAAAATAAAAGAAGCAACACATATTAAAATTGAAAAGTAAAAAATGAACCATGTCTAATAAATGTGATTAATGAAGAAAAAACTTGGTATTAATATGACAATCATGTTTACCTTACCAGAAGTTGTAGGCATGCTCTGAGTACACCCCAGCCACAATATAATGAGCATGATATCATATTGAAATATCACAGTGTTTACAATATGCCCACATAATGTCTACAATATTCCTGCACGGTATTTACAGTATGCCAGCACAATGTTTACAATAATTCCCACAGGGAGATTAAATAATGCCCATAAGGGGCTTGAATAATGCCCGCAAGGTGGTGATAATAAGAAGATAAGGAAACCCTCATACCCATAAGGCCAAGGTGTACCATAAATATGGATAACTAACCCCTTTCACCCATTGGACCAGCATGACCAAGGACTTTAGTATTTGTCAAGCTATCAAAGAGTCATTTCAAATATTTAGAGAAATCATTGTTTAAAACATTAAAACGTTTCTATTGTATATATTTCATGGATATTGGAATATTGTCATATAGATATAACATGGTATGAAGTCATTTTTTTTTATCAAACTTTAAGGATACCTCTTTTCACTTGGTATCTTGGATTAATCATTAGCTTTTCCATTTCCTACAATATTTGGACTAGTTGGACTATCTTGATAAAGTGATATCCTAAATTTTGAGAGATTTTCCCTGAAACTCAGTAGCATTGAGTCATTGATTGTATGAATAATATTCAATAGAATTGGAAGAGACTAAGAATAACATTAGTATGGATGGATGACATTTTAGGAACCCCATCCGCTTGTAGCAACTCTTTACATGCAAGAACCCCATCCCTTAAGTATAGTATTGTTATTATCTTAGATATACTTTACCTTATATTAGCTTCTTATAGTTACTTATGATATAGTTCAAATAATCTATAGTGCTCCAGCTTCACTTTTGCTCCATTGTACAGACAATAAAGTTTTTAATAGGGGTGATTAAATTCAGTAAGTATGAGGTTTAGGTCTGATGCATAGGTTAACATAGTCCCATAAAAGTGTTATTTCCAAAGACTAGTACCAAGGAGTAGGTGTGAGGCCATAGGGTCCAAAGGAAGAGTTTTGGGAGGTTCCCGATTCATAGGTGTGATTCATAGGATCGGTAAAGATGAAGGCTAAAAATTATGTTTGAAAGACATAGGTTATAATCTGAGGTCCTCATGGCGTAGGTATGATGCTGAGTTTTCAAAGTGATTTACTCCCAAGGAAGAGTGCATAGGCTGGAAGATCTAGTGAACAATTATAGTTCAAATTATTTCTTTTAACATTCATATCCAAACATGATAAGAAGATAAGCATCATATCAATGGTCCTTACAACCCTCAATGTAAATCCTGGTATAAGCCCATATGTCACTAGATAAGATCTTGGTCATGATTTTCCCTCCTCGCCTAACTATACCATACGGGCCCATACCTAACTGAATCGGTATCACTCCAGATAGTACAAGGCATGAAATCCCTTAAAAGACAAGACAATTTGTATATCTATCCACATTGTATATATATCCACTATCCATAAGAGGGGTTGATTGTCAGGGTTTATAGGAAGTATGTGAAGTATTTTTTGTATAAAACCATCCATCCTAATCAATCGATGGAGGGAATATAGGATTAAACCCTAGTCATATCTATCAATAAAACCCTAGATGTATCTATCCACATTATAGATCTATCAACTACCCATAAGTGGGGTTGATTGTCAGGATATGTAGTAGAAGGGTTTATAGAAAGTAGGTGAAGTATTTTTTGTATAAACACATCCATCATAATCAATTGGTGGAGGGAATATAGGAGAAAACCTTGACTATATCTATCAATAAAACCATGACTGCAATTTATTGACTATATCTATTAATAAAACCATGACTAGAAAATGAGTTAATGTATTAAATTAAAGTAGTTGAATTACCGAAGACATCTTTGCAGGGAAAAATATACTTATACTAGATCCTGACCCTGAAGCTACCTTAGCCTATGATTTTCCTGATGCCTCAGTGACCTTCACCTTTTCTTATGGGTATTGATCTCAATCTGTCAACGTACCTATGTGTAACTTTTGGAGATGAAGGGGGTGGACATCCTTGAGGATAGAAAACCCCCAAAGTTTGGACACCATTAAAATTTAGTAACGCCCACCCAATAAAATGAAGCCTATAGGAAGAACCCGTACTACAAAAATTGAGTCAAACAAGAAATTGATCTGTGCTTGGTACAACTTAAGGGGTTTTTCATGCTCACAAGCTATCTTTCTGGTTGTGTCAAGGAAGGGGTTCACTGAACGAAGAGGAGTTGCCTCCTCTGCAACCTTGGAACCTCCTCTATGGCCTTGAGACTAGTTTTTGGGTGAGGTAATTGAAAAAACCTCATCTGCAATCTTGGAACCTCCTATGTGATCTTAGCTCTAGTTTGTGGATGAGGTGAGTGAAAGATGTATATTTTCTTTGTCACAATAGAGGGGAGATAAGATGGATAGTTTTAAATGTTTTTTCTTTTTTTAGTGTTTATTATTTATGTTTATTATTCTTAATGTTTATTAATATTTTAATGTTTATTATTACTTTAATGTTTATTATTATTTGAATGTTTATTTTTTTAATGTGATTTATTACCTTTTTTTGAATCCAATAAGTCCCCTACACCCCTTCGGGAAAGGATAAATCTAGGGACTTAATCCAGCAACATGGAGGCAAGGTAGCATAACAACCAGGTTAGACAAAAGATGAGAGATGTTTGTTTGGGATACAAGGTACTATATTAAAAATTTAATGACAATGTCAATGATGATGAAACCGATGACATCAATACTTATGATCATAATCATCATCACCATCACCACCATATTGATCATCATCATCACCATCACCACCATCTTGATCATCATCATCATCATGACAATCATTCTCATGATCATCATCATCATCATCAAAATCATTGTTAGTATCATCATCAATGATCATCACCATCACTATAAACAACACTATTGTCATTTTTGTCGTCATAAACAATACCATTGACATCATCATCATCGTTAGTGATGATGATGATGATGATGATTATGATGTTGATAGCGAAATTATCATTGTCTCGGTAGTTAGTGGTATTATCATCAATGTTGTCTTTATGGCCATCATCGTCATCATAGAGAACATTATAGAGAACATCATCATCAATAGGCCCTTTAATATTGAAACACATTTGTCATATGAGTGTAATATGGTGACCATTTCGAAGTTTGACACACAGAGGATGCTTAATAAAGACCATCTCATGGTTCTTATTTCCTATGCCATTGTCAAAGGCCATACTACAACATGAGAAAACAAAATAGTGGGTGAAGGTATGAAGGTATTGTGAACTAGGGTAGTTTCTTTTTGTTTTTGGGAGCTATGAGTATGGCAGGGATTTATTTTCTGTGCCTAGGGATACATCCACTATAAAGAAGACTTAAGATAAGGATAAGTAAGTAATAAGGTTAGATGGAATTCATTGTATAGTAAAATTTATTTCTTACAAATATTTAAATCCTCAAAAATGTGTAAAATTCATTTAATTACAACCTTGATAGAGAGTAAATTGAACATGAAATTGTTCCTATCTTATTATTACTTTTAAAATTTCTTCTAACATTGAAACAATTTTTGTTATGAAATAATTAGGATTATTCAATAGATCCTAGAGTGGGTAGTTACAAATTATGGATTACATGTGTTAATGGTTAGGAAATAGTGTCTATAAGGTATAGGGTTTATATATTCTAGTATTTACAAGCATAAGAATTAGTATTTATAAAAAAATCCAAGTATTAAGGGTATTAGGTGATAGGATCTATAACTTGCAACTTAATAATTATTAGGAGTGCCAAGTTATCAATTGTTGAGTTGAAAAATGATGGAAGTAAAGGGGTAATAAGGGATTATCAAAGTTAAAAGTATAGTGATTGCAAGTTTTTGTCTTATCAATGATTAGGGGTTATAAACCTAGTAATTAGTAATGGGTAATTACTATAACTACTAAATTATTAACTATTATAACCCCTTAGGTGCACCACCACATTATTGCATACATAAATCAATATAGTACACCATGAACATAGTTCCTATGATATCTCTCCATATCAATTATGACATGGTTCTCATCTATCACTAGTACATGTGAACATTCTTCCCACGACAAATCATCGCTACGATGAACATGATGATGATGATGATGATTTCTATTATTATAATGAGTATGAACATGATGATGATGAATATGAACATGATGATGATGATGATAACATTGATGACGATGATGAATATGGTGATGATGACGATGATGATGGTGTTGATGATGGAGTTGATGATGATGATGCTAATGAGGAAGACAATGAGGATGAAGATGACGATGATTATGATGATACCTTGATGATGATGATTATTATGATACCATTGATGATCATAAAGATGAATATGATGATGGTTGCGATTATTCTAATGAGGATGACCATGATGATGATGATTATTATAACATTGATGACATTGAGGATTATAATATCGAAGATCATGACTCATCATTAATATCATCATCATCATATTCTTCATATGCATCATCATCTAGTCAAGAATCACTATCATTTAAAGGATCGATCATATCAACATCATCATCAACGTCATTTTTCGGTCATATATTCATCATCAATATAATCACCAAGTACAAAACCATCTTCTACCTCATTTGTATTATCAACTTCTTGATCAGATTCTTCATCTGATACATCTCAATGATCAACTCCTCTTGATATGCATCACCTTCTTCTTCCACATTGTCTTATTCCTCTAGATTATACTTGATTGGTCTTCCTCTTGGATCATATCTAACAATGTATGACGAACCTGCATTACTTGGCACCTCTGAGTAAAAGACCTGCTCACATTGACTTGGAATAACATAAGGCTCTATACCCAATTTCATTGCCCTTATATTAGCCATGGTGTATCCATTAGCATGTTCAATGACAATTCTTTCATGATCATGTTCATTCATTTGTAACTTGTACCAGTTGACCTCGAACAAAACTATTTTAAAGGAATTAAAGTCAGACTCAATTATACATTCCAAATAACTATAGTAATTATTTTCAGATACTTATGGATGCTTGTCACTTCTAGAGGAAACATTAGTGACTTGAAAAACTGCAGTTGTCCCACAATCGAATGTTTTCTTCTTGTCATCCAACTTTTTGATGTGAAATTTACATCCATTGGACCACTGTTATACCAAAATCCTGTCACCATCATGTGACAAGACATTTGACATACCTACTTGCACAACTACATTTCGACCAAAAATCCGACGACCGTATTGTCAGATTTTCGACACTTCCCTGTCGCATGTACGACACTATGATTTTTTGTAAGTGTCGGTGGATTTTCGTCGGTTATCCGACATCTTTCCAATCCATCAGTAAAGTGACAGCTCAGTTTACCATCCATTAAATGTAAATCATCAGTTATCCGACATCTAATTCATATTAAAATTTAAACACGTGTCGCTTAACCGACGGCTATCTGACGGATTAAGAAAACTTAAACGTTGGTTAAGTGACGGTATTGAATTTTTTTTTTTCAATCACCTATAGGTCATCGCTTAACCGACGGCTATCTGATGGATTATGAAAACTTAAACATCGGTTAAGAGAGTATTGAATTTAAAAAAAAAAATACCTACAGGCCGTCGCTTAAGCGACGGCTATCCGACAGATTATGAAAACTGAACCGTCGGTTAAGTGACGGTATTGTATTTATAAAAAAAAATCACCTACAGGCCATCGCTTAATTGACGGCTAAAATTGTTTATAAAAAAAAATACAAATGCCAAATTACTGGAGACACACCTTGATTTTTGTATAGATTGTGAAATTACTAGAGAAGATTTCCTAAATATCAATGATTTTAATTGGGTACTTTTTTAATTTAAGAAGCTATGTTATAAAAGTTTTGAAATGATATGGAGAGAAAAATATTTCTACAGGTAAAAGAGTAGATCTTGTGTATCTTGAAAAAAAAACTCAATAATTAAAATACACAGTCGAGCTGCTAAGGTGGATCTTTCCATGGATGACAAGACAAATTGACTTGACTAGATTTTTAGAGAGTGGGCTTTTATGGTTTTGATTTCGTATTTCTCATCCATCTCACCTTCTTCATGTTGAATTCCTTCTCTATAATATTTTTCTATATATTTTTTCACCTAAATTCATCATCCTATTGTTGCTTCCCTTTATCGATTTATTCTTTCATGGTGTGCACATTTTCAGCATCCATCACATCTTATTAATGCTAACATAGTTCTTTGTAGGGAATTGTTGTGTTCTCTTCAGCTAACCAAGGAAAGCTCAGATGAGAAAGTTCAGTCAACGACAGCTTTGATTACAAATATTTTGAAACTTCTTGTGAGCCTCACAAAATCAACAACTTTTGCTGTATCAAGTAACCAATTACTGGGAAATATTATTGAAGTCGCTAGTCTTTTGCCTGGCTTGTTGAAGCTGAGGTTTGAAACTGTCAATCGTGATCCTGTGGATGTGGAGAACAATATAGATCATCAATTGTCACTTATATTGGAAACTTTCTTTCAGTTTGTTCATGACATGGTTTTGGATGATACCATTTTGATAACATACGCACATTTGTTCTTGCTTCTCTATTGGACATCTTGGATGGAAGAATGTGGAGGTATGAGAGACAGAATACAGTTCAGAATCTTTCTTTCATTTACAAGCCTGAGGTTATTATTAAGATTTTTGGATTTGCTCGGGATACTAGATCACAAAACTGTAAGAAACTTCATTGGAAACAAACAAGTCAGGGAGATCATGAAGGAGATGGGGTTGTAGACTTAACTTCTATTTCTTTGTCCTGTAACCTTCGCTCAGAGCATTTTTCCTTAATTGTTGAGTGCAGCAAGGAGAATCAACTAAATGTTATATTTCCACAGGCAGGTCACTGGTTAGAGGATCTAATAGCTATCACAAGTTTTCTGCATGCACAAGGTTTAAAAACAAGGCCGAGGGGGGAAAAATCATGGCCAACTGTTAGCAAGGATGGGCTGGGAGTAAATGATGCAGAATCTGCAAGCGAGCATGAAGATGATGCTCTCTTTGGAGATCTATTTTCAGAGACTAGCAGGCAAGTAGTCATCTCTGATAGACATGGACAGCCCTGCTCTGCAAATGATAGTGTTTCTGACTCCAGTAATATTCCTTTACAAGGAGATGTTGAAGTGCTTAGTTTTATTAAAGAGTGCATTTTTTCTCCAAATTGGCATTCTTCTATTTACAAATAATTCTATCACCAACTTAATGAAGAACATGTCAGTGCTCTTTTAAAAATGCTACAGCCACAGCTTTTAGTTGATGAAAGAATGGAGGGGGCTGGTGTTTCAGATATGTCCTATGAAAAACACTTCCTTGAACATTTTCACAAAGCATACTTTAACATAGTTACATGAACTTGTTATGAGGCGTGCCTTACCCATCGAACTTGAATAACACCTAGTAAATCAAGTTCTGAAGGTAGAGGATGGGAGGTTTGCTTATACTGATGATGCTCTTGTTCTTGTAGCTCGCACTCTTATTATAAGGACATCCACAGGGTCTAGTTTGGGAGATGACTCCTTAAGACTCAAAATATGCAAAGGCTACGCTGGTTTTATTGTTGAGAAAGTGAAAGCTACATATTCAGGGTGCTTAAATATCCAAGAAGTTTGTGCAAGTCTTCCATCCCTATTTCATTTGGAATTTCTTCTCATGGATTTTCATTCTTCAAATGCATTTGAAAAAATCAAAATGGCAGAGAATATTTTTTCTACCCCTAGCAATGTAAGTTGTCCTCCAGTGGAACTTAACAGCACACAATTGGTTTGCTTGTCTTTGCTAATTTCAAGACTGATGTTGATTCTTCAGCACATGATTCTCCACTCTACAACCTTCCCATCTTGGTTGATGTTCAATATAAGAAATAAGTTAAAACAGATTACACAAGGAGGAACTTTTCAACTTCCCATAGGAACAGGCTATTTAGAATCATGGGTATATCATGTGGTACAAAGTGTTATAAATGTGAATGAGGGAGTCACAGAAGAGCATGGAATGGTTGATATCTTTCAGCAACTGATTGACGTTAGTGGGGTTCATAACTGGGGTATTGTAGAACACAAAGTTCTTCAATATCTAGGTTTAAATTGGTCTGATCTCTATTCTGTTGTTTGTCACATTTTGGAAGTGTGGCAGAATAGGGAAGCTTCCCAAGTGCATGAGCTTATACTTGAAAGATATTGTTTTGTACTTGGCTGGATCAATCTATCAGATATTGATGTTAAGGAAGCTGGTGCTTTGCCATGGAGTCCTAAATTGGGCAGAGACAAGTTGCTTGAAATTGAATACTTCATAAGTTTTAGCAGAATTCTGCGCCATAATGTTCATTTTGGCCATACGGGGGAGCTATCACAGCTGGCAAATATCATTCTAGATATACTCTCTCAGCTTCAAAAATTATACAAAGAGCATAGTGTGAAGGAAAGGGGTTGGTTATTCTTAAGGCATAGTGCATGGCTGTCTTTAATTTTATCATTGCTCCAGGCAGGTCTATGGAAAGTGTCTCTGAGAAATATCACAGTTTCAAGAGAGGACACATTTTGGATAGAGCAGACATCTAAAGATACTTCGTTACTCACACTTTGTGAGAAGTTAGTTTTTTGTGTATTGAAGGATGGGCAATCAAGTGTTTTGCTGAAAATATTGACATCCCTTTTGAGCATGCATGTCGGGCATCGTGAAAAGCTGTGCTTTTTGTTCTTGATGGAAAAGAATGCGAAGATGATGCACTGTTTTCACTAAATTTGCTGCTTCAAGCAGGTTATGACAAGTCAAAGAAGGAAGAGTTGTTGGGGAAGCTAGGAGCTAGCTTTAAGATTATAGAGTCTGTACTTGGAACTCTAACAAAGTTTAGAGGAATTGTGAGCAAAGAAAACACAGGGAACCTGAACAAACTTTTTCTGAGCTCCTCATTGCATGGTTTCCCATCACATGTTCATCTAGGGAGTGTAGTTGTGGTCTCTTCTACCCTCTCTATTGAGGTATTTTTGTATACAATTGAGCAATTTTCAGAGCAAGAGATGCATTAGGGGGAATTGAGGTTGATGCAGAAGTTTTCAATAGTTTGCTTGAGGTCATAATGACCATAACGTTTGACAGGCTATTTGAGGATAAATGTAGAATCTTGTTCAATAATTTAATTCCCTTTATAGAAGAGAGATGTATGTATAGTGATCTATTTTTGCTGAAGAACATGGAAAGCCTAGTAAAAGAAATGAACTCAATCAAGGAGGTTAACTTATCTATTAAAGAGCATCTACTTACAAGTGCAACTGATATGGTGGAATGCCTGAGAACGGATCCTAGTAAAGTCATTTTGCTTAAGTTTTATTTGGGGAACACTGAGGACTCATTGATGTTGAACCAATCCAACAAGTTCCGGGAATTTCTTGGAGGCAATGGTAACTTTTTGCCTTTAATTGATGCTTTGGATGGATTCCATAATGAGTTAGAGAATACGAACGTGCTACAGCTGTTTGTTTATCTTTTAACAGGTGATCCGAGTTATATTAACTTGAAACACACCTTGCAAGAAAAGTTCGTATTGATGGATTCATATTATTTGGCTTCATGGCTGGAAAGAATGCTGCTAAGATATACAGCTCAATCAGCTGTAGGTAATTTTCCAACACGAGTCTATATTTCAGTAAGAGATTCAGCTATTGCTTTCATCAATGCTATGGTGTCACCTTCATCTGATTCAAAATCAAGAGAAATTTGTGATCACATTCTTGATGCATTTCTTGTGGGTCTAGATAAGGCATTCCTATCATTTGATGTTCCTTCTGTGAAAGCATACTTCAATTTTGTAGTTCAGTTGCCAAATGGTGAGTCCACAATAAATCCTATTATCAAGAGGGAAATTGATATGGTGGTCAAGTTGTCTGCCGATGAAACCCATCTGGAGGGTTTGAAGTTTGTCTTGGGTTTTCTGGTTTCTACACTGGGTTCGTATGGTGCTAACAAGCATGTTTCTGAAAAATTAACAGAGAAGCCTTGGTCAAACACTAGTTCTAACAATGATTCTACTAGATGTAAGTTGAAGCCTAGTGTTCCTAGAAAGAACTCGGAGGCTTTGGTTAATCTAGTCAATTAGGGAGTCCATTCTAGTGTGATTGAGTGTGATGCCACATCAATAGATGATGATGAGGATGATGGAACATTTGATGGAGAACTGGCTAGTATGGATAAAGAAGATGATGATGAGAGTAACAGTGCATGTTCACTTGCATCAAAAGTTTGTACATTCACCACTAGTGGAAGCAACTTTATGGAACAACATTGGTACTTCTGCTACACTTGCGATCTGACTGTTTCTAAAGGGTGTTGTTCTATTTCTGCCAGGGTGTGCCACAAGGGTCACAGAGATGTTTACTCTCGTTTAATCCGTTTCTTTTGTGATTGTGGAGCAGGAGGGGTAAGAGTGACAAGCTGCCTCTAATTGAATCCTCGAAAATATGTTTCTTCCAACACTACATCATTGAGGGGGGCTAGCAGCGTTGATCCATTCTTGCCTCTCTTAGATGAGAGGGATCATCTTCAGCCATCTGACAATGACTCTAATCTTGAGTATGAAGGTTACATGGAGAATGAGAAGACTTTCAAGTTATCTATCCCCAAAGAGGAAGAGGATGCGTTGCTATCACTTTTTATGGATATGGATATTGAAGGCCAAGTTTTGAGGTTATGTAGACAACTTCTTCCTGGTATTAACGAGGCTAGTCATTCAGTATTGTCAAAGGATGAGAGGATAGTTTTGGGTGATGACAAGGTTTTATCCTACAATTCAGATATTTTGCAATTAAGGAAGGCATATAAAAGTGGATCTCTAGACATGAAGATTAAAACAAAATATTCTAATGCAAGGGAACTTAAATCCCATCTTTCAATTGGCTCTATCGTCAAATCTCTTCTTACTATAAATAGCAGAGGCAGGCTTGCAGTAGGAGAAGGTGACAAAGTAACAATCTTAGATGTGAGGCAACTTATTGGACAGCCATTTGTTGCACCTGTGACAATAGACAAGTCTAATGTGAAGCCTCTTTCTAGGAATTCAGTTCGATTTGAACTAGTTCATCTTGTTTTCAACTCTACAAATGAGAACTATTTGGTTGTAGCTGGGTATGAGGAATGCCAAGTTCTCACTGTCAATTCCGAGATGAAATAACAGACCGTCTTGTAATTGAGCTTGCTTTGCAAGGTTCTTACATTCGACAAATATCCTGGCTTCCTAGTTCTCGGGTTCAACTCATGGTGGTGACCAACAAGTTTGTGAAGATTTATGACTTGTCCCAAGATAACATTAGCCCTATGCATTATTTTACATTATTGGAAGATTCAATTATTGATGCAGTATTAATACCCATCTTACATGGTCGGCTAGTTCTTTTTGCACTATCACAACATGGCATGTTGTATAGGTAACAAATAGAAGTAGAGGGTTATATTGGAGCTCAAGTTTTGGTAGAGACTATCCATCTCCATGGTAGAGATGTGCAGTCAAAAGGTATATCTTTGTGTTTCACATCATCCTACATATTACTTTTCCTCTCTTATCATGATGGTTCAACTTTGATTGGGAATTTGAATCCTGATGCGACATCTATTAGCAAAGTATCAAGTGTTCTTGAGGGTGATCAAGATGGTCAATTAAGGCCTACTAGACTACATCACTGGAAGGAGTTGCTTGATGGCAGTGGTTTCTTTGTCTGCCTCTCTAGTTTGAAGTCAAACTCTCCACTTATTGTGTCTCTTGGTCCTATGGATTTGTGTGCACAACTTCTGTGATTTCCTGGAAGTCCATCTTCTCAATGGGTTGGCATTTCAGCTTACAGGCCTCTCTCTAAGGACAAAAACAATATTCTTTTTTTACATGATGATGGTAGTTTGCAGATATTCTCATTTGGAATGGGTAGTGGAACTCGAGGATTGGAATTACTAAGACATGATTGCAACATCAATTCAGAGCAGGTGAAAAAGAAAGGCCCTGGCGTCCTTAGTAATACAGCAAATGTTGGGATCAACCCAGAATTTCCACTGGACTTCTTTGAAAAGATAAGCTTCATTACTACTGATATTAAGCTAGGAGGTGATGTTATTCACCATCCATGTACATTTTATAATGCCGCAAGGAATTTCACAAGGCCTGATCTCTATAAAATATAGCCGAAAGCCTTACGGAATCAGTCATGGCAGAGATGATTCACAAAGAGGATATAAAAATGATACCACAAGGAGGCAATCCTAAAAAAATTTCAAGCTGAGCTGGTTCCCTATCACATTACCTAACATTTAATACAATACTTTAATCAAGTCACTCACAATGAGGATTTAGTACATTTCAACTCAGATTGTGAGGATGGCCTCAAAGGAATTCGATAGGAAACTATGGGAGGAGTGAAGGCAATTAAGAATGGATTTATGACAGTCCATGACAATGATATGGGGGTCTTAAACAAGTTTTTGTGCAACTACTCATTGGAAAAACAACATAATGCCCTTTGCAACACCCCAAACAGAATTGCAAATTGATATTGTATTTAGCATATATGGCCAAAACTCGGAGACCTTTTGAGATTACAAATTGGAAAAATAAATTAATCCAATAACCTCCAAACAAAGGTTCTAATATACTCCTTTTTAAAAATATTTTATTATAAAATTTCAATAATCAATCTTACGTAGGAGCACGAAGGTCGCCCTTTCAACAATTGGACAAGTTACCAATTTTCCTATGTCATAATACTTGGCAAAGAGAGATGCAAAAAGGTATTCTAGATTGTGTTGAGGACAACGGCATGAGAGAAAGCCCTCCGTTGGTTGTAGTGTGATCTGTCCTCAAGGAAGAAGATCTCAAAGAGGAGAACAAATGGTGGTGTGCAAATACTCATTGATGATTGGAAGGCCAACATTTACATAATGTTCTTCGCAACACCCCGAACAAAATTGCAAATTGATATTGTATGCAGCATATATGGGAAAAACTCTGAGACCTTTTGAGATTACAAATTGGAAAAATAAATCAATCCAATAACACCTCCAAACAAAGGTTCTAATATCCTCCTTAAAAATCTTTTATTATAAAATGTCAATAATCAATCCTACGCGGGAGTAAGAAGGCCGCTCTTTCAACAATTGGGCAAGTTACCAATTATCCTACATCACAATACTTAACAAATAGTGATGCAAAAAGGTAGTCTAGGTCATTTTTATGACAACAACATGAGAGAAATCCCTCCAATGGTTGTAGTGTGCTCACAAGCCACTTGGAGAGCATGAGTAGCACCAAATATGCACTCAACATTCCAAGGAACCTGCCATAGACTGCATAGTGGTATTGGAGGATGAAAATAGATAGTCATGCTGAAATACATAGACTGAATCTACCCACACCAAGTAGAAATAACAAAGAAATTGCTCAGAACAGAAATACATCTTCCAAATAAGAGAGTGCTCGAGGGACAAGAGCCAATTTAGAGCAATTCACGAGAAGCTCTCCTGAAAATCACCAGTGATTTCCATGGACATCTCACACACCACATTTGCACAGGAAACCCACCTAAAAAAAGGAAAATGTACTTTGAATGCAAAACCACAAAGCTGCAGAAGAATGCAGCAATTCACCCAAAGAGTATCATGAACATCAACAAAACGCACCCGCCAAGTATTTGAGCGAAAATTTACTAACAAACTTCACTGTGAAACTCACCTTTTACATCATTGAAGCTGCAAATGAACTCCTTGAAGTTGCATAGAGCAAAGTGAAGGCTAAGGTCACCATGATCGGGATCACCTTTGAAAATCAGATCCACAAATTTCATGGAAGTGGCTATGCAATAGGAATTGATCCCTACTCAACACCATGTATCTCAGCCAATCCAAAGGTAACATAAAACCAGTAGGTCCACAGCACAATCAATTGGGTGTAGGACAAGCAGTTATGAGGAGAAATTGTTATCCTCCCCACCCGAGTTCAAATCCCTCTTTGTGACATGTTTATTGTTAGTGAGCTGATTGTTGATAAGCTATATATGATATATTCATGAGTTGATAACCTGGCCTTGGGTACCATCCTCAAAGAGGTGAAGTACTTGAAAGGTTTCCCTTGGGATATGTTACCTAGAAAGATAAAACAACACCACGCAGAGAAGGGTTGCTTGTGAGTTGTGATGGATACCCTAGTGAATTGTTATGGCTCAAGAAATGGTTCCATGGGAGTTTGTGCGCTATACACAGCCCAGAAACCATGCAAAACTGTTGTTCAAGAATACACCAGCAGCAATGCCACAAAGCAACAGAAAAATGAAAGAGAAAAATATCACTTACAGTAACAACATCAACTAGAGGGAAACACACATAAGAGAAGAATTGTAAGCATATGTTTGCTTCATTTGTTTGAATATGCTAAAAAAAGCCATGATGAGTTAACATTTTCTTCATCACCACCTGCTAGTGACAGAGCATGGAGACATTCAAAAGTTAGCATTTCTCATCCTGTGCCTAGAGGAAGTAGCACACGGTGATCAACCTTTGGTAGTGACCCCATGAGCAGGAACTAAACCATGCATTGCAAAATTACAACCAGAAAATTCACAATTTTCCCATTTTGTGATTTCTTTAGTTGAAGCCAATGGTCCATGGGAAGGGTTTGGAATTGAGAGAGGATTTGGAATTGTCCCTATATTTTTTAGTTCATGTTTTGTAGCAGGCATCATTACTAACATTAAAAACTTAACCAGCAGATCAGAAATGTTTCAAATAACCGTAATCAACAATATGTACCTTCGCAAGAAGATTTTTTCCTGTTCCAAGTTCTCCATAAAGAATGACTCCCTTTGGAGGCTTTATACCAATATCTTCATATAATTCAGGATGGGTCAAAGGAAGCTCCACTACTTCTTTAATCTCTTGAATTTGAGCATCTAAACTTCCAACATCAGCATATGACTCCAATGGTGCCTTCTCAACTTTCATCACTGATACCATTGGGTCCACTTCATCTTGTAAAAGACCAACCACAGAGAGAACCTGCGCATAGAAATATCCAAATATTTCACAATGGGCTCACCAGAGGCTAAAAAATACATTTGAACAAACATTTGGAAACAAAAAATAAGGTCAACAATTTTTTCTTGGGTTTTAAATTGAATTCTTAGATCATCTGAATGAATGCAATTGAAAGTCTGCTTAAAAAAACACCCAGTGTCAACTGTAAACCTCGTTTGATAGAACCCCTAGTCAATGTCAAACTTTTGCAATAAAACGAAACCTATATCAACTCTAAAAAATCATTATACAAGAAAACACTATGCTAACTGTAATTACTGAAAATATGGAGCAAACAGACACGGTTGACTTACACATCGATTCAAAATCTCTAGCAATGTAGCATATACTGTTTTGGAGAATATATTGCCATGGGTATTGAAAGAAACTTATCAGAATATCGGAGAATATTAGAAAATATTGTTAGAAGGCAACCTGAAAAACTCTGAAAACTCTCTAGGTGAACCAAAATCCTAGTTTTGGAAGAAAATGGAACATATATGCTGAAAAATTAATGTGAAAAAGTTAACCTGCAATTTTTTCCATTTAACGAGTAATTATTTCCATCTGGTGATTAAAAACACAAATTTTTCAGTTATTCTATAATTTAGTTAATTTAACCTCTAATTTCTTCATTTAACCTGTGATTTTTCGTATTTACCTATGATCTGTTGTATTGATCTATTTAACCAAATCAAAATAGCTCAATGTCACTTACTGTAGACATTTGGAATGGAATGGTAGCAGACTAAATCTTCTCCAAATCAAAATGGCGGATTGCTCCAAATCGACCAAATGGCAGACTGCTCCAAATCGAAACGGCGGACTGCTCCTTCTACCTACTTTGCTTCTTAAACCCCTACCCAAGATCTAGCCACCTCTATCCTACCTATTGAAGATGAGGAAAATCCTGCCCTAAAACAGTATCCTCAATTTAGGGATAAACAATTTACCCTCGTCTGGCTCTATCAAATGATCAGTCCTCAAAATAGAACAGGAACTGGACACACCGAGCCTCGAATTTCAATAATAAACCCTTTTGGATTATTTTTATGGGAATTCCCCCCCCTGAAATTCTGATTGTGGGATAGATCAAATAGGTTTGGAAACCATATAACTATATATCCACATTCACATCTTAACTAGAGGATATTTTTATTGTAGTTTATAAAATTTGGTCTTAATATTGGTATATTTCAAATTATGTGATATCATATAATCACATCATCATCAACATGCTCATCAACATCTATTTATATGAGTGTGTGTAGGAAATGAACCTAAGCGTCGGATATGCGACGACGCTTTCCATATTAAATAGTTGACCAATTAAAGGCGTCGTCGCTTAAGCGACGCTTACTAACACGTCGTCTCTTAACCGACGGTTATGAGAATAGTCATCGCTTCACTGACGCTTGTGGCCACATTTACAAAAAGAAAATGTATCCTTGTGATTTTTGGTAAGTTTAAAAAGAGAAATCCACACGCTATCGGATTTTTTTGTTGGATTTTGGATCGAAATGTAGTAGTGAGAATTCGATTACGGACATTTTCAGTTTTTGGTGCAGGAAATTAGGGCTTCTTGTAGAAGAGGAATTTTTGAGTGATCCTGGCATAGGATTTATCTCCTCATAAAAATTGAAGTTTAGAGACCTGGGTCAATATTTTTGGTTGGGTATAACTTCCGGAAAGTCAAACCCTAGTTTGACCCTGGGCCGAAAAAACCCTAAATAGTAAAACTAATAAGTTTTGGTACATTCGCTATATATCAGGATTGGAGATGTCTTATGAGATGAAACTTTCATAGTCCAAAGATAAAATCCTAATTTACATTGTGTCCAAAATTCAGCCTCATATTCATTATGATAGGAGAGATGATCCCTCCAAGTTAGGGTTCCAACCTCTTCCGGGATTCATCCCTAAACAGGACACCTGGGGAGAATTGCTATATCTTAGGATACAAAGGTAAAACTTAAATTTATAAATATTTTCTAGAAATATCATGGAATTTAATTTCTATGATCCAATTTTGAGACCCAGAAGATAAAATAGTGACATGTGGCAGTCCATACAAATTCACTATATTGAACAGTCCTGAAAAAGGTGACCTTGGGAAAACGCTCATAGGTCCCAATTGGTGAAACCAATTCTGATGAAACCTATGGTTTTGGAACAGGGACTGGAGAGGACACCTTAATGTGAAGTTTCAGACATAGAGGAGTAGTGATTTCAGATATATCACAGAAACAGTATTAGGAATTTCTACAGAAGAAATTGGAAAACTTAGGATTCCTGTTCCAAGAGCTTCCCTCCATTGTTTTCAGAAAAGGAGTCATTGGATAGCTGACCTTGAAGAGGTCTATATTTCTAGATAATCAGTTCTGAAATATTCCAATTTTTAAAAATTATGGTTTCTCTAACGAACCCTAGATCATCCAGCTTCGGAACCAGGACGGACACCTCAAATCAGTAAGATCGAATCTTTTGCTATTTTCATTTGAGGTTCTCATTTCAAAGTGATCTATCACATCAGCTTGATGATAACCTTGGTGAAGTTGACAACTTCCAAGCATGGAAGTATATGATCTCTCTAAAGAAAATGAATTGGACAACTACATGAGTAGAGAGGTTCCAGTTCCAGAGGGAGATGAGGCTAAAATCCTTACATAAGAAGAACTTGGTCAAGGCCAAGAAGATAATTGTTGATTCAATCATGGATCACTTTGTAACACAAGTGTCTTCCCTAAAGACACCAAATATGCTTGATTCCTTCACCAAGCTATTTGAATAGAAGAACATAAATCAAAATATGAATTTGAGAAAATAGTTGAATAATGTGAAGATCCAGAATGCAGAGACCATACAGTCATACTTTACGAGGGTCTCTCAAATCAAAGAACAACTTGTAGTAGTAGAAGAAGAAGTGGAGAATGCAAAAGTAGTGATAGCCACCTTTAATGGCCTCCCAGGATCATGTGATTCATTCATGCGAGGAATTTGTGCCAAAAGGAAGTGATTACTTTCAGCAGACTTTGGGAAGAGCACACACAAGAAGAAGCTCAACTGATAATAAGAGAAGAGAAGATGGGAGCATATGAATATCAAGCTCTCACCATCCAAAGAAGGTCCCTCAAGTGATGAGGAATAGGAAGGACTCAAATCTTGAAGAACCTCTTATCCATCTTAGCATTTGGATAAGAAACAATGCTATTATGAATGAAGAAGATGATAAAGCTGAAGGCTCAAGAAGGAGTCTACCCACAAAACAAATAAATATAAGTATTCAATTGTCATTTCATGATATTGTTTTGTTATGCATTTGTTTATATTCAGTTAATGTATTATGCATGATAGAATGTTTTCATTAATGACAGTATACTACTAATATGCATGTGATGGGTAAGTAGCTCATGGTGCTATACAACTCTCCATTGCTACTTATCTAGAATGAAACCTATTTTGTTGACATATTGGATTAGTGCACAATCTCAATGTTGTCCTGGTAGAGATGGAAGGCATCTAGAAAGTTTCCGTGAGATATGGATGCACGTTGTATTGGAAAAAATAGTTGCATGATCACATATTTATGCATAAGAATTTTCTATTATGAATATTCCTTATGAAATGTTTCTAACCATACAAATGCATTTGATTTGTAGGAAAGATCGCATACATAATCGTCTACAAGCAAAGAAGAATGAGAATTGTTCCAAAGAACAAGTGATGACAGTTCAAGATGAAGAATAATATTACGAATGCAACAACATCATTGATGCAAAACCTTCTAGCTATGAAGAAGTAACCAAGAAGAAAGGGAAGACTAGTTCAAGAAGAATGATGTCTAGGATGCAGTATTGATACATGAAGGGAAGTTTGTAGTTCCATCATGTAGTAGATGGAAACATCATGGGATACAAGGAAAGATTCGTAGCACGAGGATTCTCATGAAAATAAGGCATAGATTACAAAGAGACATTTGCAGCGAGTGGGAGTTGAGACACATGACAGAGAGAATCATGTGTGTAAATGAAAGAAATCCTTGTATGAGTTTAGAAGACACCCATGGGGTAACACATACATGATGAGCTTGATGAAGATATTAACCTTTGCTACAAGGTTGAATATGAAATCCTATAGAGGATGACAAGATCACATATGGGTGCGAGAAGAAATTTTGAAAAAAGTTCAAGATAGAGGATCTTGGTATCTAGTGATCCTAGATGGATACATAGAATATTAGTAGCATAGGAAACTAATTGTCACTCCAGTACAGAATGTTTCAGTGCATAGAGTATGAAATATAGAGGGGTATGATGCATTATTTTCTAGGCATGGAGGTGTGGTAGAATGCAGATGGAATTTCCCTGGGGCAAGGGAAATATATGGTAGAGATCCTGAAGAGATTCGGGATGATGGACTACAAGGCCATGACCACACCTATGGCATCAAACCTGAAGCTATTGAGTGATGCTTAATCAAAAGAGGTTTATGCTACAATGTATCGTTAGATGATTGGGTCCTTGATGTACTTGAAGAACATGAGACAAGATATTTGCTTTGCTGTGAACACCTTGAGCTAGTTCACTTGATTGCTACAAAGCATATTCTGAGGTACCTGAAGGGTACAGTTGATTATGGGATCAAGTATGAGGAGATTCAGAAGATTAACCTGGAGGGTTATGTTTATTTAGATTGGGTAGGCAGTGCCATCGATAGGAAGAGCACTTCAGGGTGTTGCTTCAGTATGGGATCAGGTGTGATCTCTTGGTTTAGCAGGAAGCAATCCTATGTGGCACTAAGTATAGCTGAAGCAAAGTATGTCATAGCTTGTTCAGCTAGTTGTGAGGTAGTATGGCTAAGGATGATACTATCTAATTTATTTGATCTCCATTTAGATGCTACTTGCATATACTGTGACAACTAGAGTCGTGTGAAGTTGATGGAGAACCCGGTGTTCCATGACAAGTCATTGCATATCGAGATCAAGTATCACTATATCAGGGATATGGTGGAGAGAGGAGAAGTGAAGCTCTAATATGTTGTGACAGATGAATAGATAGCTGATGTGTTGATGAAGACATTGGCCAGAGTGAAGTTTGAGCACTTCAGGTAGAAGCTTGGTGTTCTCCAGATTGAGGTTCCCTCCATGGGGAAGTGATGATTTCGTGAGCCATTTTGACATGGTGAGAGGATTAGGTTCCTTCCATGGTCAGATGTAAGGGTTGAGACATTCTGTCATGGTGAGAGGATTGGTTCCTTCCATGTTGGATATGAGTGCTGAGCCATTCTGATATGACTATAGGATTGGTTCCTACATGATCAAATACAAGGGATGTTGCCATTCTATGACTGGAGGTACCTGGTCAGTTACCAGGAATACTCAGTATAGGATTGGGGCCCATTCTGATATGATTGTGGGATGTAGTCTCACATGATCAGATATAAGTTCAGGGCCATTTTGATGTGATTGAGGGATATGTTCCCACTTAATCAGATATAAGGGCTATTTCCATTCTCTGAATCGAGGCACCGAGTCAGTTACCAGGAACCCTCAGTCTGGGACTGAGATCCTTTTTGACGAGTCAAGGTCAGATGTAATGGCTGTGCCATTATGACATGGTGAGAGGATTAAGCTCCTTCTATGGTCATATGTAAGGGCTATGCCATTCTGACATGGTGAGAGGATTAAGTTACTTTGATGGTAAAATGTAAGGGATGTGCCATTCTGACATGGTGAGAGGATTAAGTTCTCTCCATGGTCAGATGTAAGGGTTCGAGCATTTTGACATGGTGAGAGGATTAAGTTCCTTCCATGGTCAGATGTGAGGGCTGGGCCATTCTAACATGATGGTGGATGTGTTCCTCTCATGGTCAGATGTGAGTGTTGGGCGTGCATTTCTGACGAGTCAAGGTTAGATGTAAGTGCTGGGCGGGCCATTCTAACTTAGGGTCATATATAAGCGCTGAAGAAGACCTACATGGAGGCTAGGCCTACAACCAGAATAAAAGAAGGGTTGGGTCTGTAGAACTTCCTGTGACGAGAAGAATCATGAGATAGCACCAGTAATGATGAACTAGTGATGATCTAGATCTAGTGATGATGATCCAACAGTAATGATCCAAATCGATTGATGATCTAGATCGAGTGATGATGATCCAATAGTAATGATCCATATCTAGTGATGATGATCCAACAGTAATGATCCAGATCGAGTGATGATCTATATCTAGAGATGATGATCCAGCAGTGATGATCCAGATCGAGTGATGATCTAGATCTAGTAATTATGATCCAGATCGAGTGATGATCTAGATCCAGATGAAGATGACTTGAAGATGAAGATGAATTGAAGATGAGGATGACTTGAAGATGATGAGAACTCGATGATGATCCAGATGATATAGAGAAGAAGACTTGTGCTAATAAATTTTGTCGAGAGAATACCTTCCTAGTTAAGAGGGAGTGTTGATGTATTTGTAACTTTGGAATGTATTCACTTGTATATATTATGTATTGTACCCCAATGTTTATTCCAGGAAGTGTTTGTAATGTAATTGAGTCATGTCATGCCCCGATGTTCCGATCGGAAGTTTCTATAATGCGAACAAGTCATGTCAAGTCATTGTGGGTAACCCTCCTATTGATCAAGGGTTAAAGTCCCCGCAATTGTGGGGCCCTAAGGTTATTAGACTATCGTAAAGAATTTGACCCTAGGTGAGTTATTGTAAGTCGGGGCAATAGTCCCCACTGTTGTGTTAAGGATAACCCTCCTTATTGGTCGGAGGGGCAAATTCCCCACAAATTGTGGGGCACTAGGGTTATTAGACTCTCTTAGAGATGTCAGCTCTAGTAAGAAATTGTTAAGTGACGAAGACATGTTGGAGTCAACATTAAGTGAACGAAAGAATATAAATAGAGAGTGAGCCTCTCTATTTATCACACACTCACTCACTCATTGGGGCGCATGAGTGAGAGAGAGAAGTTGTTGGGACAAGAGAGAAACTATTGCTGTCAGGAGATAATCTTTATGTTTTTGGGTTTTAATTTTGGTGTTGATTCTATCTCTAAGGAAGTTGTAGGGTTTTCTCCTTTATGGTTTCCTCGAGGAAAATTCTTTGTGTCTCTTGTCTCTTGTGTTTATTGCTGTGCATGTTATTCTCTCAGTTAAATATCCTAACATCATAATGCTAGCTTGAATGATAAAAATATAATAGTATGCCAACTTTTTCTCTCTAAATGGTATTCTCTATACCCCAAAGACAAGGATGGTGGCATAGGAGATATCCATTTGAATAGTAACTTTGATTTTGTCTGCCCAAGATCTTGATAGGAGCATTCCAAACTTCAGAGGGATGTCAGCCACAACTAAGTCCATGACAAGAGTTTTGGAAGGGATTTGGGACAAAGAAATGACCAAATATTTGATCAATCCTAGGCATTTGAATTTACTGGAATCAAAGGACAAAAGGTAATTGTATGTCCTGGTCACTTCCAACCCCCTCTTATCCATGATCATCCTGGGAATCATATTATGTGAGGCTCTTGAATCAAGCATTGAATTGTGTAGAATGGAATTATGAATGTTCAAACTGACATATAACGGAGGAATGTCTTCATCAGACAACTCATCGACATGGGGTATGAACAGGATGGTAGGACTATCATCTTGAAGGTTAAGGGAATCTGACATTTCATAGATTTCTCTTGGAGTCTTTAACACTGTTGTGATCTTGGAATGATATTCATATTTTTTCAATAATTCAGTAAGAGGGACATAGACTTTTTATCTTTTCAATTTCAACCTCTAAACTAAAAGAGGTTTGTCCCTACTTTGAGCTCCCTTCATTATCCTCTTTCCTTCTTTGCCTATTTGTTCTGTCACATTTTTAGAGTTATCCTATGGGGGTGTGTCATTTTTGGGCTTACTTGTAGAGGCCTTATTTCCTGCATATTTATTACTCATCACCGGGACATCTCTGTTTCTCATCCCAATATGCCTTTGCAGATCCATGAAAACAAGCTGATATCCTTTCTTAAATTCCTCTATTTCCTCGGTAGGAAGCTCCCCCACTTCTTCACAAGAATTATCATGTTATTATTTGGTAAAAAAGGTAGAGGATGAGTCAGTATCTAGATTATGGATCTCATCCTCAGCTTGATTTTCATAATCTTTCTCCACATAATTCTCCTGGAATGGGGGACTTGTAGCAAGGATTTCTCCCTGCTACAGGGGCAAGAATGGCTTCCTTTTGTCTATAGGACAGAAGGATAGGTTCTTGCATGGATGGAAATGCAGAAAATAAAACATAAACGAAAATGAAAGAACAATAAACTAAACTAAGGCTAAGCTAATGATAGAAATAAATAGAAGCAATGTTGATGAACCCCTCTGCAAACACGGGTTAGGGTTCCTCCTTCAAAACCTGAAAACAACCTAAGCTATGATAAAACCTACAAAACAATGTTAAAAAAAAACCTGCAAATGGGGACAAGGGTTAGAAAGCAAAGCATATTAAACAACTAAGAAACAAAAATAAAACATGGTATACCTTCTCTGGTGGAAATGGGCCACCATGCCCAAGCTTGTAGAAGCACCTCTCTTGGTTGGGGAGCAATGGCTCAATGGGGATGGAGATGGAGGAGAGGGAGTGTGGGTGGTTTGAGAGGCAAAGGTCTCAAAGCATCCACAAGCAGCATAACAATAGGCAATGGGAGAAGTGTTTTGAGAGTGACCCCCCACCCTCCTTTTATAGCTTTTCCAAGGGGTTTTAGGGTTTTAAGCCCTTGGTCATGGCTTTAGCCCCTTTTTTGGTATTTTATCCCCTTCTGCCCTAACTTTAGCCCCTTTTTGAGGGCTTTAGCTCCTAGGAGGCTATTTTGGGCTCCTTTTTGGGGTTTTAGCCCATTTTCTTCATCCTTAGGCTATTTTGAGGGTGTGGGGGTCTAATGGAGGGATATGAGGGTCATGAGATGGTGTCCTTGGGTGGTGTAGGCCATTGAGAGCTTAGTGGGGGATTTTTGGTTTAACAGGACTAATAGGTGATTAAGAGGGTTTCACTGATCTCTTTGTATGTTTTGGAGAATATGTGGCCTTCTAGCATTCTGGTTTCTATTTTGTTGCTCTTGATTTTCCCTAGGAGGTGGTTTGTTATCCATAGAGAGTCTCTCCATCAATGTTTCCATGGCCTTTATCATCATGTCCATTCTGACATCTTGTGAGTTAGATGAAGAAGGTTGTTCAGGATCCTGATATTTTCTTCTATCTCCCTCTTCTCTCCTTCAGCCCCTCTTTTTTTTTTTGGAAGCAGATAGGTTCACTTCTACCTATATGGCATCCTTCATCATATCAACTAAGGAGGATGATCTTATTTCATTCAGCAAGAAATTAAAACCACTATCAAAGGCTTCAACATATTGGATATGGGAAGAACTAGGGGCGGTTTGAACTGGGAAGGGATAACATTATACGTCTTCATGAATCTGTCAAAAAATTCTTGGATAGATTCACTCTCCCTCCTCCTCATGGAATGGTATTGGGACAAATATTGCTTAGGATTTTTCTTGTTTGCCCATTTGTCCTTGAAGAATATTCAAAGGCTCGATAACTCTGAATGGAGTTGTTTGGTAGGTTTTTGAACCATTTTATCGCTTCTCCAGTGAGACTTTGGGAAAATAGTATGACCTTAACATCATCATGGTCTACCTCCTCTAGGTCTACCCAGTCTGAAAACCATCCTAAGTGTTCCTAAGCTAAATACCCCCTCTCCCCATTAAATTGTTTAAGCCTTTGGGAGTATCCCATAGGGAGGTCATGAAGAGCAGCATGAAGAAGTATAGGGGAAAATATATTCGCCATCCTTGGGATTACGATGGGGTTTCCAAGAGGGATTGAAGCTGGTGTAATAGGAATTGCTATGCTGTGAGGGACTGTAGAAATGTGAGGCTAGAAGATGAAGGATGATTTAGATTAGAAGTAGTGGGAGACAAATATGCACCAACAGACTGCCTTATGGTATTGGAATTTAACATGGATAATTAAGAGGTAAGTATGGGGCACTCTCGGTGAGATAAGGATTGAATATTCCCACCAAGAGAGTATGACATATTAGGAGACTAGGATGTATGGGAGAACTTGAATGTAGAGGGATCCAAGACTACTTTAGATAGAATGGACTTATAATTAGTACTAGGGAGAACCAAATCCAATTCTTCACCATAATGCTTAGATATATCATCAATGGAAAAAACACTTTCAGTAGGTAAAGAAACACTTCTGTCTAACCTCTGCAGCTTATTGGATTTCTGAATCAGGCTCTCTAGATCGAAAATCTCTTGAAACGATTCAGCATTAGGATTGCTCCTCATATTGGTCCTTCTGGTCACGAGTATTTCCATTGGATTCACCTTCTAAAGTTTCGAGTGGATTCTCCAAAGCATATACAACCAGTATGTGTCTATGACCAGCTGCTCCACCAGGTCGTAGAACTAGGACAATGTCATTTCCCCAAGGAGATAACAATGAGTATTCCCGACAATGGCACCAACATGTTATCACCCAATGATTTTCATATGTTGTGGTAGGATATCACTGGGGTAACCATCTCAAACCAATATTTATATTGTATTCTAGCCTATACAGTTAGAGAGGGTTCTGTCAATGTCACAAACTCATTTACATTAACATTTAGCTTTAAGTAAGCACTCAGAAGGCTAGATATCAGACACAAACATATTTGTTTGTAGTTTTAGGGATTGTAATATAGACAAATATTAAATACCATTGGGAAATAGAGTCACATCCTGAATCATTCAAGGGTTTTATAGCAATCAGTGAGTAGTGATTTCCCTTTGTAATCTAAGGAAAAATAAGTGTTAATATTCAATCAAATATCTTCAAATGGTGGTAGGAGAATGAACAAGAATCCCGGTGGAGAAAGAGGCACCTGTCTATGGGTGAATACCTTGAAAAAATATTTAGTAGAAGCAACAATAAAGGATAATGTCCAAAATAGAGCATCTAACAAAGGATGAATTCCATAACAATCATTATAAACACATCATGAATGCTATTTCTGGTGAAATGAGCGCTCAATACAAACTAATTCCTTACATGCAACTAGAAAAACATTTAGCAAAACTTTACACATATGAAAATGAAGCATACATGAATAAAAAACTAAACATTAAACACCGTGATGAATCTCAGAAACTCAGAAGAATACTTTTCATTAATACTTTCAAGAAAGTTGCAGAACTACAAAACCAAGAACACAAGGCTTCAAAAAGAATTTCGAACCCTTTTCTTCGCCATGGAGGTTACATATATAGTGTAAATTACCCCCAAAACATAGCTCAGAATAGGACATAAAAATTAGTTACATCGCGAGAATAAAACCTGAAAGTACATCCTAAATCCTAACAAACTCTGACGTGGCAGATGCACCATGCTCACAAAACATTTCGGTAAGGAACGTCGTGCTACACATGATAGATCAAAATGGGAAAACTCGACATCTGGGGCTTTCTAGATTGCTTGGTGAAAGGGACTACTCATAACACATTTGAATGACCCTTTGCTGACTCAGCTACTAGCTGCTCCCAGGAGTTGTTGACTGCTCAACCTAGGTATGTCCTTCTAGAGCTGATATGTAGGGATTTTCATTTCAAACAAATCCTTTAGGAAAAAATCTAGATCAATCAAGGTATTATGACTGACAATAGGAATACTAGATGTTATCATTCAGAACTGAGTCAATAATTCAGAGTCCTCATTTATTTTACTGAAAACTACTTCTCCCTTTAGCCATCCATCCATACCTTTGAACATAGCATGATTCAATATTTCCTGATTCAACAGCTTAATGTACTTGCTTTGAGGGACCAACTTTCCATAAAGACTCTAGAACTCGGGAAATCCTTTTTGAAACAAAGGATGAAACAATTTTTTGAACTTCTCCAACCATTGATGCATAATTTTAACCCAAAAAAGCACATTCTATAATAGGTTGTGTTTTGTACTCATCCTTCTTGCTTCCACTGGAAGTGCGATCCTGTTAGTGACCACCAAAGAAATTAGTTCCTCCCTAGATGCTGCGTTTAGGACCATAATTTCCTTTTGGGCCTCCTCCCTAGGCCTTCTTTCCAGAATTTCTTGCAGGGATTTACATCTCTTGCTTGCTTCCATAGAATCTTGCTTCTATTCATCCAACATGACCAGGCGTTTTCCTAATGGGGCTATCTCTTTTATCAATGCATCCCAAAGCATATGCTTGACCCTTTCAAGGGAATTCAGCATATGATCCTTTTTTCAAACCTGGCTATATTCTCTTTTAATGTCCCAATTTCTCTAGCAAAGTCTTCACTTTCCTTTGCATTGATCCTTTCCTTAAGCTCTTGGTTGGATTCCTTTAATTGAGTGATCTCTAGGTCCTTTAAGGACATTTCAGACATGTTTTTGATCACCAGAGCAATGGGTGACTTATATTCAAGGGTGTTATATTCATTTAACTCATCAATTCTTTCCTGCATTTGTCACTTCTCTTCTTCCCACGTATGCTTGTCAGCCTCCAACACAGCAATGTGGCCTTTTAGACCCAAAACTTGATGCTCCAATGTCTCAATCTCTCCTTGCAATTGCACAGTTTGGGGAGGGAGTTGGATGTCCTTGATAGGTATATTGCTCCTCTTTTTCTAAGCCTGGATATTTTCTAGAGGTTGAGCTGATGAAGTAGGATTCCTTGTAGGAACAGACTGTTATGTTGAAATAGGTTACTCTGTTGCAAAGGGCTATAGTAGAGAGTTTTGTGTAGTGATATTCGCCACCTGGGCCTGTAGGAGTTTTTCATTTAGGTTCCAAGCCTTATTTGTTTCCTTTTCCTTGTTCAGACAGGTCTCCAATTTAGCCACCCTCTATTGGGACTTGAGATGGTCCAATACCTCCCTATTTAGGTTAGCATATATGAGATCACTAACTCCCTTATGGAAAACAATCTTATCTAGGATTGAGAACTGATCCATCTTGAACTCCACCTCTGAAACTCCTTCCTCATTAGAGATGGCTAGATTTAGAAAGCTAGTTGTAAGATTCCTTGTAGTAGTGAAGGAGACCTTGCTACCTGAAAACTTCCTCAACTCTTTTGATTGCTTATGAGTCTCATTTTCAGCCTACTCCTTGAGTTTCCCATATATATCCAAAATATTCTTCTCAGTTTTGAATTGTCATTCAGTAGTAGAGGTGAATGCGTACATCTGATATTTGAGGAAAGATTCCTCATATCCCTTCTTCTTTGACTATGGATCCCTTACGGAATTTTTCTATGAATGTGTAGTGACTATTTTCTCAACCACTAGTGGTCATGCAACCACCATCTGATTTTTAACCTACCCTCCATTAGGGATTTCAGTATAGGCTCTTCTTCTATCATTGCTTTGAGGGAATCAAACTCAAAATTAAATTCCTAGTCAAGGTCCATTATGTCCTCCTCTGTGTCTATCATAGGCTTCTTTCTAGGAGTCTTTTCATCACATTCCATATCCTCTACCTCTGACAAAGACCTCTTGTTTCTACTGTCTCCGTTTAGGGTCAACGGAGTAGCTGGGACTGTACCCTGCACTTCTTTAGGCATATAAATCTTATCTATATAAGTCCAATAAAAATCATAGGAAAGAAAATTTTCCTCCTTAGACAAGTCAAGGATCATGGAGTGAATGAAAAATGACCTCTGCACCTGGACCCTCCTCTGAGAAATGAACCCCTTAGGATCATAATTATGCGCATGAGCCACCTGAAAGTTCATGGCCTTCAAAACTTTCTCCCCCATTGGTAATTCTTTCGACTTCTTCACAATGAACGACCCAAAATTAATATGGTATTTGATCTAGGAATCCTTCCTGTGAGAAGTAAAATTCTCCTTATCAGCAGTAATCCTCTTCTTGATCAATTCTAGTGCAAAAATTGAGGGAGTTAGGAAACCTGGCAGCATGAATGGGGAATCCAAAAAACCATATACCTTAATCACTGAATACTTCTACATAAGAAACCAATATTCAATGCTTTCTTGATGCAGGTAATCCTTCATGCCTTCTCATAACCTCTTCTCTTTAGGGTTGAATAGTCTGGAGATGTTGAGGATGATCCTGTCAATGAAAAGGGTGTAAGACCAATCCTGGATTTTTTGGAGGGACCAGGGCTAGTCCTTGAACACCTTTGGATCCATGTCCTCAAGGTCCCACCTATTTGAAATTACTATGATGGAAAATAAGTACACCTGGTATCTAAAGTGCTTATCCAAATGAAACTTCTCAAGCTGAGAATTGATCTCTTTGGCGAAGAAATCATCAAACTTAATTCCTGCTTTATATTGACTTAGGGAAAGGAGGATGCCTAGCATTACTTCAGAGACCATGATATTGCTATCAAGACCTAGGATTTGACTCAAGAGGTAAATGGATGATACGATAGGTTTTATGAACAATTCAGAGGAAAGTGGGGTGATAAGGGTCTCTGAGGGAGCTGGGGTTTTCAAAATTGTCCAGAACAATTTGTTCTTTGATTCTAGGTCAACCTTCCCGAACATCTGTAGAACCTCTGATTCAATGAAGGGGATCGGGGCTTTATTTTGAGCATCGAAGAGACTCAAGGAAACCTTGATGGCTTCTGGTTTAATTTTGGAGATGACATGGGAGTGAGTATCATTTAAGATGGATTTCCTGGTGGAAGAATAGTTGGATACTTCCCTTTGGATGATATCTAGAAAATGGGGCAATTTTTCTAATGTGAATCCTATTAAGGATGACTTTAAGTTTACCAACAGTTCTGACTAGTCTCCAAAAGGTGATGACAAAGCATTCTAGGCATCACTAATGCTGGAAAACTATGAATGAGGATTGTAAGTGTCGTACAGTTGATCGCAAATGATTTCCTCGTACGGGTCAATGATTTTCACAAACGAGGCCATGACAAAACTATCAATTGGATGAACTACAGAATAAGAAAGTTCATAAATGGTGAATGAGTACCTGGTGGTCATGGTCAACACCTCTGAAGGTTGCAATCATATCTAGATGACTCATTCTTGGTGGACATCAGAGTTGCAGGGTGGTGGGAGCAACAACATACCGTTTGATTTCAAATACAAGGTTACACAGTTAATGTTAAGTTGATTAGAAATTTAAACCATCGTGCTCCATAATCATGACCTTTGTACCTTCAACCTCTGAGTGTGATATCCAATGGGGAGGGGACACATCATTTACACATGTTCCCCATCGCACATGCCCTCTCTAAATTTGAGTGTGCAAGTTGTCTCAGCAGTTTGCATGTACACCGCCGGATCTCATCGGATATGTGTGAATGGATGACAACCATTAATCTTCCCCTTTATTTACCATGGAAGTGATTTAGAGCCCACTGAATTTCACATGTTGGGAAATGTAATTTTCCCGTGCACATGTTTCCATTTTCTACCCCGTTGATATTATGTAGAAGCTTTCCAATCCATTTATCTAGGATAAATTACAGGTTTTGGATCATGAAAGATGAGACTTCTACTTTCACAAAGCTTAATTTTGATCTTTCTGCTTCCACCTTTTCACTCCTTTCCCATCCATTGATCTTCTATGGAAATCTTCTGGACCATTGATCCTACAGATCATGGAATGGATTATTTCAAATTATCGCCACCAAATTTCTGTATTTTCTGCTTCCGCCACTTTCTTGTGGGATCATTATGGACCATTTGTTTGAGGTCAAAGAGGTGGAAGTTTTCTGGACCATTGATCCCACAGATCGTGGAAAGCGGGTTCATAAAATTTTATGACCAAAATGTTTCCTTTTCTGCCTTCCACCTTTCGATTCCACTAAATAGCAAAAAGAAGATCGTGGAGAGCTAATTTTCAACTTTTTTAAGGCTCAATTTTTATCTTTCCGCTCCCGCCTTTCCGATTCTGATTTCTTTTGTATAAGGATTATATCCAAGGTAGTGTCGAAGGATATTTTTACCATTTTGACACTCAAGCTTAGGAACAAGCCTTCTAATCACTTCAAACCCTCTTTATTCATACCTTTAGGTCATAAGATATGAAATTTTCTCCCTTGCCCTTCATTTTTCACCGGCTTAGTCTATTGCAGGTGAATTAGTATGGAGGTATTTGTAAAAATCCTCAAATTTTAGCACAGCTGCTAATAGGTTTTTGGTTAACCTCAAGGACCAACTCATGAAGTGTTGGCGAGGTGAGCTAAAGTAGTTTGGATACGAGGCTATGGTAGTATTATTCTTCGGGAGAGGGTTCCTCTTTTACACCCTCAGGTGCCTCTTAACAGGTTTGAGCTTCACGATCCATAGATGCTGAGGTGGGTAGAGGCTATGTTCATCATGGAGGTAGTGGTGGGCATACCATGACTTCTAGTTCCATCTTTTTCTGACGGCTTTAAGGCTAGCTACTAATGGTAGATGAATATGCATCTGTGGGGACCAACTTCAGGGGTGAAACTGATCTTCCATTACCTAAATATGATCAGTTGGATGAACAACTTATGAAAAATAATACATTCATTGTGTTTCCTCATTATATGATATATTTCATTCTTTTTATATTTTGCGATACTAAGACATGGAATATTTGTTTATAGACATTGGTCCATCCCGACCTCTGGAAGCACTGCCTATTCGTAATATGGAGGCTGAGGAGGAGTTACAAGAGGTTGATGAAAGCCTCCATTGATTGAAGATTGGTGTTTTGTACATCTATGTCAATGATCTTCCCAAGTGCTATTAACACCACACTACCGGGGTATTAGGCCGGTTGGGGAGACTAATCCATTGGCTAGTCTCTACTATCACATGTTTTCCTGAGCATGAGGACTAGTGTGGGGTGGCTCTTATATTGTATTGTATATATATTGAAATCTTCGAATATTTATATTTTGACCTCTTGATGTACTAAAAAAATTGAGAGTTTCAGATTTTTTGGTACACTAGATGCTTATGACTTCAGTTTTTTTCCTCAGTATCAGTTATATATATAAACAACTTTTTACAGACATGTGTGTGTATGTGAGGTGTTCTGTGCATGAACAACTACTTATATGGTTTTTTGTGATCTTTTTACATGTGATCAAATTTAAAAATGAACATCAAACATGAGCTAAGTACCAATCCAAAACATAATTCGCTAATGAATCAGCCTATGTCCAAATGCCTTGGGATGTGATGGTATGAAACAAAATGAAAAGGCCTCTCTAAAATCCTATCCCTCCATAACATTTGAAGATGTAATGGGTTACGGATGATGTAGAACCTGTTCAATTGATGTACAACTAACTCTAAATCTAAATAAACCCTAATCTCACTCATATCATTTGTTAAAGATTCAGATAATAACCGGATCACTGCATGATACTCTGCAAGATTGTTCGTAACGAGACCTAAACAAGCTCCTCCTGAGCTTAGCAAATCACTAGTAGAGGATAAAATACTCAAGCTGCAAATGCGATATTTAAGTTATAATGGCTAGCATTGTCCGAAAATCCAGAGTAAGTGGTAATCTGTTCATTCAAACAAAACACTATATAAGAAGGATTAGCTAAGATGACTCCTACATTCATAGCTAAGTAATAATACAAACTACAAACATCCAACTCTATAAACAATATGTCAAGGTATCTATACTAGATAACCTAGGAATATTACTTCTTGGGGTAAATCCCATTTCAGGGCTCACCCAAAGGTATTATGTAAGACCCCGGTTTTGACCCCGTGGTATTTTGATTGTACATGACATGAATATTGTATGGAATCATGGAAAGAAGCTCAAGGCCAAGGCCCTACCATTGATTGATGTTTTTTGTATAGGTGATAAAGGTTTATTCCTACGGTTTATGGTTCTAAGTCAAGCACCATATATACGGGGTGTGAATATCATGTAATTATTCAACTTATAGAATACCACAACTAGCTATGTGCCGCAACATTAAAGAGATCGGGGCATGATTTCACAAGGAATAGGAAGGGGGAATGTTTAAACTTGATCCATTGGGGAAAAGCCATGTGTCAAAATAAAACACCCAAAAACATATGCCCATTCCCTCATGCATTCACATTTTCATCTTCCCTCATGTTTTGGGGAGCGACTGGATGTTTTTTTATCCATCCTTCATTCACGTGGAGCTCTTAGGCAGCTGAACCATCCTGAGTTTTTATCCTTCATGTTTTTTAATTTTTTTTTATTCCTCATGGTGCATGCCCAGTCCATCATCTGGCTCTCACCGAAACATTGTGGTCCATTCTAATCATTATCTATTCCATTCTGTTCATGCGTGTTGTGCATTCATTCTGCTTGTAGAACCGTATTTTGTTCAGGATTGTTCTTCCTCACAGTCCTCCATCCTCTGTTTTTCTCCTGCATGATTTTTGCATTGTTTTTCATTATCCCATGGCTGGAGAATCATTTTTGGAAATCCCCAATGGATTGAAGAGGGAGTCCCGATTTTGGAGTGGTTGTTGAGATGTCTTCACCCACGTCAAGATATTGAACATTCTGGGAAGTCATTTTTGGTCATAGGGCTATTTTTCCCTGATTGCCATTGTTGTTTTTCCTTCCATCATGCATTTGATTCACACCCAGAACTTTCATTTTGTTGTGCAGTGCATCCCTGTGTTGCCTTGGCTGAGTAAGTCCAAGAATCCATCTGTTAGTGGGATGACTGTGCTTAGATATGGTTATTGGATTGAATGTGGGAATTTGGCCTTGTTGTGTGTAAGTTTGTGTCCCCTAGTTCCCTATGGAAATCATTCCTAGCTTGAGGGTGGTAGTGATGCTGAGAGAGTAAGGAGTACACTAGCCAATGGTTGGGTGGAACATTGTAGCGACATAGGTGGTTGCAGGACAAGCTTCTTTCAAGATAAGTATTATTGTCTATGTTTAACTCTTCAATTGTATTTGATCGTAAATGATCACGAACATGTTAACTTCTTGAACAATATGAATGTTGCTTGTTTTATGAGTATGAACATCATGTATCTGTTGAATGAAATATATTGCTTCCGCTGTAGATTGAATTATGCACCTGTAAATATTTTTATGCTCAATGCATTTTTAAATTGTGTTATGGGGCTTAGATTGTTGGATGGGTGATGGCTTGAATGACCAAATATGACCAAGACTTATGTTAACAGGTTGAATTTACTTCTGCAACTCTCCTTTTCGCAACTTACGGGATGTGGAAATTCCCTTCTATAAATTCAGTTCCCTACATATTTCCTTCTACAACTCTCCTTTTCACAACTTACAGGATGCGGGATGCAGGACGCAGCTTTGGAGATCTCTATTTCCAAAACTTTCCTTTCCGCAATGAGCTATTCCACATGCAGGATGCAAGATCACGATTTCCATATTTCCCAAATTCCACAAACTCAATATTTCCATACCGTTGATTCTTGCGGGTTGATTCTCAGCCATTGATCTGTCTCCAGATGTGGAATAGATTGTGAACGTCATTTTCTGTCATGATTTTTCTTTGTCGTTAGATCTTCGATCTCCTCTGAGATCTTTCTTCATAGATCGTCGAATTGATCACTAACAGGATCAATTTCTCTACTGTTGGGAGGTTGGATAATTTATACATAGACTCAAATAGGGTGAACGCAAGATGAATTCATGCCTCTATAGATTTTTGAAAAAGAAAATTGGGAAACCATCAGATTGCATACATAATTCAATGAACTTCGAGCTGGATGCTCCCGCATCAATCAGAACGAGTAGTTATGGTTGTTCCCTCTCTCTAGTGGATGAGAGGGGACATGATAGTGTGATATCAGAGCTATTGGTTACAACATTGGGCCTAAATGGGTCAAGTTGAACAGATAAAAAAGGAAAAGAACACCCAAATTGTGATTTGACAGAGATGTTGGTTGCAGCATTGGTATAAATGTGCCAAGGTAATTGGTTGCAGAAAGAAAACTACAACAAGAAAGAGTGTTATTTAGCATAATTGCTAAACTTAGCCAACCCAATGAAATGCACTATGACCGTGATATTAATTATACTACGATCTTGACCGTTCATGCCTGCTAAGCAGTTGGTAAGTAATTGTTTGAATTTCTGAGATTGACTAAGAAATGATGTTGTTAACACATTTTGTAGAGTCATAGTGTAGATTGAAGAATTGATATTGGTCCTACCAAGGAGGTCAAAGAATATCAATGCCAAGGAAATTAACAGCATGGATGATGCACAAGATCCCTAGGGACACAGAAAATATGATATGGGGGAAAATCCAAGAGACCCACAAGGGGGAAAGAAGCCACTCCAATTTTGGAGATGTGGAGAACCCGATTTTCACCAGATTTGTTCACATGGGGAAGGGTATGTAAGGCCAGCTTACAATATCCAAGGTCATGGAACTGAAGCTGTTGGGAGAAGGGAATGAGAGAGTTCCCTAGATGCTGCAGCTACCATAAGAAGCCTGAGGGAAAAGTTGTAGGATTGCAAAGAAGAAAATAAAAGGTTGGTCAAGGATTTGGTAGAGAAAAACCAGTTGACTACAACCATGCTACAAAGTTTGGAAGATCTCCAAAGGAAACTAAAATCTGGGCATCACTTAACAGAGATAGAAGGGGGTAGGAGAAATTACCATGAGAAGAATAAGAAGCTTAACTCAAGGAAGAAAGGTTTTAAACGTTCTCACCTCCTGAAGCAAAAAAGGCAGCCATCACAAGCTGTCATTGAGACGACTAGAGTAATGAGGGAAAAGATAAAGGAACCACTCAAGTTTTGGGGATGTGAAGGACCCCATCTACGCAGGTATTGTCCACTTGAGAATAGGAATGCGGGTCAAGTACCTAGCACCCAAGAAGCTGAAACTATGGGTCAGGAAGTAGGGATCATTCATAAAATTTGTGCAGTGTTAGAAGACCACCAGGAAGGTCATAACTCAACTTTGGTGGAGGTTGAGGTGAGATTGCTGCACAGGTTGTTTTTGTTTTGATTGACCCTGGATCGAATCACAACTATATCACCCCTGGACTTGTTGAGATGTGCACTTTGAAGAAATCAAAGCATAGAATATCACGGTGAGTCCAAGTAGCCACTGTAATCAAGAAGAAGGTTAGCGAGGTGGTAATGAAATGTCCATTGCTCATGGATGGGTTACTCACCTGTGCATATCTGAATGTTCTACCACTTCGATCAGATGATGTCCTCATTGGAATGGATTGGTTGGAAGCAAATAGAGAAAATATTGATTGTTACAACAAGACTCAATGAGTGCTTGGATGAAGAAGGAAACGTGAGGGTTGTGAAAGGATTTCCAGAAGTGATATCCGGAAGGAAGTCTTCAGCAATACAATTGAATAATTTCTATGGGAAAGGTTGCAGAAGGTATGCAACTCATGTTTTGGAGGCAACAAAATATGATACTCCTAGGTTGGAAGGATTTCATATACTATAGGAATTCAGGAATGTTTTTCCTTATGAAATTCCAGGGATTCCTCCAAATAAGGACATCAATCTCACCTTTGAGCTTGTTCCTGGAGCAGCACTAGTGTACCAGACACCTTGTAGGATGAGGATACTAGAAATCCTAGAGCTGAAAATGCAGCTGCAAGAGTTGTGGGAAAAGAAGCATCTCAGGCCAAGTGTGTCCCCGTGGGGAGCACCATTTGGATTTGAGAAGGAGAAAGATGATACACTATGGTTGTGTATTGATTATAGACAGTTAAGAAAGGTCACTATGAAGGACAAGTATCCTTTGCCTATAATTGATGAACTCTTTGATCAAATGAGAGGAACAAAGGTATTTTCCAAGATTGACTTGGGATCTGATTAACATCAAGTAAGTATGAAGGATGAAGATGTTCATAGGACAACCTTTAGAGCAAGGTATGAATATTATGAGTTGGTAGTGGTACCATTTGGTTTCACAAATGCAACAACTATGTTTATATGCCTTAGCAATAATGTTTTCAACAGGTACTTGGGAAAGTATGTTCTTATTTTCCTTGTTGACATTCCTACTTATTCAAAGGATGAGGAAAAACATGTGGACCAATTGGGGATGACGTTGAAATTTCTCAGGAAGCATAAGCTATATGCAAGGCTAAGAAACAATGACTTCAACAAAGATGGAATTCATTATTCGGGTCACATTATCTCAGATAAAGGGATATCTATAGACCTTGAAAAGATTGATGCCATGAGAAGTTGAACTGCTCCAAGAAAATTAACAGATGTAAAATATTTTGTGGGACTTGCAGGATACTACAGGAGGTTCACTGAAGAATATTTTGCAGGAAAAAATGAGTCTATGTATGGGCTAAGGAAGCCTGTGGGTGAACTTGTGGTTCCATGAGGAAATGGCCCTTGCTGAATATTCCAGGTAGAATGACCTAAGAAGAGAAGCCCGGTTGTACCCATTGAAACCAAGTTAGGAAACTACCATGTGCTATGAGAAGGATCTCATGACTAAAATCTAACTTTTGAACATAATAGATTTTGAACTTCAGATTTTAAAAATTTGTTGATGATTGTTAATTAAATATTATTAATTGTTTGGCTTATCTAAAATGGTGTCAAGATTACATGTTGTATGTGAATGTCCAGGTTTTGGACAGCATGTGTAATTTAGGGATGAGTACTCCCCACTTTCAAAATCCAAACAATATGAGGATGATCTCATGGTTACAGAATCCAATTTTCTGTGGGAAACTGAATTGTGAATTCAAATTTTGGGTTTGACTATCAATGCTATTAATCATTTGATAATTGGAAATTTATCCACGTATGAAATAGATTTCAAAATATATGATTAAATTTTTATAATTGCATCTCATATAAACTGCATGCTTATATGTAACGCGGGTGAGATGATGAAAACATGTACTAGTTGTACATGGATCCTCGGAAGGATTTACTTGGATACATATTCTTAGAGGGATGTGCTTAGAATAGGTTTGAAAACATATAATTGAAATTATTTTTATAATGACATCTCATATAAACTGCATGCTTATATATAACGCAGGTGATATGATGGTGGTCCACCCCTAGAGTACATAGCTCTCAGGAGGATGCGTTTGAGAAAGATGACTCCTCCGGAAGGATGTACGAGAGTACATAGCTTCACCCCCCCTGCCAGCTAGGCACCGGTATGCATCATTGGGGATGCCCAGGGTGTAATACATCTGGTTAGACTTCTTTCCTCACAAATTCATGCCATAAGGGGACTGTCATGAGAGTAGGGGCTCTATGAAGAGAATAACCCCTAAGTATTATGATGTCTTGAAAGTAAGCACCTGAGCATTGGTAACCACTTGGAGGAGGTGTTAGGCTCTGAAGCAAGGTTGACCAGATATTAATTGATAGATTCTATGCAGATAAGTATTTGATTGCTTGGAAAGTCCTTGTTGATTTTCTGTAATTATACATATGCATATGATGCGGTCCGGATTTTGGAAAATCTTGTTAAATGTTGCATCTTATAGAAATGAATTTGACAAGTTAATTGATTCATTTTGCTATCTGGAAAGGAAGTGCCTGAGCTTGGCGAGCACTTGGAATAGGTGTTAGACTCTGGAGCATAGATCCCCAATCGCGGTTAAGAGATGCTACACAGATAATGTCGGAGCATTGGTAAGCACTGGGAAGAAGTGTTGAGCCTTAAGCATAGCTTCCATTAAGCACCCAGAGAGGTTTTGGTCTCTAGAGCAGGGCTACTAGATCTCAGTTGAGATATGTTATACAGTTAAGTATTTGGTTTGATTATCAAACTTTTATTGTTCTTGATTTTTTGTAAAAATACATGAGAATATGATGCAACCATGATTTTGAAAATAATGTTATAGATTGCACCTTATATGAATGAATATGACATGTGAAATAATTGTTGTGGTTCCTAGAAAGGAAGCACTGAGCTTGGTGAGAACCTAGAGGGAGTTTTAGGATCTGAAGCAGAGCTGTTAGATCTTGGTTGAAATATATTTTTAGGTGATCTGAGGCTTGCAAAAATTTGGCAACCCTTTAATGCCCACCTAGGTGTGGGTTGGGGTAGGGTTGTGAGTGTTATGATTGTATTAAGCCTATTCAGACACTTGTGGAACCAAAAGAAGATACTTATGCAAGATAAGTATTTGGTTCACTTAGCAACTTCTTGTTGATTTCATGTCACTATACATGTGCATGTGATTCATCTATGGTTTGGAAAATCTTGTGAATACTAACATGGGAATTGAACCATTGCTTCGGGTTTGAGCATAGGTATTGCTGGATGCCAAAGATATTGGAGATGTTCCAAGCTATGGAGAAGGATTCTCCAAGACTAGGAAAAGATTTGGTGGTGTGTGCTGATGCATAAAATCAAAGACTTGGAGGAGTTCATGCACAAGACAACCACTTAGTAGGAACAAAAAGGAGTTCCATATCATACCATTGGACAAGTGAAACTGTAGAATGAGAACCACGATCCTGATGAGGCTACATGGGAGTTGGAGGATTCCATATGATTGGCACACCCTTTTTGGTTCAAATTTTCAGAGCACTGAGGGTGGTTCCAGTGTAGAAATTATTAAATTATTATAAGGCATCGAGGACAGTGCTATTGAAGGGGCAGCGGAATGTAACACCCTGGTTTTGACCTTGTGGTATTTTGATTATACATGATGTAAATATTATATGGAATCATGGTAAGGAGCTCAAGGCCAAGGCCCTACCATTGATTGATTTTTTGTGTATAGGCGATCAAGGTTGATGCCTACGGTTTATGGTGCTAAGGTCAAGCACCATATATACGGGGTGTGAATATCATGTAATTATGGAATTAATAGAATACCACAACTGGCTATGCACTGCAATGTTAAATAGACGGGGGCATGATTTCACAAGGAATAGAGAGGGAGAATTTTTAACCTTGATCCATTGGGGTAAAGCCATGTGTCAAAAGAAAACACCAAAAAATGTATGCACATTCCCTCATGCATTCACGTTTTCATCTTCCCTCACATTTTGGGGAGTGGCTAGACATTTTTTGATCCATCCTTCATTCACATGGAGCTCTCAGGAAGCTAAAGTGTCCTGAGTTTTTATCCTTTATATTTTCAGTTTTGTTTTTATTCATCATGGTGCATGCTCAGTCCATCATATGGATCTCACCAAAACATTGTGGTCCATTCTGATCATTCTCTATTCCATTCTATTCATGCATATTGTGCATTCATTCTGCTTTCAGAACTGTGTTTTGTTCTGGATTGTTCTCCCTCTCAGTCCTCCATCCTCTATTTTTCTCTTGCACGATTTTTGCATTTTTTCTCATTCTCCAATGGATGGAGGATTGTTTCTGGAAATGCCCATTGGATTGAAGAGGGAACCCTGATTTCAGAGTGGTTTCTAAGCCATCTTCACCCACATGAAGCTATTGAACATTTTGGGAAGTCATTTTTGGTCATAGGGATGTTGTTCCCTGATTGCCATTGTTGTTTTGGATTCAATGATGCTTTTGATTCATTCCCAGAACTTGCATTTTGTTGTGTAGTGCATCCCTATGTTGGATTGGATGAGTAAGTCCAAGAATCCATCTGTTAGTGGGATGACTGTGTTTGGATGTGGTTATGGGCCTAGCTGTGGGAGTTTGGCCTTGCTATGTGTATGTTTGTGTCCCCTAGTTCCTTGTGGAAATCATGCCCATCTTGGGGGTGGTAGTGATGTTGGGAGGGTAAGGAGCACACTAGCCTATGGTTGGGTGGAACGTTGCAGCGACATAGCTGGTTGTGGGACAAGCTTGTTTCAAGATAAGTATTCTTTCCTATGTTTAACTCTACAATTGTATTTGCTTGTAAATGATCATGAACATGTTAATTGCTTGAACAAGATGAATGTTGCTTGTTTTATGAGTGTGAACATCATGTATGTGTTGAGTGAAATGTATTGCTTCTGCTGTAGATTGCATATGCACCTGTAAATATTTTTATGCTCAATGTATTTTTAAATTATGTTATGGGGCTTAGATTTCCAGATTGGTGATGGCCTGAATAACCAGATCTGCCTAAGACTTTTGTTAATAGGGTTGAATTTCCTTCCGCAACTCTCCTTTTCGCAACTTGCAGGATGCAGTATGTGGAAATTTCCATCTGTAAATTTGGTTCCCCACAAATCTCCTTCTGCACATTAGAGGAAATTTCAAATCAAAATGGGCCTCCTAAAATGAACTACTAAAATAATAGTTAAAATAACAAAATAATATTTATTAATTTTGGAGGAAGAAAAGAAAAAAACTACTTTTTTGTTTGTATTTTTGACATATCTCCCCGTTTTTTTACTCAAATTTCGATTGGGAGAGCTCGTTGGATGTGGAATTAAATTCCGCATCCAATGAGTACCCACTCGGCATACTTTTGACAGACCCTGCTATCCCAAAACAAGAAATACTTGAAAAAATGGAATGATGATGTCATCATTCCATTTTTTCAGGTATTTCTTTTTTTTGGGGTAGCGGGGTCCATCAAAAGTATGTCGAGTGGGTACTCGTTTGATGCGGAATTTAATTCCGCATCCAATGAGCCCTCCCGATCGAAATTTGAGTAAAAACACAGGGAGATATGTCAAAAATACAAACAAAAAAAGTAGTTTTTTTTATGATACCTATCCCCAAATTTATATTAAAAAAGTGTTTAAGACCTATACGGTATTTCAAATTTAAAGCAATTTCATTGGATAACACATGATGACATGGAATTTAAATAAAAGTTAAAAGGCCCATTTTGAGTTGAAATTTCCTCTAATGAATATCCTTTCTACAACTTCCAGGATGCAGGATGCAGGATGTGGCTTCACAGGTCTCTATTTCTGTAACTATCCTTTCTGCATGAGGGATGCAGGATGTGGGATCGTAATTTCCATATTTTCATGATTCCGTAAACTCAATATTCCCGCGACGTTGATTCTTGTGGGTTGATTCTTAGGCATTGATCTATCTCCAGATGCATAACAAATTGTGACCATTGTTTTCCATCATGATTTTTATCCATCGTTTGATATCCTCTAGGATATTTCTTCGTAGATCGTTGAATTTATAACTAACAGGATCAATTTATCTACTATTGGGTAGTTGGAGAATTATACGCAGACTCAAATAGGGTGAACGGAAGATGAATTCATGCCTCTATATATTTCCGAAAAAGAAAATCGGGAATCCATTAGATTACATACAAAATTCAATGAATTTCGATCTGGATGCTCCCGCATCAATCAGAACGAGCAGTTATTGTCATGTTCTCTCTCTAGTGGATGGGAGGGGACATGAAATATTCCATCATAGTCCATGAACTCATAATATCCTTTCTTTAAGATGTGATTAACAATGTAAGGTCCATGCCACATGGAATCCAATTTTCCACCTCCCAATTTATCGTGTTTCTGGTCATATGTTAGGACCAGGTCACCTTCGTTGAAGAGGCGAGGTTGAATGGATCAGTTGTACTGATCATTAATTCATCAGTTATGCACCTCATTTCCTTAGGTGGCATCTCAATGAGTCTCCTTGAGCTTGTTTAGATATAGGAACTCTTGTTCTTCTAGAGTAGTATTAGGTAGCAGTTCTACACAACGTTTCATAGAAGGTATCTCATATTTGATTGAGAGAGTTGCCTCCAGACCATACACCAATTGAAATGGTGTGAAGGTAGTGGATGTATTAACAATGTTCCCGTAAGCCCATAATGTGGAAAAAAATTGTAAATTCCAATTATAATTAACTTCTCCTCCCATCCGTTGAAGCACGATTTTCAATACTTTGTTGATAGATTTAACCTGGCCATTGTCTTGCAGGTAGTAGGTTATAGATTTATCATGGCGAAAACCTAGTCCTACACTTAGTTTTGTCATCATATAATTTTGAAAATGTGAACCATGATCGATCACAAATGCTTGTGGGACTCTGAACCTAGCGATTATGTGATTGAAGAGAAACAAGGAAGCAATTTTTCCATCTTCTACATATATATGCATGGCCTCAACCCATTTTGTAAAATATTCCATGACTATGATGATGTAACCATGTCCCCCAACTGAGCTAGGATTACAATGCATGAAATCAATGCCCCATTTCACGAAAGGGCCTACAACAATGATAGGAAGCAACAAAGCTGGGTGGATGCACTTTTTTATTGGAAAAGATGTAAGGGTGGTCATTTTTTCATGGCTTCCATACAATATGTGAAGATTGAGGGCCAAAAGTACCCAACATGTAATACTTTTTAGGTAGTATCCATCCCAGAAAGATGACCGCCACAAGGTCTAGAGTGATAGTCATTCAACACTAACTCATCATTATCATGAGTTAAGAAATGCCACAAAATTGCATCAATGCCACAATGGTATTATGTATCATTGACAATAAGATAGTACTTGGTGCAATGACGGATACGATGACGTTCGTCTTAGGTTGTGTTCTACTCAAAGCATTGAGTTGGGAGAGATAGGATCAAATCTCCATACTAGGGGTTAGATATACTATTGAGGAATAATGATTCATCTGGTAATGATTCAAAGGGATTCATATCCTCAGTAATACGGGGAAGGTCACACATGAGTTCCATGAAGAAAAGAGACTTCTTTGAACAAGATTTTGAAAATTTTAACTCAAATTCCTGGAGAATAACAATCCAACAAGAGTATTTTCCCCTAAGTAGTTAATGATTCAAGATGTAATACATGGGGTTAGAATCCATGTACATAGTAGTCATGTGGAGAAAAATGTAGTGATGAAATTTTTGGACTGTGATGACCATATCCAAAGCTAACTTCTCAGCATGTGAATATCTTGTTTTAGAGTTGAGAAGACTCTTACTCGAGTAATAAATCACATGTTCTTGGTCGTTTCCGTCCATTTGAACTAATACCATGCTAATAGTGGTTAAAGACACAACCAAATAAAAGGAATAATCCTTAGTATAATCAGGTTGTTGCAATACAGGTGCATGTGTGATAGTCTGTTTAAGAATGTCAAATGCATGTTGTGCAAGGTCATCCCAAACAAAAGGTGTGTCCTTTTTCAACAAACGCATGAAACTGCGTGTCTTCTCAGCATAGCTGCAGAAAAAATGATGCAAAATTTTTTCCTTCCCTTGCAAACTTGAAGTTCAATAACATTGGTAGGTGGTGGTAGGGCCAATATGGATTCAATATTGAACAGGTATATACAAATTCCACCCTTGGAAACGATGAATCCAAGAAATATGCCAGTCTCAACACAAAAAACACATTTGTGTGGATTCAACCGAATGTTGTTATGGAACAATATGAGGAAAATGGATCTCAGATGATCAACATGATGTTCTCGATGTTGCGAATGGTTAGGTAAGTCATTGAGGTACGATTCCATGATATGTTTTATGTCATGGAAAGAATAAGACATGGCATGTTGAAAGGTATCACCAACGTTTTTAAGGCCACAAGGTAATTTTATCTAGGAGAAGGTACCCCATGGGAAAATGAAGGTCATCTTATGCTGATAATAAGGGAGTATCTCTATCTAATTATAGCTGGAAAATCCATCAGTAAATGAAAAGATGATGCTCCCAACACATTTATCGACAATTTGATCAATGTATGGAGTAGGGAAATTGTCCTTGGGATAAGCGCTGTTATCTCCCAAAATGACCACCGTTGTTTTTCTAATTTTGAAGAGATAAAAACGAGTCAAAAAATTCATTTCAAAATTTTTTAGAGTAGATTAGATGCTCTATTTCTGAGATGTAAAATTGGAAAAATCATTCATCTAAGTCTTAGTCTTCAAAATGCAAAATCTCAACTTTTGGCAGCTAAGCTTGTCTGTGGAAGTCTAGTTAACTGCCGAAATGGGTCGTTTTCGGCAGCTAAGGCAGTCTGTGAAAAATGATCTTAACTGCCGAAACCTGTAGAATTTCAGAAAAACTGCCTTTGGGAAAAATCAGTTTTCTCAGCCTTGGAATGTCCGTTTCGCATGTTCGAATAGTCGATTGACATCTACAAATCCTAAGCTATCCAATGGTGCAATAATATTTGTATTTGAAGCTTGTCAAGGCAGTCAAAATCTCCCCGCAATATCACATGTCGGAAATTGTTTTGCAAACTTGTTACAGGGCAGCAAGCTAGTGTTTTCGCTCAGATTTGACATTTTCTCAACCAAATCTCTCGAAGTTGGTTTCTAATGATGTATAATAATTAAATACATCAGGTTTAAGACTTTATCTTGATGTATTTGATGGTTAAGAAGGTTGAAAAGTGAAAATGGTGGACTAGTTAATGAGCAGAAATACTGTATTTTTGCCAGAAGAGGCAAATTCGAATTTCTCATGATGATTCATTAGCCTTGGAAGGTTTTCTACACCTGTCAAAGAGTTTGGAGGATATGAAGGCTGTCAAGATAGATTTTGACTCATTGGATAGGATCTTTTTCCTATTTTTGACTTTCTAATTTTAGCATTCTAGATCCACTTTTATAGGATCTCATCCTACACTTGTTGGTTTGACTATTTTTGGCAAATTTGATCCATTTTTTATGGATCTAGATTTGATCTTGTAAGGCTATAAAGCCAAAAACATTTGGAGAACAAAGGGTTCAATCTTGGACACAAGTTGGCCTATGTACTTGATTGCTTATCTTAATACAAATCACAGTCTTCTTTTGCTACTGTTATCAGACTTTCTCATGTATTTCATATCTCTGTAGTTTGATTATTCGTCTTAGCTACTAAGAACTGTACCTTCTTATGTGGCTCATGAATATCAGATGATTCCTTATTGTTTAGTATGACCCTGCATTCCTAATGTACTTGGTTATCTATGACCCTGCATTCCATGTACTTGGTTATCTAAATAGTATTCTTCATACCTTTTCCTGTTATATTGTATCTGATTGACAGTTTCTAAAAGCACTGGTTCATTAAGATGTTCTGATAAGTTAATCCTTTCATTGTGCTTTCTTGGTATCCCATTGATCCACCTATTGATCCATTCATTTCTTAAGTTACCAAGCACCTTTGGTATACAACCACAAAGGGTTTCTTGGAGTGATAACAAATTGGCGCCGTTGCCGGGGAACGGAGAGTGAAGCAAGCTTCCCTGGGAGACGACACAGTTTCAGCTTTTGATGATAGACAGAGGCTGAACATTATATTGGTTGTAAACATCTATCTGGCGACTCCACATTCAAAGACTCCACTGGGGAGGATCCTGTTGATAAAGAATGAAGAAGATCAGATCAAAATCCAGGTATCAGTTCATTAGTTTGCTTCATGAACTGCTGTTGTTCTTTATTACCTCTTTCATTCTTTTTCCTTCGCGTGTAAAGAGAATTATTCTCTATTTTGCATATTCAGAAAATCATCATCCTTCTTGTCTATATTCATCTTTAGAAGAGGAAAGCCTACAGCCCTGCATTGTAGATGTAGATTCGGTAGCTTTACCTCAGACCATTCACAAAGATGACTACTGCATTTCGTTGCCTTCAGAATTTGATCAGCCATGTGACCTTGAAAGCATAGAAATTGTTTCAGACCCTGTACAGATCTCAGCCCCTCTTGTTATAATTTCTGTACCTTTTCATGAACCCGTTAACTCTCATGATCATCCCACAACCTTTCAAGTTAAGATCCGAATGAAGATGTTCAAGCCTTTAAAGCTGCCCCTTCTTCTTCATCCTTATCCCGATGATTGTTATGAATATCTCCCTTGGTTTTTTGGAGAGAATCAAACTTCAGCTGAGGAACACGTGGAATCCTTTTTGGATTTTGTTGATCGTTTTCAGCTTGTTCATGAAGATGTGGTCATGAGATATTTCTCGAAGTCTTTGATCAAAGATGCTGCTATATGGTTTAAAAGCCTAAGAGTTGATTCAATTGGCTCTTGGACCGAGTTCTCTAATGCTTTCCTGAAGTATTGGGGAAAATACAAATCTTTTGATTCTTACCTTGCTGACTTTTATGCTTTGGAACGAGAGCAGGGTGAAGCCTTGTCTATTTTTAATCGAAAGTTTAACTGCATGTATCATGACATGCCCTTGGAGATCAGACCTACAGAAACAACTGCTATGATACACTATGTTATGTGTCTTCATTCAGAACT
>LPNX010564212.1:33800-37110 GCA_001517045.1 Pseudotsuga menziesii | reverse complement strand
ATATATATATAACTAATGATTTTTTATAACTATTATCGAAATCAGCTATGAAGACAGAAGCCAAAACTTCCTCTGTCATTAAAATAAGATTATCATTTCATTTAGTGGTTAGGGTAAAGTGAATCCCCAACTCTGTCGTTGGGTTAAACTACCAAAGTAATGAATAAGGTGTTGACATTTCAAAAATAGCAGAGAAAAACAGTAAAAAATGTTTTTATTGTTCCTTATAAATCGATTTGACAAGAAACATTACTTTTGATTAGCATAGTCGTGAGATTTCCTGAATAGCGCTTCTATTCATAGTTTTAGAAGTTACACAGTTAACTGAAATCCAAATACAAAATCAATCATCTCACAATGTATCCTTTTCATCCCACAGTAAAAAGAATTGTGAATTCAGCACTTCAGCCCGAGATTTTGAATCAACATTAAGAGCTTCACAACTTTAGTTTCCAAATTTCACTATAAATGATAGATAAATAAAAGGTTCTTGGAGAACCATTCTGTAATAAAAAAACAGTAAGGAAATTATGGCAGTAACTTTTATCCCCCAAATTCTCATTTTTCAACAGAGAGGGTCCTTAGACCGTCGTGTTACAGTTAAAAAAACTTTAACCATTAATCTAGCAGTTGCTACAAGAAAACCCTTTTATCACCATAGATCTTGTTTGGTCTTGCATCCACAAAGACTTAAGGAGGAGGCCATAAATATTACCGGTCGTAGGCCCTTCACAGTTAGCCTTTCGTTCAGAAAAATCAACGCAAGCATCCAACCTAGGAGTCGCCTGTAAATAGAATTCAGTGAACATGAAGGGTTAATTCCTTGTTTCTCTTTTTGAAAACACTATGGAAAAAATTAACTAGTGGAAAGTGAAACAGTTTACAATACCTCTTCGATGGTTTGCAAATGATAACAAGTCTGGCAAATTTGTAGGCGTGTGTTTACAATTAGATACTGCGTAGAGGAATGTAATGAAGGTCGAGTCTATAAATCCATCCACCAGGGATACTGACAGTAGAACATAAGAGCTCAAGTAGTAAAAAATATAGTGCAAGAATGAGGGAACCTCTTTTCCTTCACCAAAACAAATTGAAAACAATGATTACAACCTTTAAGGCAGCCACAATTTTCGTACCCAGTCCGTTGTTTTCCAAGTGGAGTTTTAATATGGTTTGCATGTGAAGTCCCATCCTTACTTTCGATACCATTATTTTTTCTCCAAGGGTTTTTAATATCTATTCACATCGCCTTTAAAACCAAACCTTTAAACATTTTTATGCTCCATCGTATAGTCTCAACCTCCATTTTTATGCTCCATCGTATAGTCCATATCAATTTCTGAAGATGTTGAAATTCCTATTCTATAAAGTTCAACTCATCATTCAAAATATTGGAAATATGATCAATTATAATCACTCACTCACTCGTGTCATGCACTCACTGCTTAGTTGTGCAAGATGTCCAACAATCATTGATGACTACGAGGCACTAGCCATCAGGACTGTAATTGAAAGTGTGACAATGTGTCAACAACTACGACTATAATAAAAAAATAACAACTACTAGTATACTACTAGGCCTGAAACGAGCTCAAAAATTTGTGCCTACTACCTATGTGAACCACACTACTAACGTCCACTCTTTTCTCGTCAAATAAAATTCAAAAGGCCGGTTTGACAAGTCCTCCTCTACAAGACTTCATTTCTTGCATGAATATCACGGACTCATAGCAACTATAAATAATACTCAATGTCATGCAAATACAAATAATGGCATGTAGCTAGGATCACAAGCCATGTTGAGGTCGATTTATGCATTGCTACAGAGAGGTGTCATTGGGCACACGATATGGAGAAACAATGGTTATTAATAAAATAAAATAAAAAACAATTGTTGGCTCATTAATAGTCTTCAATTTGATGGGTGGCATGATCATGATGTAATCTCCCTTCGTCCTTCCAAACATTTGTGGTTTATCATAATGTTTGTCCTCAGCACCACCAAAATACATATAAAAATTACTTGTCTTTACATCCTCTTCCCCTTAAATCCTCATCTCATAGTCATAACTAAGGATTATTATGCATGCACATCCTCACCTTATAATACGAATTCGGTCAAGGCGCATAGACAACCATAAAATATTAAATGTGTAAGGACGCAAAGAGTAAGAAACAACTATAAGTAAGTCTTATATTACATTTACCATATAAGTCTTTAATTAACACTATCAACTGAGATTTGACACGTTGGATTGTTTTGATATTCTTATCACTCCTCACCAATGTGATTGCAAGGAATTCTTTGAAGGTGAAGTCCATAATTTTAGGTCTTCTTCCTCATTATCATTTTTTTTGGTAAGACAATAAAGAGGGTAGTGACCTGCATCAGCATGGAAAACGGTTTCAACATAGAGGTATATGCATTAATTGTTTTCATTAAATAACTTAAATTACTACTAGTGAATGTTGATTCACTAAATCGTGTAATGGTACAAAACACAACAAATTTTAAAGCCTTGAGCCCTTAATTACTCACACCTAGAACTTTCTCAAATATAACCATTAATAAACTTCTTTTGGTATTTTGGTTCAATTTAAAAGGCGGATTGTTGAGACTTGGACATTTGATGAAATTAAGGGATGTTACAATTTATATTATTAAAAGTTAATATGTTATAAATAATAATTAATTAACAAAGTAGTTAAATATTATAAAATTAAAATTTATTCTTAAAAACATAATCTATTTTATAGTAATGGTATAAATGATATAAAAAAATTAAATACATCTACAATTTTTAAATAAAATTATTAAGTCTATTTTATATTTTAATATATATAATCAATTAATATATTGTATAAATGATATAAAAATAATAAATACATATATTACTTTTAAATAAAATTATTAATAAGAATTGTGGGCTCAAACAGTCAATTATATTGCATTACTATTTGATGGCTTTTATTTTATATATAATTAAATAAACAACATTCATATAAAAAATTGAATCTAAACTATCTTGCTTCATATATTATAATTTAAGTCAATCATATACATGATTGAATTCTTCTTTTAGATTTTTGTTTTAATTTAGATTTCAAAATCGTAATTTTAATATAAAGTTTTGAAAATACTTATAATAAAAAATTAAAAATTTCCATTGAAAAAATAAAAGATTATAAATAAAAAATTACATAATTTAAATAAGAAAGTGTGTTGCATTTTAAAAACTAAAAAGTAAAAGAATCACTTAATTTGGCACCTTTAATGGCAAGTAATAATTGACTTTTAATAACTCACAAT
>LPNX010564212.1:26300-31300 GCA_001517045.1 Pseudotsuga menziesii | reverse complement strand
ATGATTACAAAACAATTCAATATTTATGAATAACTGCATATTTATGCATCCATACATGGAAAATAATAACATGTACATCAAAATGTAATTTGCAAAATAACATATTTAGAGTGATTGATTAATATGCTTTCCTTCTTATCTTTTAAACCATACACTAAAATGATTTCCCTTTCTATAAGATTTGTATCTCCATTGTGATGTGCTACTTTTACCAATGAATCCACACCTTCCCATGATATTCCATGACCCTATTGTTCGCATCGTACAATCCATACCTTCATCCATCCAAGATTGTTTGCAATGTATAAATGAATTGCATCCCACTCTCGACCAACTGCATGATGACAACAAACATTAAAATTCAAGAAATATGTAAATTTTCTAAACAAAGTATATGCTCTTAATTGATGCAATAAATTGAATATGCAATTAGAATATGTATGATATAATTGTTAGAATATAATCCATCGGGATTATAATATTGTAAATAAATAAATAAATAGTTAGCTGAACAATTACATAGGAAGGTGAAAAGGTTGATGAAGCTCAACCGTCACATGTAATATATAAATGTATGCATTAGCCATGAATAATATTGAATCAGGAGTTATACCTATCAGTGGTGTCAGAGCTTGGCTATTTTCCATAACTCCTGCCTGCTGCATTTTAGTCCTGGCATTCTATCTGCCAGTTTGCTCTTTCAGGATGCCTACCCATCGCCAGTCTACCCTCTGCTCTTCCCTCCTGCCAGTGCATTCATTGCATGGGTTATTCTCTTGGAAACCTACCTAACCCTAATTTGTAATCACGCTATCTCTTCCTCCATTTTTTTGCTACGATATTGTGCTGTGATAGAGACTCCTCCATTTTTGTGCTGCGATATTGTGGTGATACCTCTCCTCCTCCATGTTCATGTCCATTTCTAGTCCATTGCCAATCCATTGCCAGTCTGGAAAGTCCCTCCACCGAGGTCGAATATCAATATATTCTTCTTGCTCGTGCTTCCCTCCTTGTCTAGACCATAGGCATTGGCAGTCGTGGTGGGTTAGTTGATGATTCTCAAGACATTAAGCCCAGCTATAAATCTAGCACCCTCCATTTCCTATCTCTGCGAGTCATTGAAATACGCAGGAACGGTAATTACCACGTTCTTCACCGTCTACCCCAAATATGCCTCTGCAATCTCCTTCATCTTGCCATTCTAACCCTAATTCTGCATATGCTGCATGGAGAGTTGTATATGTTGCGTGGAGAGTTGTAAAATGATCTCATGAGAGGAACCAAGAACTGTGAAGTATTTGCATTAATTTTCTCTATATTTCACAGCGTCTGCAGGTCGCAAGTTCCAGTCTCATAGAGACCTCCATAAAATCTGAAGGATATACATCAGAGTTGATTACATTGTTGGTACTGGTGCACTATGTGAAGCGTGCTGCTGAAAGGATGCATTCTATCTTGTAGACTCTTGCTGCGTTGAAGACTGAAGGAGATAAGCATCCTGCACTGAAGACTGATATATTGCGTGCTCATATACTGCACCCATTGCTCAGTCACATGAAGGCTCTCTTGTGACATGTTGTTGATCGAATATCCTCCATATACTGCAATGAGCTACCAATTTTAAAATCAACCTGTCGGAGCAGCTATACGTGGTCCATCCATCATCAAGATCAAAATGGATTTGGTTTTGTTATTATTATAACAAGATTGTTCACTACACCTGGAGGTTAATGTGAAGCTGAGATACGAGCTATGGTGTTCTTGATTGTCGAGCCCCTTGTCCAGAGTGACTGATATATATCTTTTATATTGAATAATAATGTATGTTATATATCATGCTGACTGATATATTGTGATTGAGATGCTGACTGATATTATGCTGAATATTGAAGAATAATGTATGCTGACTGATATATCATACATTGAAGAATCTTGTGAAAGCTATATGTTGTTTTGTTGGTGTTGATTGCATTGAGACTGCTCATGCAATTGGGAATATTGCCACTGAGAAATTTTTCTACTGCTGCAAGTTCTTGAAGCTGCCTGCGTGGAGTCCTTTGGGTGTGTTGACCAGAGAACTCATTTCTCTGGGTGCTACTACAAGCCTGTTGCTATGTATTTGAAGCTCGTATATTTTGTATATTGAAGAAGCTTGTGTATGCTCACTTGAAGCTTGCATTGTATTCACCTTGGTAGAGACTGTAGACCTGCAAGGTTATTGTTTTTTTCTATTTCTCTTTGTCATTATTGTAAATTACACTAACAGTTGTAAAAGATGCAATTTATAGCATATATAGTTGGTGCCACTCTCACTGGCAAAGACACTTATTCAGAATGGTGGAGGAAGATCAAATCTGCCTTCATCTACAATGACCTTTGGGACGACATTTGTGAAGGTACCACAATAGAGACAGCAGCTGGAAATACCATAACCAGAGACCCAGAACCTCCAGAATCCGAGAAAGAGAAGGCCATTTGGAGAACAAAAGACAAGAAATCTTTAGCGGTAATCACTGCCACAGTCAGTGAGGAGGTGAGCCAGCACATATTGCCTGCAAAATCATGTTTTGAAGCACTAAAAACATTAAAAGATCTGTATGATTCACACTCTGAAATGGAAGTTATTCAACTAATGTTAAAGCTATTCAGTCTTGAAGTAAAAGACAATGATCCCATGTTAGTTGCCTCTGAAATCAAAGCTATCATGCACAAGATTCAAGCCTCTGGTATGAAACCAGATCTTCCCCTTGTAGCATTTGTAAAATCTTTGTATCCTACTCACTCCAACTATCTTGAGTCATTGCAAGCTAGTGACAAGTTCAAATAACTAACATTTGACACCCTGGTAGAAAAGATAGCTGACAGAGAGAAAGCCTTTGGTAAGAAGACAACCGAGCATACTGGAGAATCACTTTGCTTTGCTCAAAAAGCAAAGAACCACACCAAAGACCAATCCAAAGATCATCCCAAAGGAGAAAGAAGCAAGAGAGGCAGAGGAAGAAGAACCTTCAGAGGCAGAGGGGGCAGAAACAACTTCATCAAAAGATCAGATCTGCAGTGCAAGCGTTGTGAAAAGACTGGGCACACATTAAATCAATGTTGGGCTTCATGGGACTCCATCAAAGACAAGCATAACCAGAAGAAAGATGACAATAAAAATCAAGATGCTAGTAAATCTTCTGATTCTGCTCATTGTATTGTTGCACATTGTAATCTTGGAATTAATGAAATGACTTCACTTTCATCTTACAAAGATTGTTGGCTGCTTGATACTGGTGCAACATCACACATGACATTTAGAAAAGACTATTTTGAAGAACTTAATGAAACAATAGATGGCATAATTTACTTTGCAGATAAGTCAAGTATAAAACCAAAGGGAATGGGCACCATTTGACTGAAGATGCCTGGATTCCCTGATTTCTTGTTGAAGAATGTTCTTTATCTTACAGAGTTGCAGAGAAGCCTGCTGTCCTTGGTGGAGATTCGACAGCGAGGCCATTCCATCCATATGTTTGATGGAATCGTAGAAATAAGAAATTCCTATGACAACCAAGTCATCATGATTGGATATGAAGATGCGAAGTTGCTGAAGCTAAAGGGTTCATCTGCAAGAGTTCAGAACTATGCCTACCTCTCTCGGCATGGAGAAGGTAATTTGTCATCTAGTTCATTGTGGCATGCAATATTTGGTCATCTAAATTATAACAGTCTTCGTTTGTTGAGAAAGAATGGTGTATTTGGTTTTCCCACCATTCCTAAAGAGAAGAAAAAATGTGATGCATGTATATTAGGGAAACATAGTAAGCTGCCATTCCATGAATCTAATTTCAGAGCAAGTAGGAAATTAGAACTAGTGCATTCTGATTTATGTGGCCCAATGCCAACTCCTTCAGCAAATGGGAATAAGTATTTTATGACATTTGTTGATAACTACTCAAGAATGTGATGGATTTACTATTTAAAGACAAAATCAGAATCATTTCAAACATTCAAATACTTTCATGCATTGATAGAAAAAAAAGCACAATAAAAAATTGGTACACTTCGTACTGATAATGGGAAATAATACACTTCAAATACTTTTGAATATTATCTTCGCCAACATGGAATTGCACATTAGACTACCGTTCCCTACAATCCTCAACGAAACGGTGTAGTAGAAAGAATGAATAGAACCATAATGAATGTGGTTCGCTCAATGATGTTTTTCATGAATGTAAAACTAAAGTTTTGGGGTGATGCAGTAAAATGTGCAGCCTATTTGAGAAATAGAAGTCCCTCAAATGCTCTTGATAACAAGACTCCACATGAAATATGGTTTGGCCATCTCCCTTCAGTCAGGCATCTCAGAGTTTTTGGTTCCACCTGTTATGCCTTGATTCCAAAGGAGCAAAGAAACAAGCTTGGTGCTCGAAGCAGAAAATGTATTTTCCTGGGGTACGAAGAATACTCCAAGGAATATCGTCTATATGATGAGGTAAACAAGAAGTTTGTTATTTCTAGAGATGTCATTTTTCTTGAAACTAATAAAAATGACCAGTCCATTGAGAGACAGCTTGATCATTTGGAAATTTATCCTCATCCAAAGACATATTCTAAAAATGAATATGAAATTCCAAACCTTGAAGGGGGGATTCCTATTTTGGATCAACCTTTGGAATTTCCATATGAAGCACCAACTCCCCCACATGAAGAATTTCCTACTACTTCACTTGAACAAGAGGTTCAACTGGATGATGTGATTGAGATAATTGAAAGACTCTCAATCAATGATGAAGCACCACCAGCTGATCAACCAGGACCATCACGAAAGATTCCTAAATGGGCCACAAAGACACTTGAAAGTGTCCATCATGATGAGGTTGGAAAGACGGGAACGAGAAGTTCGAAAAGACATGAAGATGGAGGAGAAGCAGATAATTTAGGTGATGACATGGATGTATCATTTGATTGTGAATTTAATTTATCTGCTAACTTTGAACCAACTTCCTTTTAAT
>LPNX010564212.1:11753-25969 GCA_001517045.1 Pseudotsuga menziesii | reverse complement strand
CTTATGTTGTTGGCATACTTTCAAGGTTCATGCATAAACCTTGTGAAGGACACTGGTCAGCTACAAAAAAAGTTCTAAGATACTTGAAGGGGACTCAAGACGTTGGACTCAACTACTCTAAAGTGGATGACTTCAAACTTATTGGGTACTCAGACTCATATTTTTATGGCGATAAGGAGACATGAGTATCAACTTCTGGATACACTATGAGTCTTGGATCAGTAGCTGTCTCATGGAGATCACGCAAACAGTTAGTTCCAGCAGATTCAACAACAGAAGCAGAATATGTGGCTGTAGCTAAAGCAACGAAAGAAATAGTATGGCTCAGGAAGATACTTGAAGATTTGCAAGAAAAACAATAAAATTCCACTCCATTATTGGTCGACAATACTTCTGCAATCAAGCTGGCTAAGAATCCTAGATTCCATGATCAAACCAAACACATCAACACAAAGTATCATTTGATTCGACATCATGTAGAGGCCAAGACAGTCCATCTTCGACATTGTTCCACAAATGATCAAGTTGCAGACATATTCACCAAAGTGCTTGGATGAGAAAAGTTTGAAAGATTCAAAAACATGCTCGGACTTACGAACACCCGTTTGGATTAAGAGGGGGATTGTTAGAATATAATCCAACGGAATTATAATATTGTAAATAAATAAATAAATAGTTAGCTGAACAGTTACATAGGAAGGTGAAAAGGTTGATGAAGCTCAAGCGTCACATCTAATATATAAATGTATGCATTAGCCATGAATAATATTGAATCGGGAGTTATACCTATCAATAATTAACATCCACTATCTAATAATTACCTTTCACCTTCCTTGATCTGCCTTTCCCCTTAGGGTACTCCTCTTAAAAATAGTTATTGGAGTCCGGCTCACAAATGCGATGTAAATTGATCTTTGACGCTAACTTAGGAAGATATTCACTAACATACAACATGTTTTGGTATACCATATATCCTTCCATCATAGAACCCTCAAGACATGCTCGTTGTCTCACCAAACCCTTCATAAATTTCAAGTGCCTCTCAACCATCCACATGGACCTTGAGTGCATAGGTCCACACAATTCAATCTCCTCAACTTGGTGTATGAGGTAGTGTTCCTGTGCATTGAAAAATGTTGAAGGTAGATGCTTCTACATTTCACACATGAGACGAGGAATTTCTCTCCTCCAATACTTTATATCTTCTTTATGGATTTATTTAGATGTCAACCATCTACAAGTGACGCAAACCAATAACGATAATTAACAAAAAAAACATTAAATTACATAACATGAATTAGTGCACAAATGACGAATATAAATTATACGAAGAATTAAAGAAACACTAAGCACAAGCAACTAATCAATAGTTGTTACCTCATGTATTTCCCAAGATTATATATAACTTGTTTGACATTGTCGTCAAAGTTGTCCGGGAGAGAGATAGGTAGAACATACTGTATCAATATACAAACCACGTCATTTTTTAAACTAAGAGTATACGAACAAGAAAACACATTTATGCAATAAAATGAAAAAACAAATTATATGGACATAACAATAATAATTACCTTGATGAAGACATGCCAATCATGCGTTTTGACCCCCACAAAATCACCTTTTTTTGTTATGATATTCTTCAAGTGCCCACAAAATCCAGTGGGAAATTTAAATTTTTGCATTACTTCTTTAACAACATTACTTTACTGCTCCGTAAACATCCATGGAATTTATTTTATACTAATTTGGTCTCCGTTGCTATGAAATTGAATGACGTCTTTCATTGCATGGTTGCCTTCTTGAATGTCTTTGCAAAATTTCACAATTTTATCTTTCTCGCTCCTTAGCTCTAGTAGTTGCCATAATGTTTCAGTCACATTCTTTCCAATATGCATTGTATCAAACAGATGGGAAATTTGTAGGTTCTCATAGTAGGGCAACCTACTGAATTGTATAAGATAACTTTTCATTCCTCGTGGAAGCCCATTAATGCCTTCATGATCATGAAGGACATCATGAATATTAGTTTATAAATAAATTACAAAAATCGATTATGGCCACTACAGTAAGCAACTCACAATAAAAATTAAAATACATAACAATTCATATATGATGATCCATACGTACCAGCTTCACGATTTCTATTGTATTGCATCTTCCAAAGGTGAGGTGTCATTCTCTGTGGTTTTAATGCAATGTCTTGGTTCCCATTGAAAACTTTTTTTTGGTTGTTCTATACCTATGATTCTTAGAGAGAAAATGCCTATACTCATCAAACACTTCCTTTCTTTATCTTTTTGAGCGACGAGATTTGATCTTAGGACCACAAACTGGACATGCAAATTTACCCTTTGTCTGAAGACCTACAATATATAGATATGGAATATCTATCTCAATTATAATTATATATTAACTATATTAACTAATTCATATAATTCAATTCAATTAAAGTGGAACTGAAAAATACAAACCACAAAATTGGGTTAACCCTGGGGCATCATGTATTGTCCATACAACCATTGCATGGAATTGAAATTTCCTTTGTCGTATTGGTCTAGACACGTCATACATAGTGATGCCATTCCATAACTTCAATAGATCATCTATAAGAGGTTCGATATATATATTCATATATTTGACTTGGTACTTACTTGATTGATTTGAAGTACATATAAAATATATAATTATGAGAACCATTAACATATATAAATCATGCACAAGAGTAAAATAAAAAATACATATATGAAATTAGGAAACATAATACGACAAATGAGATGCTACAACTACATTAGAAATAAAACAGTTGTAGACAAAAAATACCTAGAATAATCATTGACAACGTTATGTGCTCCCTCTTTATTGACAACCAGGGAGGAATGTTATTATTGATAATAAAAAATAGGCCACACCATGTAAATGGATTTCATCTATGCAAATGGATTAACACCATCTTCAACCAAAGAAATCCTAATATTACGGGGTTCTTCTTTAAAGTGAGGCCACTTTTCCTCCATATCTCTAAATGCATAACCATCTGTAGTCATTCGAATAACATCATCTTGACTTGTGTTTCTAGCATGGTAATCCATAAATTGCACTATGTTTTTGCACATGAACAGTTGTTGCAAACGTGGAATTATGGGAATATAATGAAGAACCTTGTGAGGCACCTTTTTTGTTACTTGATTTGTCTGATATCTACTTATATGACATTTCAGACATTCTGTTGCAAATTCATGTTGATTATAATATATAACATGGTCATCGGGGCATGCATTAGTTGCTTCATAATGCATTCCAATCTCTTTCATGATGGAAGATAAATCTCAATATGTGCGAGGTAAAATATTTGATGGTGGTAACAAAAATTTAGCTATCAAGCTACATCAAATAAAAATAAAAATACAATTAATATAATATATAAATAATATTAACGAAAAACACTTCATCCCTATTAATTTGAATTATGAATTAACAATACAATTATTAGAGGAATAAAGATAAACTTTATCACGATCGTATATATGTGATGGATTATTTTACATACCTTAGCATCCATGTGATTGATATGTTTGAAAGACCATTCATAACCTTCAAGTGCATTACCAACAATATAGCAAAGAGAATATTTGTTTTGTAGCCTTCATACAGGGGCTCATATGCCTTATCGAGAAGAGGTATATCGTGAACATCATCAAAGTAATCAATATTTTCATTATCATTTTCATTGTCATCGTCCATTCTAACATTAAATGAATCATGGATCAATGTATTTGTACCATCATCTTCAACTACGTTATTATTATAATCATCTTCTTCAATATGATCAATCACTTGTTCTCTGTTAAACATAGAAGCTCCATGATCCTCTAGTACTTATTCTGAAAGCACTTCCTCTGGATGATATGGCGTAGGATGTCTTTCCTTTATAAATGCATGAATACATCAATAGTTAATAGTTAATATAGGAAATATTAAAATAATACATACATTTAGCAAAGAAAAAAACTATAAAAAAAATTATAATGCTAAACCTACAAATGGACGATATTCATTCCCCCCCTTAGCGTGTCCATGTTCCCTACAATGTTTTGTGGCTGTTGTGATCAATATTCTTCTCCTCTTAAATCCCCTACATTGACTACATGGACAATAACATTTCCCATCACCCCTTTGTTTCGCTACATCCCATAGTCTAGCAAGCAATTGTCGATTTTCTTCATTTGGATCAGGAATATTGCTATTTGGAATTTTGTCACAAAATTCTATCAACAATATTAAAAAATCAAGTTCCACGCATCATAATTTTCTCAAAAGGAGGTTTGTCAAAGAATAAAGAAATTCTTGCAAACTTCTTGTCAAAGAAAAAAATTCCCAAACCGGCCGTCGAAGAATAAAACAATTCCTCAAACCATTCGTCGAGGAATAAATAATTTCCGCAAACCGTCTATCGCTTCTATAGAAAACATCTCAGAATGTTTAAGAATATTTATATCTATAATTCAGCCGTCATCGAATATATGACGATATGAACCTACTTACCATTGGAAATATGGATTTATAATGTTCAAAATATGTCTTTATATTATTTGAAAAATACCGTGAGGTCATCAAAAATCCAACAAATCACCCTTAAAGTGTCGTAAAAAATTTGATGAAGACCCTATCATGAATCGTCACAAATATGACGAATACCCTATCACGAATCTTCTCAAATTTGACAAACTAGTGTTGCAAATAAGACACCCTAGTGTCGCATTTTGTCATAGAAAAACCTACAATGAGGGAATTCAAAAAACCGACGATGCTTAAAGAAATAAGAAGGTACAATATTTTTCATCATTGCAATCCGATAAAAACTTACTTTACATCAAATGTCATTGTATTTTGGGCTCAAATCCTGTTGTGTTAATCATTTCAATCCTATACCACATTTGGGGGTGACTCCCATTCCACCATGGCAATCAGCAGTCAAATCCAACTGTAATGGAATGGACGTCTACGGTCTTAGGAATTCAGGAAGTATTAAAAAACTTGAGGCATAGGTATGGAATCCATGCCAACTGCTTCCCAGTAGCACATTGCTAGGCTACCATTACCACTCTAGTCAAGAACTCATATTTTATGCACTTCCACATCAACTTATAGGTTAATATATAGGTTGTAAATATGACGTGTCTCTCTAATATATGCAAAATAACACACCCTCGCAATCCTGGGCGGGATTTTTACTTATTGTAAACTTATTTCATAGAGGATCGAGCCCTTATTTTTATTGGGTTTGGCCCCTTTCATAGCAATCTAGATACCAATTGGATTGTCTCATCAGTGAACTAATGTCTTCATTCCATCCATAGGAATCCTCCCTGCATTCTTCTCAGTAAGAAATGAGTGTAGGAGCCTATAACGTCTAATTTTCCAAAATGGGGAAAATCCATTGAGGACAAAATATATAATTGGTGCAGTAAGAAAGACTAACATTTTGGTTACACACTGGTTGTACCACCTTTATTCATCATCTCCACAATATACTGCTTGATATCCAATTCCAGGAATTGTATGTCATCCAGGATATTAGAGTCCTAAAACCTCAGGAATGAAAACCTCCATAGTAATTCTCCTTTAACCTTCACTTCTTGTGGAAATGACACTATCACCATGGGATACTCCTTCTGAGGTTTATCCTTAGTTTGTGTCTTATTTACTCTCAGGGTAGTATCCATGATTGTACACTCCTCTTGGATTTCCTTACTTCCTCTACACAGAACAAAACACTCTCATCTTCTCACTACAAAAGAAAGGTTGTTGTTTACTTCATTATTTATTTCTTTAAATCACATTGGTGATTTTCTTCTTTCTCTCATGACGTCTCTTATATCCATAACTTATAGGCTATCTATCCTCTTCCACTATCTGTTGTTTCTCTCTCTTGTTCCTATCCTCTTAAATGTTGGGAGGGATGGATACATTATGCAAATCCTCTCATTGTCTACTCATACCTCTCCATGAATGCCTAACTAGATAGCCAACTATGCACATGCTCTCTCTATATATGTGCACCGCCTCCTGCAATCATGAGGAATTATTCTATTTTCATGTACCTCCAACTTCCTTAATTGGGAAATCTCCTTTTTATCAGCAGTAGATTTATTTTTTCCTTTATTCTTTTTCCTTTTTGGAACAGTTGATGATTATAGTTCTTTCCTCATAAAGGCATTGTTTATCATCAATTTTTCCAACTCAACTTCCAGCGGTTAAATTGAAAGTGGTCTGATTGACCTGTTTTATATGACTAGTGGTATGATGTTTGACAGATGAGTGTATAATTCAAGTTACTAATGAATGGGTGGTAGACAAATAACTATGAATTTACAACTAATGATGATGCAATGGTGAGGTGGTGGACACTGACTACTTAGCTAGAAATTTACTACATGAGTTGTAACTAACTACATCGGCATGCATGTAGTGGGAAGGTGACTTGACTCATGACTCTCCTTTGGCGACTGTTGCTAGGGTTTTCGCCCTAGCTTGTACGAATGAGTACCTACTAAGGACAATGGATTCCTTAGTAGCAGTTCAATGAAATATGAATTAAAAGCTATAACTTGAAGTAAAAAGATGCTAAACAATAATGAAAATTAAATCTAAACAAGTTCATTAAACAAAACAGCAAAAAGTAAATAGTAATTTTGTATTAATCTAACCTTCAATGTGAAGGTTGGTGAAGCCCTTTGCGGTGATCCGATTCGGTAGCTCCGAGCTTCAAGCTGCTTCTTCTCTTTCTCCAATGGTGGAAATGGGCCAAAAGGGGCTCTCACGGTGAAAGTAGCTTCAATGGTGAGCTATGGTTTCACGAGCAATTTTGGCAGAGGCAGGATACTTGTGATTGTGGATGTGGAATAAGGGGTTTCCACCCCTTATTTATAATTGAAAACCATGCGGTTTTTAGGGTTAGAGTTTCAGCTATTTAGGGTTTTTTCCTCATTTCCTCATTATTTAATATTTTTTCTTCCTTTTTGGATATTTTTGCTTTTTTGGAGGAATTTTGGATATTTTTAGCTGAAAAGAGGGTTTTATGGCCTTTTGGGGGCATTTTTAGCCTTTTGGAGGCTTTTTATGGGTTTTTGATGGAAAATATGGTATGAAAATGGGAAAATGAGCCATGTGATGGGGTAGATGAGGTATTGAACCTTTTTTGGGTGTTAACAGATTGCCCCCTGATGTGCGAGGGCAGGAGCTCATCGTATGGCCGATGGACATCATGAGTCATATTCATTTTTTGTTGCTGGGGTGTGGAGAAAGAGAAGGAACCAACTGAAGCCCGGAACAACGATCTCGAACCACCTGCAAGGACTAAAAAGTACATAACCTCAATAATGGATGAGGAATCATTTGATAATCTGGATGAGGTGGGCATTCCCATGCTCGTATCAAGATACATAAAAATAACTGTGAGGCCCGAAAAGGGTGACCTGTAGGATACATAGAAAACCACTGTGTATATCATAAGTGTCCAGAGGGGACACCAGTCTGGAACATACTGCTGGGCTGACCATGTCTGAGCTGAACAACTGATGTACTGGAATGACAGCAGTGCTACGGAATGTGGTTCCATAGGAACTGAGGAGCTGTTGTATCAAAGTGACAGCGGTCATATTTGCAATGGTACACTGATCTGGAACTGAACTGGGTACTCAAGGAACCATGGAACTGGATGGCTTCCGAATACAATCTCCAATGCAGCCCGGACTTCCACGGGAACATATAACTGGTCGTTCCGAAGTGACTCACCAATGTGCTAGAGTCGGGGGAAATCCGGGGTCTTCGACAAATAATGGAATGGATGTAAATCCTGCGCGATTCTCAACAATGCGATCAAGGTGCTGAAGTCGAGCATGTGAGAAACAACCATTCGGAGAGGCAATGATGACTCCTCTCAAAATGGTTCGTAGGCACTCACCACAGATGGTGATGGGTCCAAGACGCAGGGACCTCTGGGTCTATCCTCTGGAATAGAGGGGCTGTCGTCGACAGAGGGAGACCTGCAACTATCAAGGAAATGATGTTTCCTTGACAGGAGCGCGAGGTGAAAAACCGAAATGTGATAGTACTGATGGCGGGGTTGATAAACTGGGGTAAATAACTGGGAAATTAGAGTGGGTGGACTCAAACTTCCTTTGTTCAGAGTATGATGGCGGGGATGATCGGGCAGCACATGAAACTGACTGGTGGTAAATGGATCATAGCGGTATAGGATCTGAGAGTGAATGGGCTGAGGGAGACTCAAGCTGTGGTAAAATGGTAGGAGACTGCAGAATACTCTAAACAAAGGCGACCTGCTTGGGGATGCTGCCGAGATGATCGATCATAGCGCCAAGAGGTGCGGGGGGACTGCTTCATGGGTTAGGGAACTTGAAGAAATGTGGATATAAAATGGTACTGTCATGTGGATTTTACGAGCCCAGGACAGTTCATGCTCGTGTTCGCTTTCAATTTTAAGGAGTCTGAAAGCAAATAAGAAGACTCTAAAATAATGGAATGATACTGTCGTGTGGATTTTACGAGCCCACGATAGTACATGCTCGTGGTTGCTTTCAATTTTAAGGAGTCTGAAAGCAAATAAGAAGACTCTGAAATGATAGAATGGTACTGTCTTGTGGATTTTACGAGCCCATGACAGTTCATGCTCGTGGTTGCTTTCAATTTTAAGGAGTTTGAAAGCAAATAAGAAGACTCTGAATGAATGGCCAGGCAAGGAGGAAGTGTTCGAACAGGGAGCATTTATGATGACCATGACTGAGGGTGGGGGGGGGACACTGGTGGGCCTCCTTGCGGGGTGAATGAATGGAGGAAAAAAAAAACGAAACATTTGCAGTATGACAGGAGTGGATGGCTCATGTAAAAAGTGTGAAATAATCTGATGACGGTCGATGTGGCGCGCAAATCGATGCGGAAAGGTGTAGGGACGCAATGTTGACATTGTACCAAGTGAGAGCGATAAATGATCTCAAGCATCGTCACGAGCTCAGAAAAATGGATCCGGTGATATAAAAAATGTGAAAAACGGAGAACGATCGATGTGGCACGCAAACCGAGGCGACCAATGGTGTCTGAAAAATGGGTAAAAAGTGACATAGAGAAAATAAGGCAACGAGGTGACCATCAGGATGGTCTCGTCGTGCTGGTTCCAGTGGTGGAAACGGTTCAAAAAATGGACTCCGTATGGGTTTAGAATGGCCAAACAGGAGAAAAGTCAACGGACTATAAATAATGAGTGGGCCCAACATGACATGTGTCATTTGATTAGTGGATATTGACTTGTGAGCACAGTGGACCAGATCTGATTTGTCGTTTCTAGACGATCCGACCGCTCGACTGCAGATTCGGGAGAGACAGGTAGGTCGTCAAACTTTTGCCTGCATTATTTTTTGGGTTTGGGGGGCGGGAAGTGGATCCTCGGGTATGTTTGTACGGTCTACATGGGTGGACCGCGGGTCAAGGAGTCTAAACCGCGGTCGCTGACCGCGGGTACTGACCGGGACAGCCGCGGTCGCCAACCGCGGCTGTAGGCCAAACAGTCGCGGTCTCGGACCGTGGCTGTAGGCCTAACAGTCGCGGTCTCGGACCGCGACTGTAGGCCTAACAGCCGCGGTTGCGGACCGCGGCTATAGGCTTAACAGTCACGGTCGTGGGCCGCGGCTGTAGGCCTGACAGCCGCGGTCGGAGACCGCGGTTGTGGGCTTGACAGCCGCGGTCGGGGCCGGGCTGTACTGGTTTTTTGTTTGGATGGGTGGGAAAGTCTATTATTTTGCCTTGAGCCTGATGAGACTTTGCTGTGTGATTGACAGGATGCCACAGGTGCCATGGAGGGAGCGAGAAGTTCCAGACGAGATAGTGACAGTGGTTCGAGAGGATCGCCGTGTGCGGTCACTGCTAGGGATCTTCGGACTGCTGAAGTTCGCAGAGGTTCCTATTATGCGGTCAGCAGGATTGCTGCTGACCCGGTTGGTCGGATTTTGGGAGCCAGACACATTGTCGTTCCGGGTGCAGGGAGAGAGGGTGGATCTCACTCTCACTGATGTTTATTTCTTGACTGGGTTGCCCTGCCTTGGGAGGGTAGCAGATACCCAGCCGCGGGTGTCTGCTTACCTGGACCTGGATGATGTTGTGGAGCGGCTCTGTCGACCGGGGGCTAGAGTGCATCGGAATGCACTCTTGGTGAGGGATTTTCGGGAGCCAGCAGTACAGGCGATGGCGGCGTGTGTGGTTCGTATTTTGGGATCCCAGTCACCTGAGAAGGTGTCTGGGGGTCAGATGCAGCTCGTGGAGTGTGTACTGGCCGGGACCTACTTTGCATGGGGCCAGATGTTTCTGACCTGCGTGCAGCGACAGCTGACCGCGGCGAAGGAATATGGCAAGGGATTCTGTTATGGTTCCTTTCTTTGTGCCTTCTTTATGGAGAGGGTTCCCACACTGCGGCCACGGGTGCCGGTCAGGGCAGGAGGCTTGAGGGAGCCTCGGATGGTGCGGTGGGGAGAGATGATGCGCCGCCATGGTGGTGGGGTTGTTGGGCGTTATTTCACTCAGGAGCTATACTTGCAGTGGCTCCAGCTACCACTGACGCTGGAGGACTATCCATACAGGGATATGGATTTCATGGGAGATCCGGATGCTCCACGGCCAGCAGGACAGGCATGGGGGCCTGACGGTACGTATGATTTCTTTGCATTGTTCAGTTTATGTGTATGATATATTGCTGATATATGGTAACTGAAAAAATGGTGTTTTGCAGATGTGGGTCCGAGGCCACCGCCAGGACATGTGGCACGCAGAGGGACTGTGGCCATTCCAGCGTTGCTAGGGCGGGGGAACGTGCGTTGTCCAGATGCCGAGAGGACACTGGAGTCTGTACGGGTGCTGTTAGAGCAGTTGCTCGTGGGAGTGAATGACACGGGATGGCGGGACTTGGATCCAGCTGTGGTCCAGGATTGCTTGGGGGCACCCCGAGATTTTCGATCGATCGCGGTCCGGGTGGCTCTATTGGCGGACAGAGCAAGGGCCCAGGGGCCCAGACTGGATGTGGGCACGCCGGAGGAGGTGCGAGGAGAGGAGTCAGAGGCCACAGAAACTGACAGTGATGTCGGGTATGACTCCCATTAGGGGGTGCAGGGGACTCCTCCCTATTTTTTTTTTTTTTAGTTACGGCCTGTACCCTATGAGGCTTTTGAGGATTGTACATACACACATTTTTGGTAGAGATGAGTACAGGGGTACTCAGGACATGTACAGCTCTGTATCATGTATTTTTTGATATGTATATATTTATGCACATGGATGCACCTTTGTATGATGTTGTTTCATTTGTACGCACGTGGATGCGCTTTATGGTGTTTGATATGTTTGCACGTGGATGCAAAGTTTGATAGGATGTTGGGCACATGGATGCCCTTTGTGTATTTTATGTGATGTGACATGATTTATGTATGATTAGGCACGTGGATGCTCTTATGGATGCAAATGTGGTTTTATGGTTTATGTTCATGGATGTAAATGTTTATGCAATGCAGTCTGTTTGGTTTTTTATATGGTTGGATGAGATGCTATGATGCATGATGGAGATGTTTATATGGTGTGATTGATATGCCAATCTAGGATATTATTGGCCATTTGATCTGTGACACTATTTTGAGCTCTTGGGACATGTGTGAATGTGATGGATTCAAACTGTCGGCTAAGTTGTTTTGTACGCAGGAATTTTCTAAATAGGCAAGGATCGCGCACCTGGTAGCAGTTGTTGATCTGGGAGACAAGTAGCTGGGAGTCCAAGAACACATGAAGGTGACGTATGCCCATCTGGAGGGTAGCAGTCAGGAGACCGGTCACAGCATCATACTCCGCCTGGTTATTGGTAGTAGCGCCTATACATGTTCCGTCAAGGTGGATCAGTTCATTGGAAGGGGAATATAAGACCCATGCTGCAGAGGCCAGGTTGGGAGACCAGCGGCTTGCCCCATCAGCGAAGCCAATGTAACGAGGTGGAAGACGGTCCATTTGTGGGCATGCAAAAAACGATGAATGTGAGATTATGGTAAAGATGGTAAAAAACAAAAAAGGAGCAAACTGTACGATGCGGACCAATGAGGTCGCGGTTTCAGTTATGGGTAAAAATGTTTAAGATACAACCCATTACGGGGGTTGTTCAAAGGGTGGCCTTCAGAGTCAGCTATAATGTATGAACCCTTGCCGAGGCAAGTCTGAACAATGTAAGGGCCTTGCCACATGGACTCAAACTTTCCTTTACCGGTTTTGTCGTGGGCTTGGTCGTAGGCGAGGACGAGGTCCCCTTCGTGGAAAGTTCGAGGGTGAACATGTTTGTCATAGTGGGCTTTGGAGCGGTTTTTGGCAGCTTCGATGTTCTGGAGAGTGGCACGATGATCTTCATCGGCTTGTTCGAGGGATAGCAGACGTTGCTCAAGGGGGGAGGTATCGGGGAGGAGCTCAACGGCGATGTGTAAGGAAGGTATCTGACACTCGATGGAGAGGACAGACTCTACACCGTGAACTAAATGAAACGGGGTAAAACCGGTGGCGGTCTTGGTGGAGGTACAATAAGCCCATAAAGCAGGGAATAGCATATGGTGCCAATTGGACTTATGCCGATCAACAGTGCGTTGGAGTATGGTTTTCAGTATTTTGTTAACAACTTCGACTTGACCGTTCCCTTGAGGGTAGTAAGCCGAGGAAAACTGGTGTTGGAATTTGAGGAAAGTAGATAATTCGCGCCAAACTGAATCTTCAAAGTGTGATCCATGGTCTGAGACCAACTGTTTGGGGACCCCGAATCGAGTGATAACATGGTTGAAAAAGAAACGGGCAGCAGTTTCAGCTGTACAGTTGAAGGTGGGCATGGCTTCCGCCCATTTGGTGAAGTAATCGATGGAAACAATGATGTGCTTATGGCCGTTCGCAGATGTGGGTCTACACTCCATGAAGTCGATGGCCCACTTACAAAAGGGACCAACGATGACGACTGGATGTAACGGAGCAGGTGGTGTCCGGGCCTTGGGGGAAAAGAGTTGGCAGTTATGGCAATGCTTGACCGCAGTGATGCAGTCGGTAAAAAGTGTGGGCCAGAAATATCCGACGCGGACTACCTTTTGGGCAGTGGCCATTCCTGAGAAATGGCCGCCGCAGGCACCGCTATGGCAATCATTAAGGACATGTTGAGCTTCTTCGTGTGTGAGGCAACGACGAAGAATTGTGTCGACTCCTCGTCGGTAAAGGACATCTCCTATGAGGAGATAGCGAGAGGCCAGGTGACGGATACGACGACGCTCATTACGAGTGACGGTGGGTCGGAACTTTTGCGTGCGCATATATAAGAGGATATCACCGTACCACGGGTCATCGGATGAGATAGTGAACAAGTGATTATCGGGTAACTCCTCGGAGATAGGTGGGGCCGGGAGAAAGGATGGGAGATCGGTGATGAGCTGGGAAAGCGCAAGGGCTTTAGTGCTCTTAGGTGTTCGGAATGTGAGGTCAAATTCCTGGAGGATAATGACCCATTTAGCCACATGGCCTTGCAGGAGCTGCCGGTTTAAGAGATATACCATGGGGTTAGAATCGGCGATGACTGTGGTATGACTAAGTAAAATGTAGTGTCGCAATTTTTGGACGGAGAAGACCACTGCTAGGGCTAGTCTCTCCTCATGTGGGTAACGTATGGGTGGGCCGGACAAGGTCTGGCTGATGTAGTAAATGACATGCTCTTGGCGTGAGGTGTCTTCTTGAACCAAGACTCCGGACACAGCATGCTCGGATGCCGAGACGTAGAGGATGAAGTCCTGAGAGAAATCTGGAGGGGAGATTAAGGGGGTGTTGCTAGGGTTTTCACCCTAGCTTGTGCAAATGAGCACCTACTAAGGAATATGGATTCCTTAGTAGCAGTTCAATGATATATGAATTAAATAATGATAAACTGAAACAAAAACTAATCTGAATACGTTCTTGAAGCTAAAACAGTAAAAAGTAAATAACATGAAACAATATGGTGAAAAGTAAATAATATAAAGCAGAAACGGTAAAGAAATAAATAATGATCTTTATTGATGTTACCTCCAATGAGGAGGTTGATGGAGTCCGTTGCGCTAGTCCGATGTCGGTGGCTTCGAGCTCCAAGCTGCTTCTTCTCTTTCTCCGGTGGTGAAAAT
>LPNX010564212.1:0-11531 GCA_001517045.1 Pseudotsuga menziesii | reverse complement strand
ACTGAAAAGTACATAACCTCAATAATGGATGAGGGATCATCTGATAATATGGATGAGGCGGGCATTCCCATGCTCGTATCAGAATATAACATAGCAATATAAATGATCCTCAAATACTGGATGAGGAAAAATCTCAATATATGGACGAGGCGAGCATTCCCATGCTCGTATCAAGATACATAAAAATAACTGTGTATATCATGAGAGTCCAGAGGGGACACAAATCTGGAACATACTGCTGGGCTGACCATGTCTGAGCTTAACAACTGATGCACTGAAATGAGGTCAGTGCTACTGAATGTGGTTCCAAAGGAACTGATAAGCTGTTGGATCATAGTGACAATGGTTATAATCGCGATGGTGCGTTGTTCTGGAACTGAATCTGGGTACTCGAGGAAGCATGAAGTCGGATAGTTTCCGAATACAATCGCCAACTCAGCCCGGAAATCCACGGAAACATATAACTGAGCGTTCTGAAGTGACTCACCAATGTGTTAGAGTCGGGGGAAATCCGGGGTCTTCGACAAATCATGGATGGGACATAAATCCTGCGCGATTCTCAACGATGCGATCAAGGTGCTGATGTCGAGCATGTGAGAAACAATCATTCGGAGAGGCAATGATAAGTCCTCCCAAAATGATCCGTAGGCACTCACCACAGATGGTGATGGGTCCAAGGCGCAGGGACCTCTGGGTCTATCCTCTGGAATAGAGTTGTTGTCATCGACACAGGGAGACCTGCAACTATCAAGGCAATGATGTTTCCTTGATAGGAGCGCGAGGTAAAAAAATGAACTGTGATAGTACTGATGGCAGGAGTGGTAAACTGGGGGGAACAACTGGGCAAGTAGAGTGAGTGGACTCAAACTTCCTCTGTTCAGAGTATGATGGCGGGGACGATCGGGCAGCATATGAAACTGGCTGGTGGTAAAGGGAACGTGTCTGTATTTATCTTGAGGGCGAATGGGCTGATGGAAACTTAGGCTGTGGTAAGATGGCAAGGAACTGTAGAGTACTCTGAACAAAGGCGACCTGATGGGGGTGCTGCCGAGAGGATTGATCATAGCACCAAGTGGCGGGGGGTGACTTCTTCATGGGTTATGGAACGAGAAGAAGTGTGGATATATAAAATGCTACTGTCGTGTGGATTTTCCGAGCCCATGGCAGTACATGCTCGTGGTTGCTTTCATATTTACGGAGTCTGAAAGCAAATAAGAAGGCTCTGAAGTAATGAAATGGTACTGTCATGTGGATTTTGCGAGCCCATGACAGTTCATGCTCGTGGTTTCTTTCAATTTTAAGGAGTCTGAAAGCAAATAAGAAGGCTCTGAAGTAATGAAATGGTACTGTCATGTGGATTTTGCGAGCCCATGACAGTTCATGCTCGTGGTTTCTTTCAATTTTAAGGAGTCTGAAAGCAAATAAGACTCTGTATTGATGGAATGGTACTGTCATGTGGATTTTGCGAGCCCATGACAGTTCATGCTCGTGGTTGCTTTCAATTTTAAGGAGTCTGAAAGCAAATAAGAAGACTCTTAAGTAATGAAATGGTACTATCATGTGGATTTTTCGAGCCCATGATAGTTCATGCTCGTGGTTGCTTTCAATTTTAAGGAGTCTGAAAGCAAATAAGAAGACTCTGTATTTGGAAAGGTCAGGCAAGGAGGAAGTGTTCAATTAAGGAACATTTATGATGATCAGAACTGATGGTGGGGGGGAACACTGGTGGGCCTCCTTGCAGGGTGGATGAATGGTGGCAAAATAACGAAACCTTTGCAGTATGACAGGAGTGAATGGCTCATGTAAAAAGTGTGGAACAATCAGACGGCGGCCGATGTGGCGCGCTAATCAAGGTAGCAAGATGTCCGGACACAATGTTATGATTATACCTAGGTGAGAGCGAGAAAGTATCGCAAGCATCATCACGAGCTCCGAAAAGTGATTTCGGCGATATAAAAAGTGCTAAAAACGGAGGGCGGCCGAAGTGGCACGCAAACCGAGACGACTATTGGTGTCTAAAAAGTGGGCAAAAAATGATGTAGTTAAAAAGATGCAACGAGATGACCATTGGGATGATCTCGTCGTGCTGATTCCAATGGTGGAAATGGTTCGGAAAACGGATTCCGTATGGGTTCAGAATGGCCAAAACACGAACTAAGTCGACGGACTACAAATAGTAAGTGGGCCCAATATGACACGTCATTTGTACTATTTGAGGTTGAGTTGTGACCGGAGTGAACCAGAGTGTACGGGTGATTTCTGGACGATTGGACCAGCGGATTCGATCTTCGGGAGAGCCAGGTATTCCGTTAAACTTACACCTGTTTTGTTTTTTGGGTTGGGAGGGTTGGTGGGCCCCTAGGGGAGTATATTGTACGGTCCATAGGGGTGGACCGCAGGTGTAGTGGTCAAAACCGCAGTCGCCGACCGTGAGTTTTGACCAAGACAGCCGCGGTCGGCATGACAGCTGCGGTCTGGACCGCGACTGTCTGGCTTGACAGCTGCGGTCTGGACCGCGACTGTCGTGCTTGACAGTTGCGGTATGGACCGCGACTGTCGGGCTTGACAGCTGCGGTCTGGACCGCGACTGTCGGGCTTGACAGCTACGGTCTGGACCGCGACTGTCGGGCTTGACAGCCGCGGTCTGGACCGCGACTGTTGGGCTTGACAGCCGCGGTCTGGACCGCGGCTGTGCTGGGTTATGGATGGGTGGGGCAGGTCTGTTATTTGGTCATGATCCTAATGAGACATCTTTGTGTGATTTGCAGGATGCCACGGGTGGTATGGCAGGAGAGAGAGATGCCAGAGGACCTTGTGACAGCCATCCGGGATGACCGTCGGGTGCGGAGCATGCTGGGGCTCTTCGGACTACTGAAGTTCACGGAGATCCCTATGATACGGTCAGTAGGGTTGCTGCTGAACCGTTTGATCGAGTTCTGGGAGCCAGAGACATGGGCCTTTTGAGTTCAGGGAGAGAGGGTGGACCTCACCCTAATCGATGTTTATTTCCTTACGGGGTTGCCCTGCCTGGGGAGGGTGACAGACACACAGCCGCGGGTTTCCGCGGATCTGGATATAGATGATCTAGCAGTGCGGTTTGGCAGGGCAGACGCGAGGGTGCATAGGAATGCACTCCGAATTCAGGATTTACGGGAGCCAGCAGTTCGTGTGATGGCAGCCTGTGTGGTACGGATTTTGGGATCCCAGTCACCTGAAAAGGTGTCTGGGGGTCAGATGCAGATCGTAGAGCGAGTACTGGCTGGGACGTATTATGCATGGGGCCAGATGTTCCTGACCTGTGTCCAGCGACAGCTGACCGCAGCGAAGGAAGCTGGCAAGGGATTCTGTTTTGGTTCCTTTCTAGTGTCATTCTTCATGGAGAGGGTGCCCACACTGCAGCCGCAAGTGCCGGTCAAAGAGGGAGGCTTGAGGGAGCCTCGGATGATCCGGTGGGGAGAGATGATGTACCGCCGGGGTGGCAGGGATGTTGGGCAGTATTTCACTCAGGAGCTATATATGCAGTGGCTTCAGCTACCACTGGCGTTGGAGGACTATCCTTACAGAGGCATGGACTACACAGGGGATCCAGATGCGCCACAGCCACCTGGACAGGCATGGGGTCCAGACGGTATGTATGATTTTAATTGTTTTGTCCAGTTTTTTATGTTATATATGATATATGGTTGATATATGGGGACTGACAACTGGGTGTTTGCAGATGTGGGTCCGAGGCCACCGCGAGATCATGTGCCCTGTAGAGGGGTTGTGGCCATGCCAGCTCTACCTGGGCGAGGGGAGGTGCATCGGCGAGACGCGGATGGGGCACTGGAGTCTGTATGGGTGTTGCTAGGCCGGCTGTTAACGGGAGTGAGTGATGCGAGGTGGGAGGACCTTCCTCGAGATGTGATTCGGGATTGTAGGCGGGCGCCTCGGGATTTCAGAGGGATAGCGCTCCGGGTGGCTCTCTTGGCGGAGAGGGCACGAGCACGGGCACTGAGGCTCAGGCGAGATGAGGACTCGTTGGAGGAGGAGCAGGGGGAGGAGTCAGAGGCTGCTGACACGGATAGTGATCCAGGGTATGATTCCCACTAGGGAGAGCAGGGGATTCTCCCTGATTTTTTGTAGCTGCGGCTTGTATTTTATGAGCTTTGAGGGATGTACATATATATTTTTTGTATACCTGAGTACTAGGGTACTCAGAACATGTATAGTTCTGAACATGTGTTTTTGACTTGTATATATATATATATGCACGTGGATGCACATTTTTTGGTGATATTGTCTCATTTGTACGCACATGGATGCGCTTTATGATGTGTTCTATGTTGATACTGCACGTGGATGCAAGTAGTCTAGGTTGTTGGGCACGTGGATGCCCCTTTTTTGATATGATATGATGTATGTGTGACTAGGCACATGGGTGCCCCTATGGATGCGAATGTCGTTTTATGGTTTATGTTTTATGTATGCAAATGTTGATGCAATGCAGTCTTTTTGGTTTTTTGTATATTTGGATGATATGCTATGGGGTAATGATGCATGATGGAGGTGTTACATAGTGTGATTGATATGCCAGTCTAGGACATTGTTCGCCATTTGATCTGCGACACTATTGTAAGCTCTTGGGACATGTGTGAATGTGATGGATTCAAACTGTCGGCTAAGTTGTTTTGTACGCAGGAATTTTCTAAATAGGCAGGGATCACGCACCTGGTAGCAGTTGTTGAGCTGGGAGACAAGAAGCTGGGAGTCCAAGAACACATGAAGGTGACGTATGCCCATCTGGAGGGCAGCAGTTAGGAGACCGGTCACAGCATCATACTCTGCCTGGTTATTGGTAGCAGGGCCGATACATATTCCGTCAAGGTGGATGCGTTCGTTGGAAGGAGAATATAAGACCCATGCTGCAGAAGCTAGGTTGGGAGACCAGCGGCTAGCACCATCAGCGAAGCCGATGTAACAAGGTGGAAGAGGATCCATCTATGGGCATGCAAAAATGCGATGAATGTGAGATTGTGGTAAAAAACGGTGAAAAACAAAAAGAGAGCAAACTGTGCAAATGCGGACCAATGAGGTCGCGGTTTCGGTTATGGGTAGAAACGTTTAAGATACAACCCATTCCGGGGGTTGGAGAAGGGTCGTCCTTCAGAGTCTGCTAAAATGTATGCCCCCTTGTCGAGGCAAGTTTTCACAATGTAAGGGCCTTGCCACATGGACTTGAATTTTCCTTTACCTTTTCTGTCATTGGCTTGGTCATAGGCGAGGACGAGGTCCCCTTCGTGGAAAGTTCGAGGGTGGACATGTTTGTCATAATGGGATTTGGAGCGTGTGTTGGCAGCTTCGATATTCTGGAGAGTGGCACGACGATCTTCATCGGCTTATTCGAGGGATAACAGACGTTGCTCAAGGGGGTAGGTATCGGGGAGGAGCTTAACAGCGATGTGTAAGGCAGGTATCTGACACTCAATGGGGAGGACAGACTCTACACCGTGAACCAAATGAAATGGGGTAAAACCAGTGGCGGTCTTGGTGGATGTATGGTAAGCCCATAAGGCAGGAAATAGCATATGGTGCCAATTTGACTTATGCCGATCGACGATGCGTTGGAGTATGGTTTTCAGGATTTTGTTAACCGCTTCTACTTGACCATTCCCTTGGGGGTAGTAAGCCGAGGAAAATTAATGTTCGAACTTGAGGAGGGTGGATAACTCGCGCCAAACACGATCTTCAAAATGTGATCCGTGGTCAGATACCAACTGTTGAGGGACCCCGAATCTAGTGATGACATGGTTGAAGAAGAAACGGGCAGCAGTGTCAGCCTTACAATTGAAGGTGGGCATGGCTTCCGCCCATTTGGTGAAATAATCGACGGCGACAATGATGTACTTATGGTCGTTCGTTGATGTGGGTCTACACTCCATGAAGTCGATGGCCCACTTACAGAAGGGACCAACGGTGACTACTGGGTGTAACGGAGAAGGTGGTGTCCGAGCTTTGGGGGCGAAAAGTTGGCAGTTATGGCAATGCTTGACCGCATTGATGCAGTCGGTGAAGAGTGTGGGCCAGAAATATCCGGCGTGGACGACCTTTTGGGCAGTGGCCATCCCTGAGAAATGGCTGCCGCAGGCACCGCTATGACAATCATTAAGGACTTGTTCAGCTTCCTCGTGTGTAAGGCAACGACGAAGAATTGTGTCGATTCCTCGGCGGTAAAGGACATCTCCAATGAGGAGGTAGCGAGAGGCATGGTGACGGATACGACAACGTCCGTACCGAGTGACTATGGGTTGAAACTTCTGCGTTCCCAGGTATAACAAGATATCGCCGTACCACGGGTCATCGGACGAGATGGTAAATAAGTGATTATCGGGTAACTCTTCGGAGATAGGTGGGGCTGGGATAAAGGAAGGGAGATCCGTCATGAGCTGGGAAAGCGCAAGGGCTTTGGGGCTCTTGGGTGTTCGGAAAGTGAGGTCATATTCCTGGAGGATAATGACCCATTTAGCCACACGACCTTGCAGGAGCCGCTGGTTTAAGAGATAGACCATGGGGTTAGAGTCGGCGACGACTGTGGTATGACTAAGTAAAATGTAGTGTCGCAATTTTTGGATGGAAAATACCACTGCTAGGGCTAGTCTCTCCTCATGTGGATAACGTAGGGGTGGGCCGGAAAAGGTCTGGCTGACGTAGTAAATGACATGTTCTTGGCGTGAGGCGTCTTCTTGGACCAAGACTCCTGACACAGCATACTCGGATGCCGAGATGTAGAGGATGAAGTCTCGAGAGAAATCCGGAGGGGAGATCAAGGGGCCTTGTGTGAGAGATTTCTTGAGGGCATTAAATGCAGCTTCTGCTTGCTCGTCCCAGACAAAGGGTACTTGGGTACGAAGTAGGCGCAAGAAACCATGAACGGTTGTGGCGTAATCGGGAACGAAGCGTCGCAGGAAATTAGATCGCCCTTGCAGACTTTGGAGCTGCCTGAGCGTTCGGGGAGAGGGAAGGTCTAAGATGGCTTGGAATTTCAGTGGATCAATAGTAATTCCTCTGTGGGAGACAATGAACCCCAAAAATCGTCCTGCCGGAACGCAAAAAACACACTTGTGTGGGTTCAAGCGGATCTGATATTTGCGACAACGCAGAAAAACTTGCCGAAGGTCGTTTAGGTGGTCTGATCATTTTCGGGAACGAGCTGTAAGGTCATCTAGGTATACGAGCAGGATTTGGACCAAATCATGAAAAAAATAGGTCATGGCCCGCTGGAATGTTGCACCAGCATTTTTTAGGCCGAAGGGCATAACACGATAGGCAAAAGTGCCCCATGGGGTAGTAAAGGCGGTCTTGTATTGGTCTTCCTTGCGGATTTGTATCTGATTATATCCGGAAAAACCGTCCATGAATGAGAGGACTTCATGCCCCGCACACGCATCGATGAGCTGGTCAATGAATAGCGTAGGGAAATTGTCTTTGGGACAAGCGCGGTTTAGATCTCGGAAGTCAGTGCATACTCTAAGGGTGCCTTGTTTCTTGTTGATAGGAACAGGGTTTGAAACCCATGTGGTATAAGCAATAGGATAAATGAATCCTGCTGTGCGGAGTTTCTCGATCTCTGTTTTGACAGCTGGGAGTTTGGAGGGGTGTATGGGACTCTGTTTCTGACGAACGGGGGTTATATCAGGCCATGTGTCGATGTGGTGTTCTATAATGGCAGGGTCAAGGCCAGGCATTTCGATATAGGACCAGGCAAAGACATCACGGAATTTTTTGAAGAGTGCTTTGTACTCTTCAATCTCCTGCTCAGTGCAAGATGCTCCTAAAGCAATGAGTTCGGGGGTGCCCCCGGGGGAAGCAAGATCGATTTGGATAACAGGTGAGATGTTGGCCATGTTACCCTCTTCGAAGGCGTCAGGAGCAGGAATAGGGTCTTTGAACCAGTCGACCTTTGGGGGAAGGAAGTCTTTGGATTCCACTGCAAATTGAGGAGCAGTGCTAGAAGATGGTTCATCTGGGAGAAAGTATGAATGATGATGCATGTCATCCCAGGGATAATCTGGGGCGGTGAGAGCCTCAAGAATTTCTTCATCACTGTGGAATGTTCGGGTTGTCAGATCGGTTTCCGGGGGGGTGGTGATGGAAGAAAACATATAAATGGTCTTGAACTCTTTGGAAGAAGAAGAGTCCGGGGGGTGGATCTCCACAATGGGGAGTTGGGTTGTCTCAAGATCCAGATCTGAGGGGAGGATCTCCACAATGGGGAGTTGGGTTGTCTCAAGATCCAGATCTGAGGGGAGGATCTCTTCAATGGTGAGGTTTGTCGTCTCCAAATCCAGATTGTTCATCTTAAAAAGAGCTATTCTGTACTCGGGGAGATCGGGACAGTGATGGGAGTAATGCCCGTAAACATCACGTAAGGCACATGAGTGGTTAGTGCGTAGGGATTTGTCGCGAGGCATAGGGGTTGAATCTAGATGGACAACCAGGATAGTGGGGTCGTCGTCGAGCATCTGCATGTATTCCTTTAATGCTGGTAAATGAGGACATAGGTGAGTCGCATGGCCCAACTCATCGCACAGCGCGCATTTGGGAGGGGCACAGAACACAGGGGGGTTTTGGACTGTCTTAGGAGGTGGGACAGCAGTGTAAGGTTGGGGGCCTCTGCCCCTGGTGGGTTTGGTAAAAATAGGGGGTGGTTTCACGGGGGTTGACGGGGTAGCGATACCGGGAGGTGGTTTCGCGGGGGTTGACGGGGTAGCGACACCGGGAGGTGGTCGACTAGTAGTGGCAATGGGTTGCACTGGTTGCAGGACGACATCTGGTGTCGACGGATGAACTGGAGGCGAAAGATACCAAACGGGTAATCCTAAGGTTAAACCAGGGAGGCTAAGGGTAGCCATGACTGGGGCGCTAACCACTCCTGAGGGACGGAAGAGGAAAGGTATGGTATGTATGGGTGTGGCACCAATGTGGCTAGGTACAAAAGGGGGTTGAGGCAACAACGGTGGTTGATTACTAGGGGTTCTCGTGTGGTGGGACAGAGTCAATAGGTCGGCCACTTCAGTAGTAGATGACGGTGGTGGGAGAGATGGAAAAGTGGAGGTCATCGGTGTGTCTGAGTAAACTCCGGGCCCCATAGAAGAAACCAAGGAGGTGGTGGCATCCGGAATAAGTTGTTCAACCATGGGGAGTATGGGCCCTATAGAAGAAACAGCTGTGTTGGGGGCACCCGAGATAGTTTGTTCAATCATGGGGAGAACATTTTCGGGTGCCGCGGCGGCCTTGGGATCGTAGTACGTGAGTTGGTCAACTTTGACCACGCGTCCCTCATGAGGGAACATCATGATGCGAAAAACGGTAGAAGCAACTGCCCGCATAGCATACATGTAGCTGCGGCCAAGTAAAAGGTTGTAGTCAAGCTGGGCATTGATAACCTCGATGTTTATCAGGACCATTTTACCAGCCAGCTGGACGGGGACATTGGTTAATAAGCCTTGTGGTTGAGCTGAACGGCCATCGTAGGCTCGCAACGCAGTGGAGGATGGTTGGAGAGGGGGGGATCCCATTTTCTGCCAGATGGAGATGGGCATGACACATGTAGAGGCACCTTCATCAATAATGCATCGATGGACGACAAAATTCTGGATGGAGACAGAAACTTGGAATGATAAATTGGAGGGCAGGCGGGGTTCGGATTGGTCCAAATCATATGCCATTAACTGCGAATCATGTGGATCGATAGCCCCAATGGCTAAGAGTAAATTCTTACGCTGCTAAGGGCAATTTCTTAAGACTTCTAACGCAGACATGGCTACGGGATATTGGGCTAAATCGTCTACGATGTTGTAGTTTGATGCAGCCCGCGCATTGGGGTTGTTATTGATACGGCGAAGTGGGAAACGGGGTGCTTTGGGAGTTCCATCTAGTGGAGGTGGAGGTATACGTAACGGCTGATCGGTGGGATGAGCATTAGTGGGGTTATTGGTGGGTGGTGCTTCCGGGGGGGAGCCATATTGGTTCTGCTGGGTCTGGAGGTTGACCTCATCGGAGGACATCATTAACAGATGGTGGGTACCTGAGTCAGACAGGGGTTGATCAGGAGCAGCGTAAGTGATTTGTTGGATAGGTGCATTAGCTGGAGGGGGAGCCAATGGTTCAGTGTTCACTAAGCCTTGGTTTGGTAAGGGGTTTTGTAGCACCAAAGGTGGTTGCTGAGGCTGTGGGGGATTGGGTGGTGCTTGAGGAGCCGTCTGCCCTTGGCGTAGTCTATCAGCAGCCAAAAGTTGTTGAACGCGTTCCATATGCGGACAAAAATGTGTGTAGTGTCCATAGACCCCGCAAACAGAACAAGGGAAGTTTGTTCGCAAGTTGGGGTTTTTAGCCTGCTTGGGCGGGCGATCGGGGTTTTGATTGGTAGGGGCTGCGTTATTATTAGCAGGGGGGTTAGGGTGTTGACCAGCTTGCTCGGTTTGCTAGTTGTTCCCACGATTTCGGCCCCTGTCGCGGTTTTGTTGGCCCTGGTTGCGTTGGTTGTTCTGGTTTTGCGGCGGGTTTTCTTGGGCGTAAACCTGCCCTTGGGTAGTAGGTGGATTCTGAGTTTGCGCAGGTGTGGGAGCAGGCTGCGGTGGATAATATGGAGGTGGAGGCTGCACTGGCACGACTACTTGAGGGGGTTGTTGATAGTGCTGTGGAGCGGGTTGTGGGTTTGCCGCAGGGGCTGGCTGTGGCTGATAATAATGAGGTTGGGATTGTAGCGGCGCAAGAGCTGGTGCAGCCTGCTGGTGATAGTATGGCTGAGGTACGACCGGGGAGGGGTAAGCAGAAGTCATATTTCCGAAACACTGAGGTGGACATGAGGGTCCATGGGTATGGTGTTGATGGGGCATGTGAGCATACGAGTTGGTTGCTTCGGACTGTGATGTAGCCCGCGAAAGTTCAGGTCCAGGAGTAGGATGGGCTATGGAAAAGGGCTGAGGCTGCGAAGAGAGGCGGTCGATGATGCCATTGGCAGCGTGGGATGCCCCCGGCGCATCGTGATGTGGGGGATCGCCTCGAGGGGCGTCCGGTATGATGGTGTAAAGATAACCCGACTGGGCGTAAATGAGATCAAACTGCTGGGCCTTAAGGATAGCCTCTTCTTCAGTCTGGGGTCGTTCAGTTGCCACATCCTTAGCAATGAGCAGAAGGAGGGACTTGAGGAACCAATCTAGGAAGATCCGGTCGTCTAGCTTGATTTTGCATAGGCTACGGCGTCGTCGCCATTCATGGATGTGGTCTGTGATGTGGGTGGCCGTGTTCTATCTGCATGAAAGGAGGATCTCGACGCCTGCGTCATAGCGAACAGGTAACTGGAAGAACTGGAGGAAGGTCGAGGCCAGGGACGTAAAGGTGGTGTGGGTTCCGTGGGGTTGCTCGATATACCATTTGGCAGTCGAGCCAATGAAAGTGCGCTGTAATAAACGGAGGCGAATGGAGTCGTCTACTATGGAATTGGAGGAACACCATAGATGGAAAGACATGATATGGTTCTGTGGGTCCTC
>LPNX010564204.1:12844-23811 GCA_001517045.1 Pseudotsuga menziesii | reverse complement strand
GACCAAAAAAGTGGTAATGACCCTATAATATCCTCTGTTTTAGCAGATTTTGCTTTCTGCTAAAATAGAGGATTAGTTTATTTGGAATCTCTTCATCATTTGGAATCTCTCCTAAGAGCTGTAATATTGCTACAGCCCTTCTCCTGGTAGATCCTAGTTTTTGCTGCATGAGGTCTATTAACGGGAAGCGTGCAACTGTTCCATAAAGATATCTGTACTCTGATTTTTTGGCAAATCTTGTTCAAGAACAACATGGCCTTCTCCTGAGCCTCGGGCCTGCCAAGCTTGAGCATTTGCACAATAGGTTCTTACACCTTTAGCATTCTCAATTTCTATCAACCCTGCTTCCCAGATGTCATCATGCAAAAGAAGAGTACTGAGTGCATCTAAGGCAGCTTCATCTGCCTGCCACTTTCTCTCTTCTTCTTGGTCTGCATTTGATATTCTGGCCACCAAATCCTTGATGTGGGTTACTCCTAGATTTCTTGCAAGCTCATTTAGATGAGGGTACCCAATTGCGCAGAAGGATGTAGTCAAGTGTAGAAGGAACTTGGCTAAGACAACTCTGACGACCTGGACTGAAGGGAAAGACATGCTCATAGTTGTTTATGCGGCCATAAATCACCTTTCTCAGTAGGTTACAATTGTAAGTCATGCATGCAAACAACAACTGTTGATGAGGTTCATGAATGGCGAGGCAGTTTACAAACATTATGGAGGAACGAACTTATTGGAAGTCTACATGGCAGTTGTTGGTTCCAAAACATTCACAGTTTACATGTTTTAATACTTAAATATTTTATAAATTGAGTTATATTTTAAATTAAATTTGGCTTCCTCTGCATGATCGTGTGCTTTGGGCTTAGCGTTGATTAACATATTTTAATCATTAAAATGGACTGTCAACCATTGCCGCTCTACATGGTCAGAGTGTCGAGTGCTGGATTGAAAATTTTCAAGAATAAAGAGCTAAATAAGAGAAGCAGTGAACCATTGCATGAACTGCCTCCACTATAAAACCTTATTGCAATGTTCAGTGATTGTTGTTGTTTTTTTATGGATCGGTTTTGTAAGCTATGATGCATGGTGTCGTTTGTATATTCCCCTGATGTGCTTGCTGCCCAATGGGTGTTATATCGGTGATGGCATGCCTGCTGTTCAATAGGTATGGATCTCCATTATTACTTTGATGAGATTCCACTTACCACCTATGCGGCACACACCAATATCAGGTGCACAAAAAATGTTTTAAAACTATACCAAATCCTCCTTTGTTATGTTTCAGTGCAATTATTAGATGGATATGAATCATTTTGCATGTTTCAAAAATGTAAATGACCATTTTTTTTTAATCATGCACTTTATTAAAACACAAAATAGGAACCCAACCCCCTAAATGTTCTAATTTCAGCTATTTGTAAGGTTTTTGTATATGAGTGAGTTTTTTAGAACTCTTCTACGTTCTTCATTTTGTTTGTGAGCCACCATTAGCACCAGAATATAACATTCAGACTTACTTTTCTCAGGTATGTAGCATATGCAATCTAAGAGGCTCCTGTGACAAGGCATGCATAAATCCACACGAAGAGGAAAGTGCATGTATGGATGATATAATGCGAGTGCTGCTTGCTTATGGGCTTGATGCTCTGGTGGGTTCAGTTGAGAATGAGTTACATACGAGAGAAACAGTTATAGCATCTGTTCGTAAGTTGCTGAAAGAGGTGGTTGAGTTGAGTGCAACTCCACTTGATCCAAACCTTTCAAGGCCTGTGCCCAAACAGCCTCTTTCAAGAATAAAAGAGTCACCACCTCTGCCAACGAAGAGACCAAGCATTACTGATGTTGAAATGAAAAAAGGGGATTGGCTTTGTCCAACGTAAGTATTTCTTCTTTTACTGCCTTTTAGAATCACTGTTCAAGCTGTATAATGTATCCTGGCAGTTTATAGCGATTGTCTTAAGTATCTTCATTTGTATCTGTAGGTGCAGTATAATAATCTTTGCTAGGAATACGAGATGCATAAAATGTGACGAGAGGCGTCCTAAATGAATAGCAATTTACAATTTTTTTTTTTTTAAATTAAGAGTCGTCGCTTAAGCGACGCTTATCAGTGTCGCTTATCCGACAGTTTACAATTTTTTTTTTTTTTTAAATTAACAGTCGTCGCTTATGCGACGCTTATCAGTGTCGCTTATCCGACAGTTTACAATTTTTTTTTTTTTTTAAAATTAACAGTCGTCGCTTATGTGACGCTTATCAGTGTCGCTTATCCGACACATAGTTTTTCACCGACGCTTGTAAGTGTCGCTTATCCGACGCCTAGTGGGTCTAAATGTTTTTAAAAATTTGTCATTGTCGCTTAATAAGTGTCGGATAACCGACGAGTTAAATTCAAGCGATGGTTAACTAAGTGTCGCTTAAGCGACGGTTTTTTAGGTGTCGCTTAACCGATGACAAGTTTCTGATGCTTCAAAAAAAACCAAAGTGTCGTACATGCGACGGGGAAGTGTCGAAAATCCGACATGACGGCCGTCGGATTTTTGGTCAAAATGTAGTAGTGCGTTGCGTCTTCCGTGTTTCATGTTGTATTCTTTCCACATAATGGGAAGATTGTAATGATTGACCAAATGGAATTCAAGAATTCGCCTGTTACCGCATCGTCAGGAACTTCGATTCCGAAAGTTGAACATTCCAAGCCGGCAATTGGGAGTGTGGGTGTAGGAATGTATCCTTCTCTCATGGGAACCTTTAGTTGTTCTGCACCCGTCCTTATGATAGGATCGAGTTTCGGTGGTGCTTCCACGTCTATGAGATCGGTACCTTTTTGCACATGTCATATGGGAGATCCTTGGATTCTTCCTTCACCAAGTCCTTCGAGTGAGTCCATCGAGATGAGTATGCCGTTGCCTGTAGTTATGATAGCCTACCAAGCTAATCTTGAGTCTGCTGCAAAGCCTTGTTCTTCCTCTTCACGGACGGAGGAGGAAGACCCCTATGTGCTGCCGACATGGGCAGTACAGTCTTCTCATGCCCATGATTGTCTTGATAAGGTTTTCCCTTCATATGAAGCGATTATCGAGGCTATGTCGGGAGTTGAGCCACCATGGGAGGAACTTCATCATAGATCATATTTCCTTCCAGAGCTTGACCTTTTGGAGCATGAGGATTATGAGGAGATTCTTAGTCAGAAAGTTGGTAGACTTATGGTTCCATTAAGCTCTCTTGGTCAGATGGATGATGGAAACATGGCGAACATATCGTCGACCATTCCTATCAACATTTCTCGCAATCCTGGTACGATTGAGAATGTCTACATTGGGGCAGATTGTTCCCAAGATGAGATTCGTGAGTATACCGAGCTGTTCAAGGAATTCCGTGATGTTTTGCTTGGTCATACGATGAGATGCCAGGGATTGACCCTCATATTGTCGAACATGAGATTAAAACTTACCCCAACGCTAAGCTTGTTCGACAGCGTTTACGCGCCGTGAATCCTAGGAAAGCACTCGCCATAAAGGCAGAGATAGAGAAACTATTGAAAGTGGGTTTCATCTATCCCATTCCCTTGATGGAGTGGGTGTCAAGCCCCGTTCTGGTAGATAAGAAGCAGGGAGCGATCCGAATATGCACTGATTTCCATGATTTAAATCGTGCCTGTCCTAAGGATAACTTCCCCACACCGTTTATAGATCAGATTTTGGATGAGTGTGCGGGTAGCGAGGTGTTCTCCTTCATGGACGGATTTTCTGGATATAATCAGATCCAAATAAAACCCGAGGACCAACACAAGACAACATTTATTTGTCCTTGGGGAACTTTTGCATATCGAAAAATGCCTTTCGAGCTACGTTTCAGTGGGCGATGACCTTGATCTTCCACGATCTCAAGTCTATCATTGAAGTATTTTTGGATGACCTCACTGCTCATTCTCGCATGAGGATGCGTCATTCTTATCACTTGAGATTGGTCTTTGAAAGATGCCGACACTATGTTGTTAGATTGAACCCTCATAAGTTCATCTTTTGCGTGAAGTCAGGTCGTTTGTTAGGATTCATCGTTTCGAAAGAGGGGACAGGAGTCGACCCTTTGAAGGTGGAGGCAATACTTCAGTTGTCTCCCCCGAGAAATATTCATCATCTTCAGTGTTTGCAAGGCATGGCAAACTTCCTACGAAGATTTGTGGTCAATTTCGCCAATTTGACAAGAGGCTTTATACGTCTCTTGAAGAAGGATACTCCCTTTGAATGGGATGAGCGAGCCCAGGAGTCCTTCGATGCACTTAAGTGATCCATAGCATCGGCCCCGGTGATTAGTCCTCCGGATTATAGCCGTGATTTCCTATTATATGTGGCCGCGTCTTTAGAGATGATTGGGATGGTATTGGTTCAAGAGGATGAGGAGCTCCAGGAGCATGTCATTTATTATCTGAGTCGAAACCTTATTGACACAGAGCTTCGATATTCTCATGTCAAGAAGCTTGCCTTAGCTACCGTACATGCAGTACAACATTTGAGACATTATATTCTCCTTCGCCAAACCTTGGTTGTTGCCCATGTCAATCCGTTTCAGTTCGTCCACACACGAAGGATGATTGGGGGAAAATACAATAAATGGATTGTCATCCTGCAAGAGTTTGATCTCGAATTTGTTTCAGCAAAATCGAAGAAATCGTTAATCTTTGCATAGCTCATATCGAATTTTCCGAGCGAGGTTGAGGAGTTGGTATGTGAAGATACGTTCATGGATGAACACATTTTCTTAATCTCAACGACTGACCCATGGTACAGGGATATCATTGTATATCTACAAACACAGAGGATCCCTACTCACCTCTCGCGAGATGAGCGACGTCGACTACGTCACGTTTCCAAGAACTACCTCATAGTGGACAATACTTTGTACCGCCATGGAGTAGATTCCCTTTTACGACATTGTTTAACTCATGAGGAGGCTGAGGTAGTGCTTAATGATTGCCACAGAGGGGCGTGTGGCAGTCATTTATCAGGGCTTTCTACAGCTCAGAAGATTTTGAGAGCAGGATATTTCTAGCCGACGATCTTCAAGGATTGTATTGAAGCAGTCAATAGGTGCCACCCTTGCCAGGTGTTCGCACGTAACATGCGCTCGAAGCTTGCCCCGTTACACCCTATTATCACCGTCGATCCCTTCACCAAGTGGGGGTTAGATTTTATGGATTGCAACCCAGCCTCGGCTGGGGGGCACCATCATATCATAGTGGCTGTCGATTACTTCACGAAATGGGTAGAGGCAATGCCTACTGTAAAATCTGATGGTGAGACAACCGCTCATTTTGTATTCAACCAAATTATTACTCGGTTCGGGATTTCGAGAGAGCTTGTCACTGACCATGGCTCGCACTTTTAGAACCGTATGATGGAAGAGTTGGCATCCAAGTTAGGGTATAAGCAAGAGCACTCCTCTTCTTACTATCCTCAAGCAAATGGACAGGTTGAAGCAGTGAATAAGTCACTTAAGTCCATTCTCCAACGAACCATCGCACAAAGCAAGACAAATTGGCATATTATGTTATACCCTGCTTTGTGGGCATATCGAACCGCGGTTAAGACTGCCACTGGTTTTTCTCCATATCATCTTGTTCATGGAGTGGAGTCAATTTTTCCGGTTGAATGCGAGATTCCTTCATTGAAGTTAGCCATATAACTCTTACCAGACACTTCACCTTTGGAGGAGCGTTTGGTCCACCTTGAGCAACTCGATGAGCAGCGTAGGGATGCCTTGGTGGCTCTAGAGGTTAATAAGCATCGCGTGAAGGCCTGATACGATAAGTCTGTCCGCCCAAGAGTGTTTAGTGAGGGAGACTTGGTCCTTTTGTGGGATCAATCGAAAGAACCCTTGGGGGCAGGGAAGTTCAATCCTATGTGGCATGGTCCTTACGTGGTCAAGCGTGTCTTAGAGAAGGGTGCCTATGAGTTAGTGGATTACGAGGGGACAGCCTTGGCAGAGCCTAGAAATGGGCTCTATCTTAAAAAATACTATGCATGATCTTTATCCAATTTTGTTTGTTGTATATTATTGTACAACTTTTTTGCATAGTTAGGTCTTGTTTATCGTGATCGGGTTTGTCATTAGTTTCCGTTTTTGTGGCAGATGTCAATGGAATCTTCCACCTTCATAGGATTCGTGGATGGTGCAAGCCGTCACACTCAACACTCAGCCTCAGCTGCTTGGGTGATCTATACTCCTATGGGTCAAATACTGTCTTCAGGAGGTGTATGTCTACGGCCATCTTCCAACAATGTTGCTGAATATAGCACCATTATTGAGCTTCTACGTGATGCCATTTCGTATGGTGTCCTCTCTCTTAAGGTACGTCTTGATTTAGAGTTAGTAGTATCACAGCTAAATGGTTTGTACCATGTTAGAGATCCTACGTTATTGAGGAGATTCTTGCGGTAAGATTGTTAGAACGACAATTTGAGAGTATCACATATATACACATTCCAAGAAATTATAATCAAGTTGCTGATTCATATGCTAACTACGTGTTAGATTGGAATTTGTCTCATTCATAATAAATTAATCATAAACACATTTTTACACATGTAAATAAATAAACCGATCACCATAATTTTTTTTTATATATACATAAAAAATGTGGTAATACATAGTGTCATAATACAAAAGTGGAGCTTTCACAGCTTCCATCATATACACGGTAGTACAAAATAGATATGCTCGTAGATGTCTAGTCCTGTGGAGGAGGAGAGTTGTGATCATGATATGTCACTACGGCTCTAGCTAGCCGCCGAAATAAGCGCACCCATGCGCGTGGCACACCCACCACCTGTCGTTGCATGGCCTCAGAAAATTCCTCGACTTGCGCCATGGGAACCCAATGAGTTAGTCGCACAAAGTTGGTATGAATGTTTTGGAGCGTTCGCTCCGCATCCACACCAGTGATGTCGTCTCCTCTTCCCCTCCGTCTATGACGTGGGAAGCCCTTTGGTCGCCGTGGACCCACATATGCACATGAATGGTATATGTCATTATGTATTGTCACCCAAAAATATGTCTTTTTGATTTCACATAATCAAGAAAACACAAAAAATTAAATAATTCAAAATTTTTAAAAAGAGTGAGGGTTGAGATTCGTTACCTATGTCTCTGAATGCTGATCCTGGTGGCAATGGCATATCCGGATCCCCCCGAAAATCTATCCCTCCATAGGGGTAGTCATCTATAGCAACGATCTGTCGTCGCCACCATGGAAAAAAGTCGGCTGGATAGGGGTTGGCCACCCTACCACCCCCCAGTCTGCGCATCGCGTCTGCCCAACGTCGTTGGGCCAGATCTTGAACCCCGTGGAGAGGAACATCCACTCTAGGGCTCAATCCTGGAACCCGCTCGAAGAAGAATGTGCTCAGTATGCTGCTGAACCAAAAGGTCCATATCCTACCTGCCTTACACTCACTGAGCTGATGTTTCATATTGCCCAGTAGTGTAGTACTCCAGTCGTATACGGTCGGTGTCATACACTCCACCGCATAGTACATCTGTGCTCGAGAGGCCTGATGGAGTGATGATATGCCTGCTATCCTGCCCAATGTCAGTAGAATGGCCTTTAGGCCCAGCACCTGTATAGCGTTGGTGGGAACTTGACTCCCCACCTTCTCAGTCTCTGGGTAGCAGTACACTGCTATGTACTCATCGATAGTAATCCCATGACCTGGCCCACCTCGGGAACGAAGGTTCACCACCTCCCCCCATCTAGATAGACCTGTGATAAAATAGATATCCTCCACCTCAATGGTGAGTGACATACCGTCTATCCGGAAAGACTCTGAGTCTGGATCCCAATAATCTACTAGCATCTGTAGCAGCCCTGGTTTGGCCCTCAAGCCACCTAGGCACCAGAACTTATAGAGTCCGCATGCACGTAATACTTGTTGAGCCCTTACATCGGCCCTTATAGCCTCCTCTACTTCACCATGCTCGCGTTCTCGCCATTCAAGCACCATCCTGCATGAGAAATTGACCAAATGTCCATTAGATTTCCTTAAAATCACATGTGCGGCGTCATAAGCAGCTGTTTTGCAAACAGCCGCGTATGTACGCGGTTTCTAGCCCCTTTTTCGCGTATAGATAGCGCTATACACGGAAAAAGCTTCGATACCCGCGTGGGCCGTGGCGCTCATGTAAGTTTGGCCTTAACTAGCTCATTTGACCGTGAAAACTTGTAAAAATTGTATTGAAATGCAAGCTGGGAACATGAGTAAGTACCTGGAAGAAACGGTTGTGAATTCCGTCGGCTGGCTCTCCTGGAATTTGCAGTTGAATATCAAAGCTCCAATGGGTAAAAGTTTCAAATGAATTCTATTTCTTACTATTTATAGAAAAATTTTCAAATATTTGAAAATTTTTACCCCCTTTTATATAGTTTTGACCATTTATAACCATTTTGGACCGTTTTTGACATAATTTGTGATGTAGATGACCGTTTTGAGTACCGTTTGAGCCGTTGGGTTGACCCGTTCGTATTGTTCACAGGTATAATGTCTACATTGGCATATAGGTTAGGTTCACCACCGTTTGCATTTTGCATGACCTTATGACCATGTCACCATGACCTTAGGTACGAACCCACTCTATTATGTCACAGAACCTTCTTGCTGCTATAGAAGTGGCATGATACGAGTGGTAGAGCCTCACCTTACATGGGTACCCTAGTTAGCGCCTTATTTGCATTTGGTTTCCATGCCGATGTTTCTCCTTTTTAGGGTGTGGGAGTCCGTTGTATAGTATTGCCATGACATTTTGCAAGAGCCTCATACTCCTCTTGATCTTATGCTGGCCTGTTTCCCTCCGGACTCCCCTTATGATAAGTTGTGAATGCATCATCATGAGCTTTTCCTGTCTTATTGAGCTTTATGCCGGCTCCCCTGACATTGTGTTTCAGCCATATATCCCGAGCTTGTCTCATGTCTAGCGATGTAGAGCCATTTTATATATCCTTCACAGCTTGATTTCCCTTTTTACCAGGAGGGGATTTTCCCCCGAGTGTCGATATCCTACAGATGTATCCTTGCATTGAGCATAGGTATGTTCCACTGCATGGAACTAGTTTGTTTTCCATTATGACACTCGTCTCCTCCTAGTTTGTAACTATAAAGCTAGTTTATTCTTTTTTCAAGCTTTTCAAATAACTGAAAAAGACCAAAAAAAACCAAAAAAACCAAAAAGCCGGACAGGAAAAGATATTATCTTTGGCAGCTGTCGAGTCGTGTCGCCTTCGAACAGAGCATTGTATATCACATCTGTTGTTTGGGTTATAGTTTGACTTTAGGAGCTGTACTCGTTTATCTGAGTTTATCTCCACCGACTGGTTAAGCTTCCTGTCCCTATGGAGCCTCTATTGATGCCTCCTGCATCATAGAGATGTCCTAGTTTGCATATCGAGTCTATGCTACCTCCATTCAGTCACCATACATCGTTATTCTCTTGTTCGAAGGAATTTGAAACCTGAGTCGGCCATTCCTCAGTTATCTTGACTTTGCATGTCGGCCATTCCTGGTACAGTTACTGGTTCGCGCACCTTATGATCGAGTCCTTCCACATTATACAGCTTTGCTGAGTACCTCGTGTTGGATGATGGGGAATGCCTTAATGCCCTCCTTCCAGTGGATTTCATTCCATTGAATTCAAATAATTTATTCTGGGATTGGAGTCTAGAGTCATTTTGAGTGCCTTGAGACTTGCAGTCATCAGTGGCAGGTTCTCTCACCATCGACAGTTTTGGGAATACATCAATGTCCCCTGATCGATGGACTCTCTCAAGTGTTCGACCTCAACACATTTATTCACACTTGTTAGTTTGCACTCTAGTACCTTGATTCCCATTTTCATTATCGGTGGGTGATCTCGTGTCTGTTAACAGTATACATCAATGACCAGTAATCAGACGATGGAATACTATGTTCGACCTCGACACCTCTATTCTCATAGTAGGACATGTACTTGTAGCAGTTTGTGTAGAAGACTTTCCAGACTGGTGGCATCACTCATATGCTACCTCCTTGATCGTGCCAGTGTTCATGAGATTTCAGCTCTCGTGACTTGTTCCAGTGTATGTCAAACATTTCCAGCCTTTGGAGATATTGATCTATTATATATCTTTAGCCTATGGAGATCATGGTCCGTTCTATATTGTATATCTTCATCATGGAGATTCTGATCTATGTATATTGTACGTGGTGATGACCACATATGTTCTATCATGTTTCATGCCTATTCATGGCCATTGTACTCTTATGTATCCGGGACTGCTAGATGTATTTGCAGATTATATGCATAGTTGTATTATGGTATTATGCTGATTGGGTGGATGGTATTCCATTTGGGTACCTTCATCACTTCATTTATGGGATGGACTAATAATGTATTTCAGCCATCGTATAACCCCTCTGATCTCATACATTAGGGGGCATCTGTTATAGCGGATTTCACCACACTAGGTGAATCACACATTGTATGGCCTTCCCCTGTCCCGCTGTAGACTCATTAGCCCCTATGGACCACATTTTATCTTTTGATGTAACCTTGATCATCCCCAAAAACATTAAAAAAGTGATATACGCGGCCTTTTCCCCGATAACCGTGTACATACGCGGATATTCCCTCTATAGTCGCGTACATCGGGATGTGTGCATAAGTCCAAAGCATTTTGGAGTTTTCCTTGACTTGGATCCGACTCATATGACTCCTGGCTTTCCATCTGCCTTGAGATCGCACGGATTCGACATTTCAATACCCCTTTGGAAAGCTATATAAGGAACCCCTTGGTACATTGAAAGCATAAGAGAGCATTGAGAGTAACAAAACTATAGTCCATTGTTGCCAGAACTTATGCTTGAGTCTGCATCCCTTTGTCCCTTGGAGCACTGTTGTGTTCCTCCCAAGCTTTCCTTTTGCTAGTAAGTTTGCTATCA
>LPNX010564204.1:0-12560 GCA_001517045.1 Pseudotsuga menziesii | reverse complement strand
ATCCTTTAGTGTTAGATGTTTTTATTTCTATTGCATATTGGGAAAGATTGATTTCTAGAGTCTAGCTATCTATTGTGGTACCCCAAGCCATAGGAATTTCTCTCTGTAACAGTACATGGGTCCCATTTTCATCTAGCAGTTGTCTATGTTCATGATTCAGTTGAGGATATTCTTCTTATTTTAAAGAGGAAAATTCCTCTAGACATAATCATTTAGTTTTGATTCATAGGTTCACATGCACAGACAGGATGTTGTTGCATAGAAGAACCAAAATACTGCTTTCCAACGGAATAGTGCTACAAATTGCATCAAAAGATTGTACAAGTTTTAAATTTTTTTTCCTTATTCACTGCTTATCTTGAGGTAGGGGGGGGCGGGGGCGGGGGTCCCATGAGGTTTTCCCTATTTCCCTTAGTTTATTAAGGAAATTTATTTCTTAGATTGTATGGGTGACTTGTTAGACTAGTTTCCAGGGCCCAAAGTTGTCCAAGTTAGGATTAAAGGGGGGTGTTAGGATTATTATTAATCCTCCCTTGTCCATGTATAGTATATAGATAATATTTTATAACTTAGGAGTCATTTATTTAAGTTTTGTGCCATTGGATCCACTTGAGTTAGTGTCATTGGGCCACCATTGCCATTAGTTCCATTGCTTCCATTGGTTCCACCGATACCTGCAACCACTAGAGTGTGGAGAACACATAAAGAGGTTAAATAACAGTTACTGCATGTTCATGCATTAGTTAATGTGCCTCTAATACCAATACCTACATTCTAGGACCCACTCTGAGTGCCATCTGTAGCATCCATCAGTTGGTTGTAGTTGGTAGGTAGTTATGCTAAGTCAACATCCAGTTACATTCAGTTAGATCACTCTCAATTAGTCTAGCACTATTTTTGCATGGCTACATGGGGAAGTGGCTCCTTTTGCAACCTATCTCATCAGTTTAATTGGTTTAACTAGTTTAAGTGATTGTCGTATTGATTTATACATTAGGAGTTAGACTAGTGGCTCCCATGCAACGATTTAAGCACTCCTAGTTACCAGTGTAATGTACCAAATTTTACATTGGCTCACAATTGACAAATCACATTTTCCATATTCATGAAAGCTGTCAAAGGGATGCTAAAAGTCAAATAATTGCCAAGGTGGAAAATCACTAGTTTCCTAGCTTGGGGGTGGAAGCTTTGAGATTTGGAATAAGGGGGATAATAAATGATGTTTAGACATTAGAAGGGGATAAATATTTAATAATTGATCTTATTAAATAAACACAATATAAATGGAAGTGGCAATAGAGCATGAAGACACATGGAGACTATGGGGCCCACAGTAGCTAGAATTCCTACATTAAATGGTATCTTTCTCTTGCAAATTTGAATATATGGGAAGCCTAATGTTTTTGGATGGATTATAAGGCTAATATACTTTTCCATATACTTCATAGGTTGAATTTGGGATGAATTGTAACTTACATGGGAGAGGAAGAGCCAAATGGGAGTTTCATGGACACTTGGCTAGATTCCCTTTACATTTATGACATCTATGACACCAATGATGGAGATTCTATGAAAGTTATGAAAAAATTCAGATCTCAAGGCTGAAATACTGACATACTGAAATGTCAGGACTGAATAGAGCATCTTAGAGGTCGAATTTGGGAGTTGGACAAGGCCAAGAGGCTCCTACTCAAATTTGGGAGAAGAGCGAAGGTGAAGAGAGAGGCCACATGGCATAGCATGAGAAGCCACACCAATTAGACTTGGATTTGGTTTATGGATGCATTTGGAACCTTATAATACTAATAATTTTTATAAAATGCAGCGATTATTCATGAGAAGAAGCTTTTTCTCATTTGTGAATTGTAAGAGCTAGTGGATGACTAGTTTTCTTGCTTAAGCCAATTTCGAGGGTGAAAGATTCCCATCCTAGTTGGTGTTTGGAAAGGCCACTCATGTATTTCATGTATATTTAATGGATTCTTATTTTCAGGTGTAAGCTACAGGAAATCATGTGGATTCTTCTATGGCAGCACTCTCTCTCAACTATTTCCAGTTTTCACACCATATTCATGCCAATGGAGGGATTGCGCTTTGGATGAGATATTGATATATTTTGGTAAGATTATAATGCCAATTATATTATTTGCTTATTTATATGCTCTTTGTTTCATGTTCAAAATACTCTTAGGTTGAAATACCCAAAATAATTCATGTAAAAATGTTGAACAATGAAGAAATAGCGTCATTTCCCCACTATCTTGCTGTGAACCATTGTAATGCTGATTATTTCGAATTGGGAGAGCCTTTAATTGTCCATTTATGATTTTAATCAGTTAAATATTCTCTTTTATTCATTCCCAGAAAGTTTCAAGCCGAAATTCCTAAGAGTTGTATGTCAAAATGCATTTTAATGAGAAAACAATGACCATTTCCACTCCATTTTGATATATGCCATGGTAATGCTTATTATTTCAAATGGAGAAATGTATATATGATAAATTTATGATGTATGGACTTTAATTAATGTGTATTTCAATTCTCATGTTCATTACTTAAGCATTGCAATCCATTTTACTCATTTTTATTGCATTGGGAGAAGATTTGGTGCATTTTTCCCAAGGATCGAAATTGTGACTTGGGAGTTGTTTTGGAAAGAGTCATAACAGCCTGTATAAAATGAAACATGATGCATATGAGACTTTGAAAATTTCCCTTACACATACCCAGCCTCTGTTCATAAATTCAAGTGACTTTGGGATCATTTGTGAAGCCATTTCCGACAATTACCTAGGGGGAATTGGAGCCCCAATTTGCTAGTAAAGGCTCCTACTTTGAACAGAAAATTAAACAAGTTTTCAGAAGTAATTGGGAGGTAAAAAAAAATAAATGAGCATTATATTTAATTTATATTATCATTCATGTACCTTCAGAGAAAATTTGGAAGCATTTGGGTCAATTTGGAGGTCTAGACATCAAAACTAGTCAAGAGCCAAAATTGTGAAAAAATTGGAAAATTAGGCATTGTAAAAAAATTGCAAAAAGGGGACATTACAACCAGTCTGTCAGGTAGATTTGAATATTCCATACATGATTCAAATTCTATATATTGTAACACTTTTGTATATTGCTGGTATGACCAGAGTTTATTGATGTAATTAACTGATCAATACTTATCATATTTTACCCAAATTTGTTTTGTATAGGCTAGTTGTGTTCATCAATATCTCAACACACTGCCACCCCTGAGCTGGGCATGATTTCCACAAGGAACTAGATAATAACATACTTATACATAGCTAGACAAAACACACAAATTCAAGCCAACTTCCAGTTGGGTTTATCAGATTGTCCAACCAAACCATAGATGGGTTTATTAGGAACTCAGCCAAGCCATCATTAACAGTGGGTTTATCAAGATGCAAGATTACAAGCCAAATAATTCTGGGTTGATCAGATTGTTCATGGCCAAGCCATCAATCAGTTTAGGAACCAACCAAGCCAATAGATGGGTTTATCAGGCTACCAACAAGGCCACCATGCAATTTGGGTTTATCAGACTATTTAGTCAAGGATTACACATAAGTCTAACCACAACAAGACACAAATAATCCAAAATATGGGTTTATTAAGCTTGTAAGGAAGTGGGAAGGTAGAATGACTAATCTAGTAGCTCATTCAGATCTAGGGACACCTTCGCAAGGCCTATTTGGTCTTGGATCCACATTACCTGCATACCCAACACAGGGAAGCATCCCCTTCTCTGCTTCACAGTCCCTCAGTTTATTCCTTCCCCTTCCAGTTCTCCTTAGGGCATGCAGTGAAGATTAACCAACCACTCTTACCCTTTTGTGAGGTTCCTCTTTACACTAGGTTTATGAATCCCATTCCTCTTCTCTTCCACTCCTCAATCTTTTGTATAGTTCAAATCCAAAATACAAGGTGCATAAAAAAGCAACCACCGCATAACACAACAAACATTATTACAATCACTCTATGATAGAGGAGACTATTGAACAACAATGCTTGGGAAACCACAGATGACCACAGATTACCTGCAAAGGATTTCAACAAGCTGATTGTTTTAGAGAATTTGAGTTTCAAGAACATCCAATAAAGAAGGTTGTTTCTAAGTTTCAAATGGATAAAACAATTGTTGTATGCCTTATTATATCTAGGTGTGCACTTCACATTGTTTATGAAAGCTACTTTTGGGGTTTGGTAAAGGGAGGAACTTGTTTGAGATCTATTGTCTTCTATTCCTAATTAATTTTTCACTATAAAATCTCAAAACATATTCACTGATGGTATTTAGAAAGTTTATATTGTGATCTCCCCAAGAAGAATATGGAAACATTCAATCTATTGTTTAGAGTAGGTTCCATGGAAAGAAATAATGAGGATTAATTCTTGGGCCTTATCTTGCCACCTAGCATGACCAATAAGTTGAACTATGCAACAATATTTTTCTTTCTTAGGCTTGATGTGGTAATGTTGTCTCATCAAATAATAGTTGTTTAATCCCTCATCCTTGACGCCTACATGGAATCATGATATACAACACTAATTTTAAACATGACATTGGTGGGCCTCACACCATAGTTTTGGACATTTTCAAAGAGTTTTGATAGCATCCCTTTAAAATAGTTGAGACTTAGTGGATGTATTAATTGTATAATTATATACTATGGTTATCCAATAAATTTATTGTTCCATTGTTTCATAGTTTGAATTAGTCCATGCTTAGACATGAATGGATTAATATTTGAGACAAGTACATGACTACTATTAGGATCAATGTATAAGTAGTTTCCTAGCATATCATTACATCATAAGTATCAATATATAACCATATCAACACCCATTAAGAAAGGAGGATATTTTAAAATATTTTCATAAGTTAATTACTTTCATATTATCACCTAATAGGACATAATTGAATGGCAACATTATTGTTGGAGATACAAGAACTAGGTGGATAGGAACCAAGAAAAAATGCTCAAATTAAATCGATATGGAGGAACAATGATAGTAGATGTCAAAGATGGACGGTAATGAACTTCAATTCAAAATCACTTTGAAAACTCATCTCATACATTCTATGCCCGAATACATATAGGACACAAATAATGGGGATATATTGGCTATGCAAAGAAATTACAAGGACAACTATGCAATAAAAAACCTTCCACCTTTAAAATCACAAAATGGTGAGGGTGTTCCATTACAATCCCTCTCTATTTGATTCTTCTTTCAATATAGGCATTAATCCTCACTCACAAAGATGCGTTGGTGGAGATGAACTAAAATAAATATGAGAATGAAATCAATGCATATGGGAAATCACAAATAATTCCATTAATAAACTAACCTAACACAACCAACCCATGTTAAATACTCATGTACTTGGAAAATCATACCCATGTAATGAAATCATGCACCTTGGAACTTTCAACCTATAATCCCCTCACTTCGTACCTAGCCTTGACATCTAGTGCCTAATCGACAAACATGATAACTTATAAACCACTTACCCACCAGTACACACAAAACTTGAACCCCTTATGTTGTCGCTGAGTGGCATGATTTACATGATCACTCATGATCACTCGTGTCTTTGAATCCATATGCAGTGAAATTTTTTATATAATTGTACAAATTCCTTGTTGAACTTGTAATTTTCCATTGTCGAAGTGACACGACTAAAAATGACTAAATAAACGATCAATTCATATTCTTAATGTTATTGTTAAGAGGTCATTTTTTAGTTTAGTTACTTGTTACCTAGTCATATATTTTATCCCATTACCAAAGTGGTCGTTTATCTTGGTTTTTTTAGTTGACCCACTTTAAATTGCTCAAGTTTGGTCATTTATCCCTTAAAAAACTACGGTGAGCAATTTTTTTGGTTGCGTGGTCAGTTATCTCTATTTCTTCACTAGTGACATTTGTTATTATCATACCCTCAAAACCTAATGCTTCCTTTTCAATCACCCTAAACAAATATTCCAACTAGAATTTATACAAATTAGAAGTTAACATAGCTATAAAACCTTGGTTTAAAGATTGTTTTGCTATCCAAATTTCTTTTGATATAACTCTAAATTCCCCCCCCTACTAATTCTATGCATTTGGTTTATAATAGTCACATATTCATTATCTACAATTCCATAGGTTTGACCAAATTATAGTAATAACTTTTCAATTTTGTTTTTGTTTTTGTCCCTTCTAGAGAGAGAACTTGTATAACCTTATAGACAAGTATGGCATTTTTTTTTGGATTATGAAAATTTTCTCATAGATTCCATAATCCATTTTGTTATGAATCAATATGTGGCACTCAATTTGTACCTCTAAAGATTCATATATAAAAATTTACCCAAATCAATTGTTTGCGGCTAAATTTTAGACTTTATAAAAGTCTTAACTTCCATATCATTGTAACTTTGAACATATAGTGAACCAAGACGTTCAATATTTACCATAGGTACTTTGGCTTGTCTCTTGGGAATCCCAAAAAAATGGTTTTCTAAAACACCTCTAAAAATAAGTTATAGAGAATATGGGTTTCATAGCAAATGTTAGGTACCAAATTCCCAAAATACCATGAAATAGGAAGAAATGGAAACTAAATGACTTGAGAATCAAATAAAGAGATTTATAAGAATACTTCTTGAGAGGGAAACATCCTTTTACAATATATCAAATGAACAAGATAAAATTTGTAAAACAATCTCTTTTTGGTATATATATGATTTAAAGGGTGTAATTATAACCATGGTCTTGGAAGATGATATAGTTACAATTAAAGTCATAGCCAATGAATAAAGACAATAATAGTATAATAATAGAAATGTAATGTCATATTATCTATGTCTTAACTCTTATATTTATACTTTATGTATGTAACATGTTTCTTCATGCTCTCTACAGCTTGTATATAACCCTTATCTTCACTTTAAGTGTCTTTCGACAATCTTTATCATTCATCCAATTATGTGATTTTCATCCTCTTCATATAGCATACATCATTGTTACATTTTACCTTCTACAATCCATTCTATTTTCTTAAATATGTCATTCTCAAGAACCTCTAGAAAGTACTTTTATCTCTACCGAGTTCTTTTTAAAGTTATAGTTGTATATCCTATAACAATATTTACCCAATCACACCATTTGAATCACATGACTTACTGATATTATTGCATAGCACTATCCACCACCACACCCTTTCTATGCTCGTATATACTTCTACTCTTTCAATATAACAATTTCTTCTTATAATTCATCATCTTCCCAGAGTAGAAATTTTACCTAGCTCTCATCTTTTTCATTATAACTTCCCCAATCACTCGGGATTTTACTTCCTCCAGCTCCACTTGATGGATATTGTTGTGACCCTTAAAGTATAAAAAATTCACATAATAATTTCTTCAAAGTTACCATAAAAAACAATTTAGTCCACCACCATATTATTCAATTCAATTTAAAATATCACAATAATAAATCAATGCATAAAAAATTCCATAGTTCTACAACCTCTTTGTTGAATCATAGTGACCAATTTTTTAAAGCCTATGTAGATGCTAGAATCCACAAGCTCTGAGAATACATATAGACAAAATAAATCAAAATGTAGAACCAAAGTCATTTTCTCACTCACAAACTTCATATTTATATTTAAAAATATTGCCTTTTGTCCTTACTATTTTTTTAAGATCAAATTCTAAGTACAATGCTTCATATGTAGTAGTTTACAAAAAATGATAATGAAAATCAATATTTTAATATGTTACAATTACTGGGAGGGTTAAATAGAGAATAAAGTACAAAAATTTATGTATTGGATAAGTTCCAAAGATATTAAACATCATATTTAATTGTAATGTCCCTAAAATCCATAAATAAATTAAAAATTCCGTAAGGCTAATGACACTTCTGGATCTAAAGGACATCTTCATTTTTACTGTGGAATACAAACTTGATTGAAGAACTAAGCCTAAGTTTTGTTTGTTGTTTTCCTTGTGTTTTTCTTGGATGGAGATGTTTTCTACATGTCACTAATCTACACTTCAATTCACTTGTAATTTAATTTTACTTGTCTGTCATATTTACTGACGCTTTCGATCATTAATTTGGTTTATATATTACTGCATATTTAGTTATTTATTTTTTCATTATGAAGAGGTTGACTTCACTCTATATGTCAAGGGGTGGAGTGGCAAGGTTTCTATCCCTTGAAGCTTCACTTGGAAAGGTAAGGTTCCTACACTATGGGGTTTACTTAGTTCATTTTGAACTAATGCACGTGTTCCTATTTATCTGCGTGTGACCTCTCCTATGAACCTACGCTTGTGAACATGATGGAACACAGTCCTAGTATCTACAACTATCGAAACATAAACAATGGTATTCCTATGTTCAAAGCTAAAGGATGAAAACAGGGTCCCAAGCCTAACTAATACCTTGTAACTATGGTATAGGGGTTACACCTTAGATGACACTATGTGCATATTTTTAAAACTATGTATTGAGGGTTTAAAACATTGCTGGTAAATATTTTATGATTTAAACCTTAATGTGGAGGGTTTATGCTATTGCATACTTTATTCCATCAAAACTATAGCATATACCTATTCTATTCGCAACTATGGGAGGGTTTAATACTATGGACAAAGCACATACTATGGAAATGGGTTTTAATGAGATGGTAACGAGTGTGAAGAAAAACTATAGGCTTGTTGGTTTTGTTTTGGATGGAGGTGGCGACCAGGTTGGTGCATTGAATGCACCTCATTTTGCGAAGACTGCCTTTCGTATTCGTTTCGCTTGGGTTTCGCTGGTCATTACTTTAGTATTTGTTTGGGTTTTTGAGGGAGGGTTCATGCTCCATATGGGAGCTGTGCATACCATGCAAAGAAACTAGTTTTCTCACAAGAACGTTTCATAGGTATGCTAAGATCATCATGGTTCCACTTTTTGTCTTTGGTTTGGATTTATCGTTGATGCATACTTCTAACAATGCTTTGGTTTCATTGTTTTGCATGTTTAGGTAGCATGGGTACTCTACATTGGAAATGAGGTGCTTTTGAGTTTCCTATGGAACCATCCAGGGTAAGCCCCATGTATAGCAAAGGCCTGTACCCAATGTTGAACTTGTTGTGTTATCATATGTTTTCGCTTCTAAGTTTGGGAGATGTTTGGTTGTAAAACTATTTCAGTGTTTGGTTTGGGATTTGGGGTTTCTTCAATTCGTTGGGCATTTATTCAAAATGAGACTGTGTAAATGTTTTTATATGGCTCTATAATGTAGTGTGATTTTTAATTTTTTAATAGAGACTCGGCTCTATGTTTTGGTTAACCATTTAACTATGTAATGGATTTTTAGTTTTAAATAAATCTCTACTGGGTTTTCATTGTGTTTAAAATCACTCTGTAAATACCTGCATTTGTTTTTAAATGATAACAGTTCCATTTTTATGCAATGGAACTTACAATGCCATGGTTTTGTTAATTGATACGAATTGTGGAAATGTGGTTTAGTTGATGTGTCTGTTGATAAGGATGTTTCTCTGTTTTATTTAAATGGTTCATCATTTTTTAGTGAAAGATCCTAGCTATGTCTTTAAGTTTACATGTGGTGTATGGATAAATTATGGGAATTCTGTAATTGATAAACCATGCATGAATAACACAACATGTGTAATGTGTTGAATTTTTAGCTTTCACTTATAGGATTTGATACTGGGTTTGGTTTGTTTTTTAAATCCTCCCGGTTGAGCTCTTAAGCGATTCAAATCTAGGTCGAATGCTTGGATGGGTTTAATGATTTAATGTTTCATAGTTTAATTGTTTTTAAATGTAGCGATTATATAGCAGGGGTGTCAAAACCCCAAAATTTTCAAAAATTTAAAAACTTTTAAATAGCATAAATGTATGTTAACACAATCGTTAAATACTGATTAGTTAATGTTATTTATTTTGTAACTGTAAGATCTTTACTTGGTTGGAATGTTGGTTGAGTTTTTTTTTTCTTTAGTTTTCTGATTGTTCTCTGTTTGCAACAGCAAGTGGATATACTACGTTAGACTGGGCTTACTTAGCTGTAAAGCTAACACACTCAGTTTCCTTTATCTTACAGATCGACAGGTAAAGTTTTTGGGATTGCTGCTAACAGATCATTCTAGAGTAAATAAATCATATGCTGTTATCAAGTGCTTTCAGTAGAGAACTAAATAAATAGATCGCATGTTAAACGGACTATTCAGCTTCTACAGGTATAGCCTCCTTTATTTCACTTTTGATATAAAGCAAAATATGATGAGAAAGGTTAAAAGACACTAAAGAAAAGGATTGTCGTTTCTAGTTATATCTATGAACTTTTCAGTTGAATGAACATTCAAAGATAAGGATGGCAGTTTACATAGATTTCTTTTCCAATATTGCCTATAAAAATTATTGAATTACTAGCACTAGGTAAGGGCTACAAAAGTGATGTTCAGTAGCGACATTAAAGCTGAAAAGGAGCTCTTACAGGTTTCTAAGGTCGCCCTTTTAAATGGTTAAAATCACTAGTTCAATTTATATAATTAAACAGAGTTCTTTGCATAATTAAGAACATAGACATTTATAATAATATCAGTTATGATAAATGATCTACATCCCATGTTGTACATGGTCATTCATTGAGATAAATAACTCACAATAATGAGATCATTTGACATGTAAAATAATATAGATTAGACTCCTTGTTACATTATTACATTAAGTAATTGATCGCAAGGTATATACTGTATAATTTATACGACTATAACTCTACACTTAGATTTCATTGTTCTTTTAATATGAGTTCATTGATTATATTATAATCAAATGAGATAACCTCTGATGAGGTCTCAAACCATAACTTTTACATTCCACATGTTTGATCTAGACTTAACAAATTACAAGTCTCTTGTAGTTCATGGTTTTTGTATGAGGAACCAATATTAATAGCTTAAACATTACAATGCCAATATTCCAAAGTTATAATGTTTCATTGAATGTTAACACATTACACTATGGTTAACATAAATAGGATATAGTTTATATTGTTGCAAGGTAGTATTCGTTTTCATGCTTGATAATTAACATTATGGTGTTTGACCTTATGCAGGTCAAGGTCGAAGGGTGATTATATAGCACCTTCATACCATGATTATGTTGGCAAAAGCAATGATATGGAACTTTCCCACTATGATTATGTTGGCAAATGCATTGCTACGAAACATTAGGGATCAACCCACTTATTGGCAATAATTTAAGGGTTAACGTGGCTGCCTCCTCGCCATGCATTGGGCTGTATAAGTTGACTTGCCTCCAATTTCGATTTAGTCTTCCTCTCGCCTGTGGGCTTTGAGCGCTGCACTGCCGAGCCCTAGTGGTTCTTGCTGGTTGATTTTTGTTTTGAGGCAGTCTGGTGTGTAGCCCGTCTTCGTGGTGCCCCTGCGTGGGCTGTGTTGAGTTACTCCTTCGTGGGCTGCGTTGTATTGCTCCCTCGTGGGCTGTATTGCATTGCTCCTTCGTGTGGGCTGTATTGTGTCGATATTTTGTGTGCTCTGTCGAGGTGCTGTTTGATTGTTCTTTTGTGGTGCTGAGTCCTGTGCTCATTCGTGGATGTACAGTAATTCAATTCTTGAGGGTTTACAGCATTGTGAATGTTGGTGGTTGACACTCGCGTCTCCTTTGGGAAAGGGATTTTGGGTTCTACGCGGTCCATTTTCCCCGGTGATGAAAGGGTTCCAGTACCCTCGTTCCAGTCTGCTTACTGCTTGACCCTTCGCAGGTAAGTGATTAAGAATACAATGTGATTATTATTTTAAGTTTTGTTTGTTTATAAAACTGTTAGGGTTACTAACTTACGATTTCTTTTTGCTTGGCAGGTTTGCCTTCCAATGTCATCTGCCCTTCAATGGCAGACTTGCCCTTCAAAGTCGTAGCTGTAACGAAAAGAAAATATGGCTCGGCGCTTCCTGGTAAGCTCGGTTCTTCGATGTACGTCTCCATGTTGTATGTTGACAGGGTGCATAAACAGTTTCTTGGTTTCTCTGCTCTTCGCTTAGCTGTAGAATACTCCCACGCTTCACTAGGGTTTATCCCTGTGATAAAAAGGTTTACGGCTCCTGGCCGAGACTGTGTTAAATGGTTTACTTGTAGATTAGTAAGGCGAGGGTTGATAGGTGTAAATTTTTTCTTTCGGGTTAAACCCTAGCTCTTTAAGAGCTTAACCGGCTACGGCCGTGGATGTAAACTGTTAATTACTGCAGGTTTTGGTTTTTAAAACAGGGTTTACAGGCTTTAAGCCTTTGCGTTATTTTAAAAAGTGAAAAGTTTATACAGGCTGCGAGCCTTGCTTTTACATTTATATGTGTTTGTTCTTAAAGGCCATCGGCCTTACATTTGCAGTGAAGGTTATTAAATGTTTTTAGTAATTATTTTCCAAGTGTTTAATATGATGTGTGCAACTGGTTTTTCTCTCTTGCTGTAATGTACAGTTTTCGAAAAGAAAAACTTATTGGTTA
>LPNX010564157.1:0-13053 GCA_001517045.1 Pseudotsuga menziesii | reverse complement strand
ATAATAAATTTTTCCAGATTTGGTAAATCTCTGACGAGACTGGCGCCTGTACACACACGTCTCGAGGGAAATTCTATCAAGATTTTAGCATTAATTGAGTATTGGATGATAGGTCTGGTCCTATCCGGGCAATTAATACGACCGACGCACCCAGTCTAGATGACCGTTATGTCTGGGATTATCGTATTTGACATAAAAATAGAAAGTATTCAATTGGGATGGTTACGCTTGCAGAAAAACCGAGAGCTGGAGAATAAGTGTAAGCATTCCCTGTGTCGAGCTAAGTTGTTACAGAGTGCTGTGATTTTCAGAAGTTGCAGCCATTGCACGTCCGCCATTTTATGTTGAGTGGGTCCTGTCCGAGGACGAGCCTCTAGAAAACATTTTGAGAAGATTTCAGTGTCACGGCCTTGTAGGAGCTATGATGTCGCCGTCTACAACTAACCCACCGTCCCGAACCAGAGAACCACCAAAGACAAGAAGCCATTCCTAGCTCATAGAGGAATTTGGTTCCGAGCACGAAGATGAAGTCCGTAGTGCAGTGGACTACCTCATACCACGAGTTGAAGGCGCTCCAGACATCAGAATTTCCAAGAGCGGTAAGCTTCCTGTGCCCATACCGCCAATAGATTCTCGAGTAAAGGAAAATGGCGATTTAGTAGGATATGCTGGTGTTGTCAAATTTATTGATTACAACTTGGGGGATGGTAAGACGTACCCTCACTTCAAGCCAGATGTGTATCTTGTGCTTGAGAAGAATCCAAGGACAGGTAGAGAAGAATTCGTCCCCATGCCACATGTCTAGATTCTTGAGCGTTCAGGTCTGCTCAATGTGTTGAGACTACCCCATTTTGGACGTAGCGCAGAGGTTAATGCTTTGGTGCGTGTCCTCCTATCGTGTGTACATGGATGCTATCTCTGGCTAGGTCACAAAATCGACCTCAATGTTGACTTGATACACTGTGTTACCGGCTTGTCTAAGACTGGTAAATATCCCGAGATACAGATAGCAGGAAAGACAAAGGATTCCAAACTACCAGCAGCCTTAGTTAAAAAGTATCAGCTACAACGAGGAGGCAGGGCTTATGATATCACGAGTTTACATAATGAGACACTCATATTTACATCCATTCTGCTTGCAGGCAGACTACTTACCAAGGTCCGACCGAAGGAAGTCACAAGATCGGTGATCAATCTAGCCATACAAGTTACAGAAGGAGAGCAGTTCAATTGGTCAATATTTTTATTAAATATGTTTCAAGAAGATTGTTTGGCAGCCCAAGATCAAGCCAACCACCCTTTCCACTTCTCGTGGCTGCTTATACTGTGTGCATTCATCGCATGGAAGGAACCGCCCAACAGCCAGTTCCCACAGACCGCAGGAGGAGCGCCCAGGGGTGTGCGCTATGCCAGTTTATGGGACACCAACAGTCAAGCAAGGAAACAGGTTAATACGATAGTATTTTTTGAATACTATTTGATGTTGAAGAACCTTATCCAACAATCACCAAGGATCAGTACAAAGACTATGGAGGCATATGATAACTGGCTTAATTTTATGGCAGACAGCCATAGAATCTACCTAAGGACTAAAAGGACTAAAAGGGACGATTGGGCTCCTGGCTGGTTCAGAATGACAATGCAGGACTTTGAGAATGTCATCAAAGGCTTTGATGACCAATGGAAACAATAATATGAAGATACCACACCACTGCCAATGGAGACCGCCCAGACAGACCCACCAGAAAAGGGCAAAGAAAAATTGGACACCCAGGCACAAGGTGCAACAGAAGTGCCACTGCCACGCGAAAAGAGAAAATACCTACCAGAAGAATCAGCAGAGACACCTACAACAAAGAATGGAAGCCAAGGGACCACAGAGACACAGCGGAGAAAGAAGCAGAAAACTTCAAAACCAGTCCCACAGACTACACTAACAGATGATGACTATGAACTCATCGCAACAAGGATGTGCGACACATTAAAGGACTCATTTGATGCGGTGAATTCATCGCAGGAAAAGATGCAGAGCATAGTAGAAAAATAGCTTCTTGACTTAAAAACATTCACAGAAAAGACTACCATGCTATACACTCCATCAGTAAAGGCGACCGTCGGAGAAACTTCGACACAGTCACTATCCCGTGAAGAGATCTTAGCAACGGATCGCCTCAACACCGTCTTGATTCCACCAGGGAATATCCAATTCCCTGCGACAATGAAGGACCCACCAGTTCAATTGGGGCAATCCATTGAGGTTAACCTTGTGGAATTCCACATTGACCAATTATACATGATCCAGCAGCAGCTAACCGTAGAGCTCAAGGGAAGAGAGCTCACGACTTATAAGAAGAACACGCAGCTGAAGAAGCAGAATGCAGCACTCGCTACCAACTATCAGAAAAAGGTAGACGAGTTAAAAACATGTTAGGACAGGGATCAGGAACTCTCTCAGGCACTACAGATTATTGCCTTAGAGCTACCCAAATGTAACATTGAGTTCGCATTACCTACCCCCCAGAAGCTAAGGAGAGTAGCAGACAGAGCAAAGGCTCTGGAAGAAACTGTGGTTAGAATGGATGAAGAGGTGGCCAGGTTGAACGTAGACCACGAAGTACAGATCGTCGAGCTTGAAGCTCGTATCCGAGACACCTCTGAGGAAGACCAGAAAGAGCGAGTAGAATCCTTTCGATTCACTTCTGCGCAGGTGAAATATCACATTGAAGAAGCAGTGTCGATACTCAAGGAAGCAACAGACACATGGGCCGAGTTAGATGAGTTGCTGGAGAGATCAGAAATCCAACAGAATATTCAGCAGGTAGAGGCTACCGCAACGGCCATGAAAGAATAAATTAAGAGCTTAGCCGCTCTCCAGAAGATGAGGAAGACAAAGGAGATGAACCAACTGCAGCAGGAAGTGCAACGGCTAAGAACACAGGAGGTCCACATTAGCGACCTGCTTCAACCCTATCAGGAGCAGATCACTGAGCTGATCGACGCAGCCGAGCAGAAAATGAAGGAGTTCACCACTGTAAGAGAAGAAATTGATCAGACAGACGACTCCAAATTTGATCAAGCCCTGCTTGACTCGGCAAGAGAATGTGTCGAGGTAATGAAGAACAAAGTCACAGGACTTTGGGACAAGCTCCAGTGCACTTTGCAGGAGGCGAAGGAGAAGCTACGGCAGGAGAAGCCCCCTGGTAGTGGCTCGAGGGCGAGCCACAAGTAAGTGTTAGGGGACTGTTGGAGTAGGGTCCCGCAGCTACAGAAGAAGCTGCTAGTTTTGGTGGAAAGATAAGTTTTGACAGAAAAAAGATAAGACGGAGCTACGACGCCGTAGCACGGTTCCCGCTGCAGAGCAGAGCCAGAATCCATGACTTTTTGAGATACAAAAGTCAAATAAAGGCAATGGTACCTGAGCGGCCGAGAAGGGAGAGCTCACCCATTACATTGAAGGCAGCGGTGGAAGACAGGAGGGCTCAACGACCCTCATAAAGAAGAAGGAGAAACAAGGCTCAAGCATTGAAGATGAAGGACAAAGAAGGTGAAGCGGCGCATAGTACCCATGGTCAGTGCCGGGAAGCATGGAAGACTGCAGAGAGCTGTGGTGTGATGGGAAGCAGCTACCTCAAGGACAGAGAGGACCGACTGTCACTAATTAGGGTTTGGGTTACTGTTGGGACAGGCCCACAGTGTTGTAAAAGCAAGACCTTTGGGCTGCTTATAAAAGGATGTAATTTTGTATTGTAAAGGGTTGATTAGATAATTAGACAGTTGTGATTGAAATAGGCAATAAGGATAAGTAGACTGTTGTAAAAGCCGAGCTATGGTTCTGGACTTAGCTGTAGCAATCTTACTGAAACCAATAGCTGGCTTATAGAGTATGCATGTACCGATCCGCAGGGATCGACTGAGAGGGAAGAGTATGTTGTAAGAGTGACAACCTAAAGGTAGAGAAGAAATATCTAAGAATGAATATCTTGAGCTACATGTGAGGTGCTGCAGAACTGTGTTTGCCTTCGCTTAAGCTATAATAGAGAAGCACAGTTCTGTGGACGTAACTCCCATCCTGGGGGCGAACCACGTTAAAATCCCGTGTTCTGTGATTGATTTGCATAGTGTGTTTATTTGCTGCATCCATCTGTTATGTTATGCAATTTGCTTACAGTTAATGTATGAATGAGTTGTTCAGTTACAGCACTACAGGAAGATATATATAAGTTGAAATCCTTGGCACGTCGTATAAGGACTTATTTATGCTTGCCTTAGATAGTTAGTTAATCACAGTAAGACAGTCTGGGTATCAGGTCTTGCGCGTCGACATGAACAACGCTAAGTGCGCTAAGCCGCAGAAGGAGGGTATCGCAAGAAGGCGATACCGCACCGGCATAGGAGCTGCGGTGCGCGATACCGTAGGTTGAGGACTTAATGTTGAGTAGGAGTTACGTGTCGCATGGGGCGCGGCGATGCGGTGAGATTGGGACTATTGTGGAAAGGAGGAAGTTGTGCGATGGGAGAAGAATCCGCACTACGTGCGCAAGGGTAGAGACGCCGTGGCTAGAAGGGCCACAAGTGGGGAATAGACCACACATCACGAGTGTAAGATCGTGCGGCGCGCAGGACAGAGATCTCGCAGCTAGGAGAGCTGCGAGCCACCAGTAGGATTTCCATGGAACCTGGTCTAAGATGCTTGAGTCCTTGGCCAACCCATTAGAATCACTTCGGGTGAGACTTTAGGCCGCTGTGCGGTCTGTCACCGAAAGGGCCAGTGAGCTAGGGGTGTTTTTGGTTGATTATAGTAAACCTGGGTTTGCCCACACAGCCAACACAAAGAGTGTGTTGAACCAAGTACCTCACGAAGCTTGGAGAAGAAAAATATGTTTAATGGCACATTTTAGAATTTTTGGGCGTGTATCATATGCACAGATGCCTGGACATATAAGAATAAAGTTGGATGATCATAGCACGAGAAGTGTATTTTTATTTACTATAGTGATATATCAAAAGCATATCGATTTTGTAATCCCATAACCAAGAAACTAATTATCAACAAAGACGTTGAATTCAAAGAAGAAGAATCTTAGGAGGGAATCCTCGACCAGTAAGTTTTTGAATTTATTCCATTTTCATATGGAAAGGATGAATGAGTTGAGAATATTGAATAGTTCGAAAACAAGTTACACATGTTCTTATACATATAAGAAGCATGGCAAGAATACTACTGTTTGGTGCAAACACACCATAGTTAACAAATCTGAGAAATATTATGAAAAGTGAACCATTGAGGCTTGCAGATCAATAGTCATCAATTTCATCGCTGATCAATGACTCCAATCCTACCATTGCAACATTGAGGAAATAAAAAGATGAGAATATTGAATGAAATTTATGATCAAGTTCAGAATAATGAAGAGAATTAGAACATAAATGTCGCATTATTGGCATATCGTTCAATACATTTTGATGAAGTTGTACAAGATAATGTTTGGATTGATGCTATAGTAGAAGTGATGATTACAATTGATAAGAACGATACATTGGAGCTATTAGATTTACCAAAAGACAAAGATGACATTGGTATGAACTAGACTCATTTATAATACAAAGTGGAATGATGATGGAAAATTTTAGAAGCATATGGATATGCTTGTTACTTATGGGTTTAGTCAACAACTAGGGATAGATTGCAATGAGACATTCAAAAGACTTGAAACAATCAAGCTTGTATTAGTTATTCCATCCCAATACAATTGGATGACATACCAAATGGATGTAAGATCTACATTTTTGAATTGTTTCTTAGAGGAAGAAGTGTATGTGAGACAACCTCCTAGGTATGAGGTTGAAGGAAATTAAGATAATGTTTACATATTGAAAAAGGATTTGTATGGATTGAAACAAGCACTAAGAGTTTGGTACAATATAATAGATGCATATATGAGAACTAATGGATTAAGTCGAAGTGGCGATGAGCCAATGTTGTACAGCAAGGTAAATCAACATAAAGATATTTTAATAGTTTTCTTATATGTTGATGATCTAATTTTTACTTAAAATATGTCTAATAAGAGTTTAAATCAATAATTATGATTGAATTTGAGATGGCAAACTTGGTCTAATGAAACACTTTCTTGGGATTAAGGTGAAGCAAGTTGAAAATGGGGTTTCTATATCTCAAACTAAATATGCAAGTGATATTTTGGAACGATTGAATATGTTGAAATGTAAATATGAAGCTACTATTGTTGCTTCTGGAACAAAGTTATAAAAGAATGACACAGGATCATGTGTTTATCCAACTCTAATCAATATGTTGGTTGAAAATATAATGTATTTTAGAACAACCTGAGTAGATATTATGTTTGTTGTCAGTTTTATTTCTAGATTTATGCAATCCCCAACGCTTCACATTGACAAGTTGGAAATACAATTGTACGTTATATTATTGAGAAAATGGAATTTGATATTCTATCTATGTCAGATTCATATTTTAAATTTCTTGGTTTCACTAATAGTGAGTTTTCATGGAGTGTAGATGAGAGAGTGAGGATTGTTGGAAATATTAATTACTTTCTGATCTGAATAGCACATCAGTTGAGTCTGTCAGATTTTGTAGCATGTTATTTTATGTTAGGCAGTCTGACATGATGAAGAGTTCATTCCTCTCACATATAAGCCAGTCGAATTAAACTATTGAAGGTAAGTTTATAGGTAGATATTTATTACAGTCTCTAATGTAAGGTAGTAGAAGTTTTTTATAAGAAGAAGAAGATTGTAAAACTAAAAAATATGCAGAAGAAGACTCACAAATGGAAGAGGCAAAGGAATACAAAGAAGGGAAGTGATGATAAGAAGACGAAGAACTCTGTGAAGAGTTTGAAGCTCAAGCTTTTGTTTTTTGTGAAAGTGTTGAGAGTCGAAACTTTGTAAAAGGTGAAACATCCTTGTAAATTCCTAAGTTTGTATTTATGGTTGTAGTTCTTTCTTAGGTCATTAGAAGAAATATAAATCCATAAGTTTATTGTTTAAGGCAATTTTATTTAGCCGCATATCTTCTCCAAATTTACTAGAGTGAATGTTGTTTACAATTACTATTGAGTGAAAGATAGAAAGCATCCATAATTATTTCACTTCATAAAAGTTCTAGATTTTATCTGTAGAAGGGTTCGACACAACTCTTATTTAATGTTGGGCTATATAATATTGTGAGTGAGTTTCAATATAGTTTTGTCACAATTTATCCCAGGCTATTGTGGTGAAAAGTGTTTTTTCATATCCTCAATATTTAGACTAGAAAATATAATGTTGTTATGTCGAAGTGAAAGTGGGTTGCAACCTAAATCCTGTCGCAATAAAAGATGGTTGAAGCCAAGTCTGTATAGGTAAAAGTGATTCGAGTAAAAAATATCTTGCAGTAATTCCCTCGCAGGTATATTTAGTTGCAAGACTTTCTGCAAAAGTTAAAAAGGGAAAACAAAAAGGTTGTGCTATGCGGTAAATCAAGTTAATTTCCACATCAGTCATTCCCCAAATATGATATCAGAGCGGGTTTAGTGAAGAAATGTTTTCTTGAAAAGGGAAAAAGTAATTTCCTAAGGTAAATTAAAAAATGGCTTGCACTTCTCATTCAAATATGTCAAGTTTACAAACTCCAATTTTTATAGAAAAGAATTATCAGTATTGGTCTCTAACAATGAAGGATTTGTTTAGAGGTCAAGATGTTTGGGAAATGGTTCAGAATGGTTATATAGAACCAAAAAATCAAGAGGAATATAATAATCTCACTCAAGTTGAGAAATATTCTCTAAGGGAATAGCAAAAAAAAGATGGACAAGATATGTTCTACATACATGAATCCATGCATGAAATCATACCCTCAAGAGTAGCAGCAACAACTACCGTGAGGCAAGCATGGGACACATTAGAGACTGCATATCAAGGATTGAAGAAGGTAAAGAATCCCAAGTTGCCGATTCTAATAAGATATTTTGAATCTCTGTCAATGAAAGAAACATATTTAGTAGACTCATTATACACAAGAGTTGTTGGTTTGATAAATCAAGTGAAAACTCATGGAGAAACCATAGAATACCAAATGGTGGTTGAAAAAATTCTCAAAAGTCATCCCCCAAGATTTGAATCCTTGCTTGTGACCTTCGAAGAAAACAAAGACATGTATGTGTTTACCATTGATGAGTTGCAAGCTTCACTCATCAATCACGAATACAGAATCGACAGAACAAACATATCATTAGAAGATGCATTTGCAGCATAGTCATCCATAAGTTGTGATAGGAGCAATGGGAGAAACAATTCTAGAGGAAAAGGAAGAAACTTCTCAAGAGGAGGATGCAGCAGCAGTCCTGTGGATGTCGATGGTAGAGGACAAAATCAGAACCCAAGTCAGCCAAGTGGTCACATGTTTGATAAATAAAACATTCAATGTCATTATTTTAAGAAATTTGGTCATTATGCATATGAATGCAGGAAGAAGAAATATGAAGAAGGAAGGAAAAGTCAGAACCATTCAGCGAACACTAGCACTTTGTTGAGCGCAATGTTGATGGCATGCACATCCCCAATTGAATGCAATAACATTCAAGAAATAACATGCGACATATGGTATTTAGATTCAGGTTGCAGCAATCACATGACTTGTAAATTAAATTTGTTTTCCAGTCTAGATAATTCAGTTCAGAATGATGTTACACTTGGAAATAATGTCCAAGTCACTATTTTAGTAGAAGGTACTATTGGTATTCTAACCAAAGAGAGGGAGAAAAATTTCATGCCTGATGTTTATCATGTTGAAGGTTTGAAACACAATTTGACGAGTATTGGGAAGCTGATACAGAAAGGCTATAGAGTCTACATGGAGGAAAATCATTGTGTGATTGAAGACATACTTATAAGCAACTAGCTGATAGAAAATGTTCCAATGACAAGAAATCGCTTGTTTCCATTGAGGATAGTTTTAGACATGAAAGGAAAGACAAATAAAAGAGTTGGGTTTAAGGAAGAAAGAAAAGAAGAAGTTGTACATTATGATAAGAAAGAAAATGGTAGCATTGAAATTCAAGTAGCATTTCAAATAGGAGTTCATGATGATTCTTGGTTGTGGTGTTTCATATTTGGACATCTAAATTTTGGTGGGTTGAAGCTATTGCACACAAAGAACATGGTGAAAAGATTTTCATTTATCAACAAACCAGACATATTTTGTGAAGGTTTCATTTTTCGAGAGCAACATAGAGAAACGTTTCCAGTCAAAAAGTCATATAGAGCACACACACTACTTGAGATCGTGCACTTTGATATTTGTGGCCCAATGCAGACATCATCCATTGGTGGCTGCAATTATTTTCTTACTTTTACTGATGACTACTCAATAAAAACATGGGTATATTTTTTGAAACATAAATCTCATGCATTTAGTTGCTTTCAGCAATTCAAAGCACTCATGGAGAACTAGAATGGTAACCATATCAAAATATTGAGGAAGGAAATATGCAGAGAATATGTTTCAAATGAATTTATACATATTTGCCAAACCCATGGCATACAGAACAAATTCATTGCATGGTATACACCTCAGCAAAATGATGTCCTAGAAAGAAAGAACATAACCATTATGGACATGATGCGTAGCATGATGGAAGCCAAGCATTTTCCAAATGAACATTGGGATGAAGCAGTCACAAATGTTGTATACAGTCTGAACCGATGTCCAGTAAATATTTTGAAGAACAAAGTTCCTCATGAAGCATCGATATATATGAACCATAGTTTTTCTCATTTAAAATTGTTTGGTTGTGTCACATATTCTCATGTGCCACATGAGCTGAGAAAGAAATTAGACAATAAGGGACATAAATTTATTTTTTTTGGTTACTTTGAAGACAAAAAAGCATACAAGTTGTATGAACCTGTTGCAAGGAAAATGTTCATCAGTCTGGACGTTCAATTTTCCGAGAATGAATCATGGCATGGAACAATCGAGAATAATGTCAATATTGTGTCGAATGTCGAAGATGATGACATGATGAAGGAAGTAGTTCAAATACCACATGTAAGTCAATCGGTCATGGCACCATCAAATCCCATGACACGATGACATGGTTCAGCACCAATAACATCAACACAAGTTGCAACTCAAGCTACGTCGAAAAGAACACCAAGAGGACATCATACTCCACCAAGCACTTCGACATCAACAGATCTAATGAAGACAAGAAGTCTGCATGAAATATGAAGTTGATACATTAAATTCATTCTCTCTATTTGCATTATTTTATCAAATAGATGATCCACTAACATTTGAGGAAGCTGTCGAAGATGAAGTATGGGAACAAGCCATGGATGAAGAAATATAATGCATTGAGAAAAAAAAGACATGGGAGATGGTAATTGTACCAAAAGATAAGGATGTAATCAACATCAAATGGATTTACAAAACCAAGAAATATTTTGATGGGAAATTGAAGAAGCACAAGGAAACAATGGAAACAAGATGGTTCACACAACAACTCACCATATATTTCAATGAAACATTTGCACCGGTTGCATGCATGGATACAATCAAAACTATTTTGGCCATCGCTGTAGAAAATAAATGGCTTGTTTATCAAATGGATGTTAAATAAACATTTTTGAATGCTATATAGATGAAGAAGTATCTGTTGAACAACAACAAGGATATGAAGTTTCGGTACAAGAGCACAAAGTGTATAGGATGAAAAAGGAACTATGTGGTTTGAAGCAAGCTCTAAGAGCTTGGTACAGTTGCATTGATTCCTATCTCACCGAGAATGAATTTTGCAGAAGTAAAAGTAAGCCAAAATTGTACACAAAAGTGAATGATCAAGGTAACATGTTAATTGTCTTCCTATATGTAAATGATTTAATATTTATTGGTGATTTTGGCATATAAAAAAAATAGAAGAGTCATGGAAACTGAATTTGAAATGACTAAATTGTGGCTTATGAAGTTTTTTCTAGGAACTGAAGTCCAGCAGTTTGAAAGTGGTATTTTTATACCACAGTCAAAGTATGCAAGTACAGTTTTAAAAATATTTAATATTTCTAATTGCAATTCAGTCCCAACACCAGTAATAACCGGTTTAAAATTAAGCACTGATGATGAAGGATCAACTATAGATCCTACGATGTTTAAAAGGCCCATTGGAAGCCTTATGTATTTAAAAACAATGACACCAAACATCATGTATGGAGTAAGTCTAATCTCAAGATTCATGGAGTCACCAAAAGACTCACATTGGCAAGAAGGTAAAAACATCCTCAGGTATGTAAGTGGCGCAAAAGACCTTGGCACTATATGTTAAATTTTCATATGCTAAGCTATATCATTAGTATTTCATTTTAATTTCAAAACAAAAGAATATAAACAGGATCACTGAAATATACACAAGCACAACCATACAAAAAGAACACAAAGATTTATCCTGGGAAAACCCTAAAGGGAAAAACCCAGCAAAATATTCCTCAATATAGATTCCCCAAAAGATAAAAGGTAAAATGAAAAGGGAGATCAAAGACTGATCCTCCTCCTTCTCCAGCTACTTCTCTCTCCTCCACTAATGCGCTACACAAGTGAGAGTGTGTGTCCAAATGAGGAGCTCCACACCTCTATTTATATTCATCCATTCACTTTAATAATTAGATCTGACATGTAGGCTCAAGTTAATCATGTAGGATCGAGTTACACATGTAGGCTCAAGTAACCACACTAGGGTGATAATGACCCACCTTTACAATTAGAGGGGTTTACCTCATGACTCTTGTTATTTCTTCTAATTAGAAGCATCGGGGTACAAAGTAATACAAGTGGTTCTCTTGGTAGGATCATCAGGGACCACAAAAAGATACATATAGAATAGTCTTTAAAGTTACAATATTTCAACACTCCCCCTTAACGAGAAGGGTATTCTATAACAACATAAACAACAACAATGGTAGGAGAGAGATAGAGGACATCATCAACATCATCAAGGTAACACATCTATAAATCATTGGAAGCTTTTCAACATCATATAGTCTTCGTCTTCAATCTTCAATGACAGCAACTCTTTGATCAACATCAACATCTTCAACACTTTGACCTTTCAATCATCAACAATATATTCAGCACTTTGACCTTTCGATCAGCAACATCTTTATCACTTTGACCTTCCGATCAGCAACATCTTTAGCACTTTGAACTTTCGATCAACAACATCTTCAGCACTTTGACCTTTCAATCAACAACAACATCTTCCGCATTTTGACCTTTTGATCAGCAACAACATCTTCAGCACATTTTTAGATCTGAAACATCATCATCATCACACTCTGATCTTTTGATCAGAAACATCATCATCAAAATATCAAAACATCATCGTCATCACACTCTAATCTTTCGATCATAAATATCATCATCAAAACATCAACACATCATCATCATCACACTTTGATCTTTCGATCAGAAACATCATCATCAAAATATCAAAACATCATCATCATCACACTCTGATCTTTTGATAAAAAGCATCATCATCAAAACATCGACATGATCCTTCCTTTCGGAATTATGGGATCAACACATCTGTGGTTCTCAGATAATCCTTCCTTTCAGAATTATGGGATTTAGGTCTTTACGGAGTTACCAATGATCCTTCCTTTCAAAATTACGGGATCAACACATCTGTGGAGCTCAGACGATCCTTCCTTTCGGAATTATGGGATCAAGTCTTTATGGAGCTACTAACGATCCTTTGACAATTACAGGATTTAGGTCTTTACGGAGTTACTAATGATCCTTCCTTTCAGAATTACGGGATCAACACATTTGTGGAACTCAGACAATCTGTCCTATTGGAATTATGGGATCAACACATCTGTGGAACTTAGACAATCCTTCCTGTTGGAATTATGGGATCAAGTCTTTATGGAGCTACCAATGTGTTATAGCGGATTTCACCACACTAGGTGAATCACACATTGTATGGCCTTCCCTTGTCCCGCTGCAGACTCATTACCCCCTTTGGACCACTTTAT
>LPNX010564145.1:66552-77006 GCA_001517045.1 Pseudotsuga menziesii | reverse complement strand
AGTTTTATTTTTGTTTACATCATTGAACTGCTACTAAGGATTCCAGATTCCTTAGTAGGTGCTCATTCGCACAAGCTAGGGTGAAAACCCTAGCTACACCTACCTTTTCCCTATAATTTATCTCCTTATGTTGTAAATCTTGGAGGCTGAGTTCCTTCGAGAAGAGAAGCAAAAGAACCAGATAAAGGTTTCATGAGGTTCATAGCAAGAGGAGAAGGAGAAATATGTACATCTTCCACTTGTTTAATAAATATGTGATGTGCTTATTTTTCTCAAATCATTGCTCAATGTGTTTTTGAATATTTGTTATTATTATATGATGATGTATATCAGTTAAGGGTTTCATGTTTTACTCTACATAATCTACTTTCATATAGCCTCTTTGGTTTAAGGAAGGTATAACTTGTTTTGCAGGTCTCTTGGGGAAGAGGAGCAGGAGAAGGGATAGAGAAAGCTTGAACCATCCTTTAGTTAATTGGGTATGGACCCTATTTGTCTCTGAATCTTGCTTATATTTACTTGCAGAACTATATGCATCTCTCTTTCAACCCTAGTATGTCAATGGCCTCTTAACCCCCATCCATAGCAACACTTTCCTCTACAATAGAACTGGCGACTCCACGTGGGAGAGCCTTGTCTATTTGGGGTTTCTCTATATTCCTTCCAGTATTTTGTAAGATTTCAGGTCCTTACAAGTTAGGAACACCTTTTGAGTCCGTTATAAGAACACCTTTTCTTGCCTTCCTAGGTCAATGTCTTACCCTTTTTGTGCTTTCTTCCACCCATTCGCAAGCTACAGAATGAACAATAGAGAATATGGGATGTATTCGTGACCTTCAATACCTACAACCTACATTTCATTCGTGACATGCCTTAAGGAAACTCATGAATGCACCTAAAAGTGTGTTTTTTCATCAAATTTAGGGTTTTTTAGGTGATTTGAGGGTTGTTCATGGGGTCTTCAAGAGTCCTTTGCAGGTGCATGACTCTAGGGAGGTTTTTTAGTCCCTCATAGGTTTTATTTATTTATATTTTAATACCCTTTCCATGTTCTTTAACCTGTTTTGATGCCTTCCCCCCCACCTTCATCTTTGACTTAACCTTGTTCGACAAGGTGCTGAGCACACGGGGTCTTCACACAGTGAAACTATGTTATAGCGCCTTCATTCATGGAATATTAAAGAATACCCCTAATTTCACTAGATATTGAAAATTACTTACAAAAATCATTTTGTTGAGCCCCCCTCCCAATACATATTTCAAATTAAAAAACCCCTATTTTTACAGTATATTCCTTATTTTTACTAAAAATCCCTTTTAATACCCCCCATACCCTATTCCCTGCCCCCCAATACCTACAATATATTGACCTTATTTTTCACAATTAAAAACCTCCCAATATGAATGAATGTGATAAGATATTGCTCAACAAGGTGAATCCCCTGTGGCTGAGCAGCCTTTGTTTGCAAGTTTAGATTGATTCTTGGGACTTCTTGACCTTCTTTTATGTCAATATTATTTCTTGGACTCTTCATGCCAAAGTTATTGGCTTGCTTACCTTTGCAAGCCTTTCTTCCAAGAGATGTTATATCCAACTTTAGGGAAACCTCGCACTTCTAACCACTTATACTATCAAACGAAAACTCGACACAGTTCTCATTTTTCTCTCTCCTAATTTTAGTAGCTATTATTACCTTCGTTTCAAAAAAGGTTGATACCAATATCACACATTTTCATTTTGAGGCATTTTTTTCGGCATTTCAATAATATTTGTCATAAAATCTTTTTAATTTTTATTTTCAAGTGTTTTTTTAGAAATTTAACAAAGTATCATACATTTAAAAGGAATTTATAATGAAAAACATATACATTTTACAAATTTTTATTTAAAATAAGATATTTTTTATGGACAAAACAAGACATTTTTATTAACAAAATTGTAAAATTTTTGAGAAAATAAATAGATTTAAAGCCATATTTAATGGATTTCAGATATTTTTTTGTATAAAAATGATACCAATTTATATTATTTTCCAAAAAGTGCCCATTCACATAAATTCAAGAAAAACTATACCATATATATGTAAAGAACATATTAAAAACATTATATATAGAAATTTTATTTCAAAAATAAATTCTGTAAGTCAAAACATTACCAGTATATCTTATCAAAAAGTTGTCAAAGTTAACACATCCTTCAAGACATGAAACTAACCAACAATATCATGCAAGCCAAATTCTTCATCGAAATTGGAATTTTCTGAGCTTGGATTTCTTCATGGACATCAATGTCCTCTTCCATTAGGTCAGACATCTCTTCAAGATGCCCAAAGTGCTCATCCACAAGCATCCCTCCTAATAGGGGTTGAAGCTCTTTTAACATCTTGGGCACAAGTGTTTCATTAAAATTTAAAAAATTACATTAAAAACAAATTGCATCGATATTACAGTAAATTGAATTGGTCAATATAAATGAATGCAAATAACCAATTCAACTTATTCAATGCATGTATTCAAGTTTTTTCACGATCTCTAGTCGTGTTGAATTATTTTTACCCAATGAATGCAAATGATGTATTCAACTTATTCAATGCTTTTATTTTTTTGAATAGACATAATGGCTTCTTGCTAATGATTCCATGTTCATTATTGTCACAAAATATAGTAAATAAAACAAAGCCATAGTTTTTATTACAATTACATATTTTAAATTTTGTTTTTATCTTTTTTGTGGTTGGGAAAATGTAAATTAGAAAATATAATTACTACATGTTTTGCTCTTATATATGAATTTTTATTATTATTTCATTGTAATGAAGATTTAATTAAAAAAAACCAAAGTCATTTACAAAATAATTATTGATATAGATAGTTGACATAGCATTGACATATAATTCGTGTTTAATTCAAGCGAATCCATTCAGCGTTTTTGGTTAGCAAGTAGTACAACTGAGTTCAAGTTCAGTGGAGCCGCCAAACCAACTATTAAGGCTTGTTTGTTCACCAAATTTAGGGGTTAAATGACATTATAAATAAAGACATTAACACTTAAATGAAGACATGGTCCTAATATTCTAGTTAAAATAACTCTTATGATAACGATATTTAAATACTTCGAATTCTTATTTTCGATCTTATAAGAATTAGCACCTTTATACGATAATCCAATATGAAGTCATCACATTGTATCAAGGAATCCTCATAATGCAGGTTAAGGAAATAAAGGATGTCCTAGTTTTGGGTGGCTTGTCAGCTCGCCAAATGAGAAAAGTAGGTTCTGGCTTCAATCCTGCTCTCTCGAGAGGTGTTGCTCGAGTCGAAGGGATCGTTCCCTATTTTGAACTCATCGACTTCCGCCACGACATTTTAGAATAAGGTAAATTAGAAAAAAATCGTCACCGTGGCAACAAATCAACCCGCTCTTACTTTTTAAGGGTAGGGATTCTTTTCATTTTTTTAAGCGGTATTGGAGCTATCTGCTGCAACAGGAATAGAAACACTAACCAAGTCTATTAGTTCAGAGAGGTTCAGTACCCCATTAATACATAATATGAAATTAATAATTGTTCAAAACTGCGAGCGCAAATACAAGACTTGTCCAAGTGCTAATAATGTGTTGCACAGGAGATCATAAAGCCGACCGTGAGTAGGGGTAAAACTAGTCTTATTTCCAAGCATGAATATGATTAGCCTGTCCGGGCATAAAGGTTGGAAAGAATCTAGCCGGAACTACACAGATAGAAACAATGGAATTACAAGGCTACAGAATTTTAATTTGAATCTTCCTCTCCTACTAACATATTTGCTTATAGCAGTAAATAATACGCTGACTTTGCTATAGATAAATGAGCTTTTGCAATCATGCATGTTAAAGCTGCTCGTAAAGTGAGGCAAATAAAGATAGATAAAAATATAAGAGGCTATCTAAAATAAAATGTACAAATGTACGTNAATGAGCTTTTGCAATCATGCATGTTAAAGCTGCTCGTAAAGTGAGGCAAATAAAGATAGATAAAAATATAAGAGGCTATCTAAAATAAAATGTACAAATGTATGTGATAATGAAAAATGCCAAAACCAGGCAAATCCATAATTAGTACAAAATATACGATGTAAAGGCCTGATGGAGCTACATGTTGAATCTCAACCCATTCTTGGATATTGGGATAACAATGAACAAGGTTTTAGTGAATCCCACCGTGGGAATGAACTCATCTACAGAGGGAGGAGGGAGTGGAGCTCCGCTCCCTTGGCCATCAAAGAGCCGCCCTTTAATAGTGGCGTGATTCTCAGCTCCATTCCCTTGGCCACCAAAGAGCCGCCTCTCATTGGTGGCGTGATTGGGCATAATTTACAAGCACCATAAAGTGGCATACCGGCACCGTCAGTGACATTGGATTGAAGCTGGGAAAGGAAGAGAGAGCCCAGCTCCGCTCTCTTGGGGGAGCCACCAAAGAGCCGCCTCTTACTGGTGGCGCCATTCAGAATCTATTTAATTAATTCAAAGTACATTGCTTGACTGCATGTATGGTTGATGGTCTTCCCGTTGATGTAGAAATGGCACATCCGATGGATAGGTCAGATAGAAAGAGGAAGCATGTATCGAGGGTTCAGGGAGTTCTTTATACCAGCTTTCGCATATTTATGTATATAATACAACAGCTTAAATAATAAGAAATCAATTTATCAATAGCAGCGTCAGAACTGGCTATAACTTTGGATCCTACCAATTAGGGAAAACAATCCCCTTTTATATATTTACTTATTAACATTTATATTCTTGGAGCAACAATTTGGAATCTATCATGCCGAGGAAGAGGTAGGTTGGGTCCAGATCCAGAGCTCCCAGTTATGGAGCCATCATCTTAGCCAATCGATCAATTATCGTAGACATAGTTTGATATAATCTGCAGGTGTACATAGTTTCTATTCATGCAATTACAAGTTTAGACTTTCTTATGAGATAGTAAACTGATGGTCTTGGGAGGAGAACTGGAGATCAAATAAAAGGCTATGGACGTGAACTGTTGGAGCCCCCAGAAGTATTGATAATAATGTATTTTAAAAAAATGCACAAAGAGTTAAAAACTGGACTAATGGGATGTAAGCTTTCGTGGGCAGTCGGATGCCGCACTTTTTTTGATGGACAGGCAGTGATGGAATAGATAGCCGGTTCAACCTATTGATTTAACAAAAGGTGAAGTAGAATTATTATTTCACCGTGCACTCTAAAAATTAATGAAGGAATGATAGAAGTGTTATATATATAAATGACAACTAGTCAATTTTTAACATTTTATTATTATAATATTTTTCTACCACCTCTACAAATTAGGATATGTTACAAGCATAAATTTTGTAAGTAAACAATAGTTAAAAAAAGAGAGGGAAAAAGGTTGAGCTGAGCGGTCTTTGTTAATATTTATAGCTGATATGTTGAATACATTTATAGGTGTATTGTTCTAAACAGTTGAAGAGAAGGTGAAATGGGGAAAATATAATTTGTTACTTTTTATTTATTATTATATATATATCATCTTAACCGGTTGACTGATATCTACGAAAAAAAATGGTACATACTTAAAATTTATAAGGAATTATTTGAAAGGTCCTTCAGGTATGCTGTGATCTTTAGTATAATTATCATATTGTGGATACCTAGATACCTAGGAATCTAGGTGTGTTTAATAGAAGGTATGTTCAATAGAATTCTCGTGCAATCTTATTTTGGTTATTAATTAGATATTTAATAAAGAAAATTGCATTATATGTTTGAATAGTTTTTGAACTATATTTGTATTGCATTATATGTTTGAATAGTTTTTGAACTATATTTGTATTAGTTATAATATAAAATATTGTAGTATTATGAAAGAATTATTGTAGCTGTATTGCACTTTATTATATAATAAATTATAAATTGGTTTATTTTATTTTCATTTATATTTTATAGGAATATAATAAAAGGTTTTATGATAAGGTATGGTGTCTGTATACTGATTGGATATATCTTAATACATTTTCTTATCATATAAGAAATAATTTATATTAATATTATGTTTTATATTATGAATGGAATTATAATTAGGTATTATGTTTATATATAATAAATAGATTTATGTTAATTTATTAAGTGTTCATATTGTGAATTGGGTTATGTTTAATATTGAATATTTATATAAAAAATAAAAATTGATTTATTGTTATGTTAATGATTAAAGATGACAAAAAGGGTTTTATGTTTTTATAAAAAAATATTAATAAATGACATTTACAAGAATAAGTAACTAAAGTCTAGCTACAACTATGATTGTCGAATATGTAGTACTTTGAGATTTTGCTTACTAACATTTGGTTGCATCAAGAGAGTTATTCCCATTCAAAAAGAGTAAAACTTATTGTTATATTGACTAAATAAACTATGATAGGAATAACTTCTAGGAAGAAAATTGTTACTGAGCCAACTAAAACATTTTAGATGTTTTTTAGATGTTTATTATTAGTATGATGTTTGTAATTGAAACTCTAAAAGAGTTTTTGATAATTTATATGAATAATATGTTCTTGTAAGGTATAATATATGATTTCATTATGAATCACAACATAATTTGTTTGATTTTAAATGGTTATAGTGGTGAAATTATTTATGAAATATGTGTTTTTGTTTAATATGCAAGTTTCCAAAAAGTTGTAAGTTATCTCTTGAAGAAAAAAATCTTTTTCCAATTTAGGGGTTGATTTCAAAGTTTTTGTAAATAACAGTATGGCATGTTTAGGCCATGGATCTATTTTTTACCCAAAAAAAATCGTTTATACTGGTATCAACACTTTTCTATTGGGGGGTGTTTTTGGTGTTTTTTATGCGAAAATCATTGTTTTTATGGCTAGAGTTCTCTTTCTTAGTATAGTTCTCATTTCATAGTATAAGTGGTTTTGTTTGAGGGGTGTATAGTAGTAGTATATTTGTTCTTGTTTTGTTTTCTTTACATGCATTAGTTGATAGGATGTTTTTCATTTTTCATTTATAAAAGAAAAATAAAAATAACATCTAATTGCTTTATATGCACATAGATTAGGGTTTTAGTCTAAATTTCCTTTCATGTCATTGTTCTTGAAAAAATAAAAATAAAATTGTTCTTTAGTGGCTTTTCAATTTTTCGTTTGAAAAAGAAAGAGAAGTAGGTTTGATTTTGCATTTCATGTTCTACTTTTCTTAGTCATATTGTTTCTATTATTGAGTCACACATCATTGGTTTCACCTTCGCCTCACTTTCAGTAATCAGCATCCCTTTAAAATAAACCTTTAATATCTAAAATCTATTAGTAACTGTTTGTTTTTAGGGACGACACACATTAGTCTAGGCTAGTGTTTTGGGTTAGGGATATATTAACTTCCCAAAAATTTAAAATCAAACATAGTGGCATGTTTTTAGGAAATCATAAATTCATAGAGAAATATATCGGAAATCTCCTCTCACACCGGAGTTAAGCACGAGGTCATGTGATACTTAGCATTTGTAGATAGCCCTCCTTTGATTAGTAGAGCATACACCAGAGTTATTTCACGTTTGGGGAATCATCGACCCTGTGTGGTTCCTGGCCCTATGTGGTTCTTGGCACTATTTGATTTTTGAGCTTAGCTACCCTGCCCATGTGCATTGGCTGGACCTACGACTATTCCATCGACCTTTCTTTGATATTTTGGTAGCCTTACCATATTGACATCTAGGACTCTTACACAGATGGAAATGGAAGGTTATTTCCACTGCTCCTAGGGTAGACTTGGAAGGTAACCTTGTTTGAAAATTTAGGAGGGAGGTTGGGTGATTCCAGTGCTTTCACAAAGAAATATCATCACAAGATTCCATCTAACTGCTCTCCAACCTTCACTGGTATATTTTGGTCCCTAATCATCCCAAACTCTCCTTTGGAAGGCATCCTTTGAATTTTTTGGTCTTGATACTTAGGAATTTTTCTAGTGGTGTGCTCTTTGTACTATTGGTTACCAGTTGACCTTAGTTGTTGCTTAAGTCAGAAACTATGGCTAACACCCCTATGAACACCAACCTGGTGACCCCATTACTAAGGACCCCTTGTACTCTTCCTCTCATCTAGAATGTTGGTGTTCCTTTGATGGCCACCTTGAATCTACCTAGATTCACCCGAGGGCTACTGGGTTGGTTATTCTCCACTCCAACTATATTGAATTGTCTTGATGCTTCTCAAGTAAGATCCTTATATCAAGGGCATCAAAACATTGCTTCCCCTTCATAGTATAGTTTCCTCTCCTCCTCCTTCTAGCTCATGATGTGAACGTTTTGATACTAGTAGTCGACAGTCTAAAAGGAGTAAAAGAAGGAAAAATAGGAATAACACTCAAAAGAAATGAGGAATCTGTTTAACCTTTGTAAGCCAAGTTAAACCTCACTACCTAGCCTCCGCGGGTCATGCTGGGGGAACCCATCCAAACTCTATAGGTCACATTACATCTAAGCACTCAACCTCTACAAAGTCAAGTTGATACTCACTTTGAAACCTATGCAGGTCATGTTGTATCTAGTCACTCAGCCTCTACAGTTCATGCTGAGGGAACCTGTTCAATGTCTGCAGGTCAATTTGAACCTCCCCATCCAACCTCTACAGGTCATGTTGGATCTAGTTACCCAACCTCTATTGGTCATGCTGGAAAATATCGTCCAACATCTGCAGGTCATGTTGGACCCAACCACCTAGCCTTTGCAGGTCATGATGGGAGCACACACTCAACCTGTGCAAAGCATGTTGATCCTAATCAGTCAGCCTCTGTTGGTCATGCTGGTGGAACCTGTTGAACATATGCAAGTCATGTTGGACCTAGTCTCTCCACCTTTATAGGTCTAGGTAGGGGAAAACTTTTAGCCTCTGTAAATCATGCTAAGGAAAAATAGTCATCCACTATGAGTCATGTTCATAGTGTTGAAAAGACTAACTATTCAAAATGCAAGATCAAGTTACCTTGTAAGCGTTTTGAGGGATACCACCTTACTCATCAGTTCCCTGCCATCATGGAGGTATGGAGAGATTGGTTTCAAGGCCATCCTGTTCTTGAACAAATTGAAGCTTCTCAACAAACTACTCAGCCTTCGGTTGATCTAATGGTTGAACCTTCCCAATATTTGGTTCACCCCACTCTTCTTTCCTAGATTAATCCTTACGTGATTTAACCAATGTCATCTTTGGTCGATCCCAATCTCCCTTCGGAGAGTGACTTTCATGAAGTAGTTGAATCGATTCCCTCGTCGATCAATCCCACTCTTCTTTTGGAGAGTGAAATGTCTACTAGTCATATTTTCTTCACTGCCAGTTCAAAACCTTCTAAAAAAGGGGTCACTGACCTTGCTTCAAATGAACCCCCACCAAGCTCTGAGATTGCTTCCTTTGATTGGGATAGCGTAATTGAGCCAAGCCTTCCTTCTGGAGCACCTTTCCAGATAAAGGTCAAACTTGGACAATACATGATTGCTCGTTGTAATGTTAATGAAGGAACTTTAGCTAGTATTTTGTCTACTCATGCTTGGCGAGTCATGGGATCTCCCATCCTTGTGTTGACTGCTAGTCAGTTACTGGATTTTGATAGAAGAAATATTACAACTTTTGGAATTCTGATTCAAACACGTGTTACATAGGGTGGGAATATTGTCTTAGTAGATTTCATGGTGATAGAAGACCGCTTAGACTTCAATATGCTCCATAGGAATGATAATATTTATGCCATGCAAGATGTGGTGTCAATGTTCTTTCATATGATGTACTTTAATCGCAATAGAGACATTGTCACTATCGATCAGTTGTATTTTCTTGATCCCTCTCCCTACCAAACTAGAGACCAAGTCTTTACTTGCAGAACTATATGCATATCTCTTTCAATCCTAGTATGTTGATGGCCTCTTAACCTCCAGCAATTGGAACACTTTCCTCTACAACAGGAACTAACCGACGCACACCATATCATGCAAAAGAAGGGGTGGATTCAAATCCTTATAGTAATGCTGATGATGAAGCATCATTTCTTGTATCTTCCCATGTCACTAGCACGGGTTCAATAGAGACTAAAATTTTGGTGAACGAGGAACTGGTTCCAATAAATATAGAGAAGATACCGGATAATTATACATTGTTAAATTTAGTTTTAATAACTTAATTGTAATATACTGATAAAACCTAATTTTCAACTAATGATGGATTGATTGAGTCTTGCAGGAAATGATGTTTTTGATAAAAATATAAATTATTTGACCTTGGAGATCTTTGGTCCCACCATACACACAAGGTGGGACAGACAAATGAAAAATTTAAAGGATGAGATGACTAATCAGTTGGTTGGCGTGTTTGGAAAGGATGCCTTCGATACAACAAAGGTTCTCAAGAAGGATGGGAAACATATGAAGATTGTATGAGACCAATATAGGGGTAAA
>LPNX010564145.1:4966-45410 GCA_001517045.1 Pseudotsuga menziesii | reverse complement strand
TCTTCCTCCAAAATTAATAAATATTATTTTATTATTTTAACTATTATTTTATTAATTTTTTTTAGGAGGCCCATTTTGAGTTGAAATTTCCTCTAATGTGGAGTTATATTTAAGCCATGGTGTAACTCCTTAAAATAGACTAGATTGTTGAGTAAACTTGTTTGTTCAGATTTGTTAACATAAATTGAAAAATCATCCACATTGGCAGTAAGTTATCGCTTTTTCGGACCATGTGGATTATTTATGAAAAGGGAACACTATACTTTCTACGGAATCTTGAAGAGTATCTTCAAGAATAGGTTTATCTCTTTTTTGGACCTGAAGGACTAAACTTACAAAAAAGGAACATTTGGTATGAGATTAATTTTCTCTTTTTTGTGCTCTGGACCTAAATACAAAAAATGTTCTGAGCGTACTTTTTGTCTTTGTCATGCTCGTTAAAGAATCGAGTTTACTGTTGTCTGTACCATTTTCGTAAATAAATGAAACTTTTTGAGTGATCTTTCTTTCCTCAACACTCATTAAAACTAGAGTGTTCTTCTCTCTTATATAGGAGCAACGGTTTGGTGATAGTTTACCCCATTTTCGGACCTTGTTGACTAACTACGAAAAAGGCATACCTTAGTTCACCTTGGCTAAGAGAATTATCCTTTGGATTGTTTTATACTTTGTTGGACTTAGGAGACTAACTTTATGAAAAAGAACCCCTCTAGAGTCTTCTTTGGAGTTTTCAGACTCTCAAAACTATGAAAACAACGTCGAGCATCCTCTAATTTGGGCTTGTAAAATCCATGAATCGATTCATTATCAAGAATTATTCTATTTCTTAAGTTCAAACTTGTCAAAAATGAAGAATGTCCTAATTTTTCTTTCTTGGGCTCATTAAACCTTTACAAGAAAGGGGAAATGGAAGTCCATTCACATGTTTTTTAGATCGTGGAAGAAAATATTGGATCCTTGAACAAAGAACCAGTTTTGAGTCTATCAACAGTTGGGTCTCATTTTTTGACCTTATCCCAATTCTGATATTTTACTCCTCGAGTTTTTTTTATATTTTCTAATTATATTGGGAATCTTTCAATATCTCCTACATTGTGGAGTTGCTTCGTTGGTATCTTTGTTTCAAAATATGCCAAAGTCACTTTTGTGTCATGCTCACTATTCAAGGATAAAACTTTGTCGACCATTTTGCAGTTTCCTTGACCTTTTGTGGCATCCATTCCCTAGCATCAGTTCCTTACATTCATGTCTTTAGTGGTCCATTCTCCAAAACTTTGTTCCAGTCCCAGATCCAATCCGTCTTTGACTTACCTCATTTTGGATGATGAAGGATGCCTTAATTCCTTCCTTGCAATGGATCTCTTCCTATTCATGTCAACACATCTTGCTTTGGGAATGAGATTTAGAGGTTATGAGAGTACATTAGGGATTACAGTCATCAGTGGCAATTTCCCTTACTATTGGGTAGTGGGAATACCTTAATGTCTCCTACTCGATGGATTCTTCAGGTGTTCGACTTCAATACCTTGTATTCACACTTGTTTGAATGTACTAGGTACCTTGGGGACCATTTTTATTAATGGTGGTTTCCCTCACATTTGTTAATGGTCCTCATCAATGGTCGGTAATCAAACGGTTTCCTCCATGTTCGACTTCATATCTTTTATTTGCATGGGTAAGACTCGTACCTTTGAGCAGTTTGGATTGAAGACCTTGGGCCAACAATAACATTGCCAATTTTTCTATTGCCTAAGTTTCATAAGAACTTGTCACACTTCATATGACATTTTCTTAGACATAGATCCACTTTTTATTCTTGTGTCTATGATCAACTATTGAGCATGGATCCACCTTTTTCACTTTTGGCCATGACTACTTTATATTTTATATGGTTAATTTTTGCATATTGTGCAACCATGATAGTTACATCAGTTATACACATGTTAGATCTGCTTGTATCTTTATGGAAATGATTTGTATATGGACTTGTATGTCCCATAGATCATTTTTTACTCACATTTATCTCTTGTTCAGGTACCTCTAATTGAGCGTTTCGATCTTGGATTCTTTTATCTCTCCATGACTTAGATGTTTCCTTTTATCATGTATTTTGGCTATCGTCTTCCCCTCTAACCTCACACATTAGGGGGCATCTGTTATATAATAAAATGACACATCTTTTCCCATGACAACTTTTCCATGATTTCATTGCATGTCAACACTTCCATGACGACACTTCATGAAAGTAATTGAAAGAACACGTATATTGGAGGAGCCATATCTAAATTTATGTAGCTCCATTTGACCTCTTATCTATACCATTTGAAATTTATATGAGTCAGTAATATCATTCCCGAAGACACAAAGTCTAAAAATGAAGATAAGTACCCTAAAAATGAGCCTTTTTTACCTACTCGTGACTTTTGTTAAGAAAACCCACAAGTTTCACCTTTGTACTCATGAATTTTCCTTCATGCTACCCGCGGTTACCCTGAACTACTCTTGTATTTAGGACTTTTGTTACTGTAGCACATGATTTCATCTTGTATTCATGACTATTGTCATTGCAACCCGCGACTTTGTCCTATACATGTCAAAAGATAAATGTTTCTTGAATTTTGGGTAGTTTTGGTGGTTATGCAACTGACTCCTTCGGTTCTAACTACTTTGCAGGGATGATTTTAAGGAACCATACTTATTTAAAAGTGTATAAATGTTGGAAAATCTTACCAATTCTTAAAACGCCAACTATAAAATGTTTGGTGATATTTTTCAAAAAATATTTTAATTTCCAAGTATTTTATATCGTTTATATAATAATTTGGTAATTTTTAGGGTGAAAAATTTTTACCCCATCAAAATTGGGTGAAACAAGGCTTCAAAAAATGCAAAATGGCAAATCCTTTTTTGGAGAAAACCCCCTAAAAATAGCCCATGGGCTAAATTTCGCCCCCAAAATTATCCCTGCTACTTTGTCTTCGACCCCATCTCTTCAGAAATGTATAAATAGAGGGAGAGAGGTCCATGAGAGGGGACTTGAATATTTGCATTGTTATTCTAGAGGAATTGGGACTCTCATCCCCCCTACCTTTTCCTTAGATTCCATCTCCTTGTGTTGCATAGCTTGGATGGTGAATTCCTTGGAGAAGAGAAGCAGAAGAACCATATCTAGGTTTCGTGAGGTTCCTATATAGAGGAGAAGGTGAATCTTGCAGAACTATATGCATATCTCTTTCAACCCTAGTATGTTGATGGCCTATTAACCTCCAGCAATTGGAACACTTTCCTCTACAACAGGTGCTAGCCGACGCACACCATATCATGCAAAAGAAGGTGCGGATGCAAATCCTGCTAGTAATGCTGATGATGAAGCATCATTTCCTATGTCTTCCCGTGTCACTAGCATGGGTTCAATAGAGAATAAAATTTTGGTGAATGAGGAACTCGTTCCAATAAATATAGAGAAGATACCGGATAATTATACATTGTTAAATTTAGTTTTTATAACTTAATTGTAATATATCTATAAAACCTCTTTTTTAACTAATGATCGCTTGATTGATTCTTGCAGGAAATGATGTTTTTGATAAAAATATAAATTATTTGACCTTGGAGATATTTGGTCCCACCATACACACAAGGTGGGACAGACAAATGAAAAATTTAAAGGATGAGATGACTAATCGATTGGTTGGCGTGTTTGGAAAGGATACCTTCGATACAACAAAGGCCCTAAAGAAGGATGGACAACATATGAAGATTGTATGAGACCAATATAGGTTTCACCTAGAAAGGAACCCTAGGTATGAGCACCCTCTGATGATTCCATCAAGGGAGTGGAAAGCCCTAATGGAAGATGGAAATGAGAGGGCTCTGAGAAAAGAAGGAAAGATACCACCAAGAACATGGAGGTATGCAATACTTGCCATAATGTAATGCTAACCCTTATTATTATTAATTTTTATATCAATTTCGGAACATCTAATGTAATTCAACACTTTCTTAGGCTGCTAGACACATCAAAGGCCACAAAGAAAAGAATAGAAATTTTTTGTCAAGACAAGCTTGGGTCTGGTGGTTATTCGAATTTAGCGGCATGAATTGTTAGTATTGAAAAACCAATAATCCATCCAAATAATAAAGTATAAATTATTTTTGTTTTAATGCGGCGCAAAATATAAAATTAATGATGTTATGTAAATACGAAGGTCCGATGATTCAAAGAAGTTCCCACTCAGGAAGATTTGAATCTTGGATTCCAACATTGCTTTGAAGCTGTTGTTGAACGCTGAAAAATATTGTCTGGGAAAACATGATCTTCTGGTTACCCATCTGGTGCACACGTATATAAAATATATATAATTTAATGATAATTTATTACTTATCATGCAATCTATTCGTTATAAATAATTAACATGAATTATTTATTCTGCTTTGAGAAGGAAAGAAATGATCCCATAACATAACTTATTTATTTTGTTTTGAGAAGGAAAGCAATGATCCCATTATTGTTGATGATGGACAACAACCAATCGAATATCATGCTTCAATTCCTGGTAATGAATTTATTCATATGCTACAGTTTAATTTATAGAAGTGCATATGGTGATCATTAATTGTACTTCTCCATATTTCAACTGCAAAGCATGTAGAGGATCAAACTGTATAGGTTGATCATGGACAGGAAAATGAAGAACGTGATGTGGCCACACTAGGTATAAAAACACCTTTGTGATGTTTTCTAAAATGAATTAATTATAAAATAAAAATAAATTAATGCAACATTTTCACATTATTGTAGCAATTCCAAACCCCTTGCTGGATAATCCATGTGGGGAGTAGTCTACTAGGGAGACATCAAAACAAGTTGATTAAGCACCAACAATTGAACAAAAAATTATAGAAGATGCGCCTTTTGTTCAATTTGTAAAGAGAAGAAAAATAAAGAGGAAGTGACTGAAGAAATATTGTGTAATTATTTTTTATAATACAATGTCGTGCATGGTTTTTTTGGCTATTGAATGACTTGATGGTTTAATGAATGTTAGATTTTATTGAATGAATGGTTTACTGAATGCTATCTTTTATTGAATGAATTTCTTGATTGACTAAATGAATGGTTTAATGAATGCTATTTTTTTTGAATAAATGGTAAATGTTTGTTTATGATGAAATCTTCTTCAATTTGCATAATTTTTTTTGTGTAAAGTAGATGCATTGGGTTTGGGGAATTGAGAGTTATGTGAGTGGGGGGGAGGGGACATAAGAGATTCCACATTCACATGGTTGACCCTATTCAGTAGAGAATATCAAATTATTCTCGAAATAGAGAGGGTCTCAATGAATGGTAAGGAATTATTCATTTCCCACAAATATTTCATTGAAGCATTATTGCCATAGCATGTATTCATTGATCGATAAAATTTCTTCTGGATTATATAATTGTAGTGTTGAAATTTTACTATTATTATTCCACTCATCCATTGGAACTTATTACAGATAGCCTTGGGAAACATTTTGATATTTCAGAAGGAAAATTGGCGTTTTGATGTGATCGATGGCCTTATATACTTTGTTTTGGTGTTCTCCATGTTTCCTTGGGTGATCTCTTATTACCAATTATTTTACTTCAATATTATTGTAATTTACATTTTTAAATTAGAAATGTTCATCAAATGAAAAATGCTCATTAATAATGTTTTTTTATTCACTGATACAAACTACACAAACTAATTTTTTGTAGCTTCATTTTGTTATTTTCATAAACAAACAAATATTTATTTGATGGGTCATAACATGAAATTATTGCAACAGGAAAATATTTGTAGTAAGGTGAAATATGTTTTGAAAGGTAAAGCAAAAGTAGAGAGTATCAAGATCCAAAAATCAAGGTAATTTGTACCAAGAAATTATAAGTATCGACAACTGTTTAGGCCTAGAAATTCGCAGGTAGCAACAGCAAGGGATTCTCCCCAGTCAACGTTCCCAACTAGCCTGTGACTGTTTGGTGTAGGGAATCCATCTGGTTTGCGGTCCGGCTACTGTAGGTCAAGTAACAAAACTAAAAGGGTTTACCGGTTGCGGCCTAGTCCACCGTATATATTTTTTGTATTTTGACTTAAAGTATGATATGCACGTGCCTAATTAACAATGCAGGGTAATAAAGGATGCGAGGAGTATTCACAAAGTGATGCGCAGGTTCTTACCTCTCGTCTTAGAATTCACAAGCATCTAAATCACATATGCGGTAATAAAGTAAAACTAACTATCTACCTATCCCTAGGGAGCCAAATTGTAACTTATATTTATGAGTAATGTATATTGTACATGCATTATAAAGAGAAATTATAGATAGCTGATATTCCTTCCCACAACACATGAACGATTAAATATATTTAGACAATCAGATAGCCAATTGTTTATGAACAACATTCATTACTCATGGTGGTAATTTCACAGAATAAACCAGAAATCATTCAAACAAGAACATAGGCTCTAAAAGTTAGAAAGATCTCACAGTCAATGGACAAAAGATGGAAAAATGAAATAGTTCATCTTTCACCAATCCATAGCATAACATTTGAAAATCCCACCAAACTTTCTCCGACAAGCAAACAATAATTCTTTATTACAAAAAAAAATAGTTCTTCTTACAATATTTCTTTTACTTGTCTAACTGGGAAGAAATCCCCTTGTTCTTCTAAGTACTCTATATTTATACAAAAAGGATGAGACTGTTGGGCTGCCCACAAATAACCCTTAGGCTTCCCCAACTCTTCGCCTCCCAAAATTTCACTTTCATCAAGTGTTTACAAAATTGTTACATATTACAAAAGTGAACAGTCATTCACAAGGAGGGCCCCACTTGAGCATTTAGAAATTTCTTCCAAGATAAAGCCTCTGAGGCGATGCCTTCCAACTCAGAGGTTCCAAAAAATGAATGTTTATCTTGAACTTCACAGCCTGGTTCTTGATGGCTTCAATTCTGGCTGCACTCAAATGAAGCTGATCTTCTAATAGCTACACACTGATTGTAGAATGATATACTTCATTCCTTAAGGTCTGGTTGTCGAGAGCTTTAATGTGCTGTATTTTTCCTTCCTCCTCTTGGTACCTTTTCTGCAAAATTTCCACAAACAAGTTGTGGTTCAAAAAAGCCTCTATTCTCTGCTCAGCTTCTACTTGGCATTGGTTATAGGTAATTAGGAGCCTCCTGAAGAATTCTGTGCATGCCCCTTTTGTCTTTCTAACAGCCTTTTTGAATTCCTCGGCTGTGTTAACAGCAAAATCCAATAAGTCATAATCCTGCTTTAGGGCATGTCTATATTTCGAGGGTAGCTCTGCAGGACTTTCTTCATCATTGTCCACCCTTTCCATCCTTGCTGTCAAAACTTCCAGGATATCCTGAGATCTATCAACAAAATATGAGGAGGTCTCCAGAATCTCCTCCAATCGACCATCTACTTGCAAAACTTTGCATCTTTCCTCTTCTATGGTAGTCTGCAGCTGAAGCATCTTGGCCTTTTGTGCCAGCACATTTTCCTTGAAAGGTTGGAGATTAACCTGCTACTCTTTTGCTTCCTCTAAAGCTGCTGTCAGTGAGGTAACTTGCTCTTGAAGTTTTGCCTCTTGTTCTTGAGATTTCCTTTCATTTGCCTCCAAGGTGGTCTTTTACAGCTCTAGATCCTCTATCTTCCCAAGCAGTTGTTCCTTCTCCACCCTTAATTCTTGATACTCTTGTTGTATTTTCTTCAGACACTCCTGGGTGGTTTCCATCGATCTTCTCTCTACTTGGAGAACTTGAAGTTATGCCCTTGAAGACTTTATATCCCTTTACATGTCTTCAAATTTTCTCTTCAACTTACTGTTTTCTTCTCTTTCTTTTCTTAATGCGTCTTTCAATTGAGAGGAATACTTCTTAGATTTCTCTAGATCTATCATTATTTTGTCTACATTGTCCTCCGAAGCGTGGATCAATGCAGCCCCTGCTCTAATAGTGAATCTGGGGTCATGGTCTGTTCCGTATACGATGGTTGTATCCGTTATCATCTTCCCGGACAGACCCCCTGTTTCAACCTTCTTTTCAGTTCTTTTCAATATCCTCTTTCTTTCCTTGTCATAGAATATAGTATTAAAATCAAGGACTTCTTCCCCCATTTTCTGTTCAAAGGGTACCAGTCTAAGTGTGGGGACCATAGACTGTCCAGGTGTGCTGACAGCAGGTACTTCTAGGTCCTGAACATCGGGGTTCCCCACGTCCTGGGTTTGAATGTCAGTTGTGTCAGAGGCTGCCTATTCTGTCGATGTCTGGGTCAGCTTCATCCTCTCTGCCTCCTATTTCTGAAGCTCCTCATCAAGCTTCCTTTTTCTTTCTTCTTCTTCAATTATTGCATCTTCTTCTGCTTTTCTGGCTGCCTCTTGTGCATCTCTTCTTTTCTCTTCCTCTTCTCCCTTCAGCCACCCTTCAGCTTCTTGGGCTAACCTTTGGGCTTCTTCATTTCTTTTCCTGGTTTCCTCATCGGCCTTTTCTTGTTCATTCTGCCTCTTCCCACCTTTGGTGGTGATATTCTTTTTGAACCTTTTCCTCAAGGATGTTATGTTCAATGCACTATGGAAGACAGACTCTTCTCTGTCCCAATGGTGAGTGTATTTGAAATGGATGTTGGCCTCTTTGCAGTGTTCAACAACCTTGTTATGGGAGTCATTCCTGTGGAAGGGAATTTCACCAAAATGAAACTTATCCAACTCTTCCATGAACTCATCTGCCTTCTTTACTCTGGTAAACTTATAATTCCCCAACTTGAAAGGCAAAGGGGGATATGCAGCCTTCTTATGTTCAAATAAAAATATTCCTATGCCATCTAGGAAGACTTGCCTAACTGCCTCTTTATGAATGATATAGTCTGTGGCATATTTGGGCAGTAGGGAGGGTGCTCTAAAACCTCCAAACATTATGAAGTAGAGCACATCCTCGGTTAGGTAATAATCTGCATATTCTTCAATTACCTACAATGCCTCTTCTGACATGCAGTCACATTCTTTCAGGAAAATGAGAGTATACAATGGAATGATAAAATGTTCACAGACCTCCCTGTAGTGGATGTGGTACTTATGAGCCCACAGTGGCTTGTATGCGGAGTAAACATGTATCCTCTCCCTGTCCCAGATGCACCTTAGGACGGGGAAAGGTTGATTGCACAGTATGCAATCAACGAGTATGGAACTCATGTAAAATTCTGACCTCTTTTGGGACACTCCTCCCAAAGCTAAGGCCATACAGGCTGAAAGACTATTCGACACTATGTTGGCCCAGTTGAAAATAGTCCCTTGTGTCGTGACATAAAAAATAATTGGCATCCACTCCACTTTGAAGCTTTTTCCATGAGCCCTTCCAAAAATTCTATTGAGCATTAAGGCAATGAACCTGTACAGGATCCTTAAGCTCGCAATATCATATTCTCCCGTCGGCCTAGTTCTAAATTTCCTTCCAGGCATCAGCATTCTCTTAAGGGTCTCAACGAGGTCCATTCTGATGTTTCTCAGCTAATCTTCAGTTAAGAATATTTGTGCTTCTGGAAGGTGGTAGGCCAGGGCTACATATCCTAGGCTATAGGCAGCATAGCCTTGTTTGTCAACATTTTCAAGAATCATCGTGGTTACATATGCCCTAGGAAGAATCCACCCAATCACTTCAGAGCATGGAAAGAGCTCTGGTCTTGTAGCAATATTCATCAGTGAAGACCTTTCTATATTTGCGTATATGCCTTCTCCCTCAAAGCCTATATCAGGCACCTCTTGGCGCGTGATCAATCTGTAGATGTCTCTCCACTGATACTTAGGCTCTACACCAGTTATGCACTTGGTGTCCTCATAGATATATTTGGTCTTGGTGATAATTTCCACGTCAGGATCCTCTTCGACCACAGGGACCTTCTTCTTTTGACGCTTCGACATTTTGACTTTGGAATCTTCCTCTCATATATGAAATTATAATCATTAGGCCATTTCCGGATAAGTTGCAAAGATTTGAGATAACAATGTACAGTGTTTTACTTCATCTGTGTTTAACATGACAGAAATTAATTAAATGCAGCAAATATGTGCAAGCTAATACTTCTGTCTAATACTAAAACGGCTCCATCAACGAAACTTGAGTGGGAAACAAAATCTACATTAAAATGAAGAAACCTCGGGCTCTCTGTGGGCGCCATGATCATTTCGCTACGTAAAATTACTGGAGGACCGATTCCATCCATTCAATGGGGCGCTTCAAGAAAAACACTGCCTATGTGCCATCTACGGTCAATATAACGATGTGCAGTGATATACTTCCCTAGACCGGCTCGGGTTCAAATCCGTCTCTTAACCGGGTCGCTCTGAAACAGTGAGGTAAAACGCGGCATGGTTTAAGGATGTGGGCAACATGAGTGGGGGAAACCAGTCCAGGAAAAAAATGACATAGAGGCCATGAAAAACTTCCCCTAATGGCCTATCATGAAACAGGGCAAACTGGTGCAGACAGCGTAACGGCCATCTGCACCAGTTTCCCCAACCACTAAGCGCAGGGTCGAAAAACATAACGGCCATGGATGAAAACTACCCCACGGGACACAAAACGCCCCCACTGACAGTTATGCTACATGCCCCCACTATATACATGTAAAACCTAACCATGGAAAAATCATCAAAATGTTTGAACGGAATGGGATAATGCATACAAGAGCCTACCTGGCATTGCTGCATGACTGGTGGGAGGATGACTATTAAGCTTCCACAGTTGAGCCACTTGGGAATGAGGGTACACCGATAGCGGGGGTCCGACCGAGCTCGAGCGGAATGACAGCGCACGAAAATGACAGTGCACGACAGTCCAAAATAGCAATAGAATAATCAACATGCTTAACCCCATATATATATATGGTCAACCATAAGCGGCGGGAGACATATCAGACGACGGAAACACAAGGATCAGAGGTCACAAGAACATCTCCTTCCGCAACGTCGGGTGGCAAAACAACTAAGAGAACTGCCGAGACATCCGAGAGAAGTCAATAACGCATCGGAGCTCACAAGACTAAATGTCAGAGTGATAGCAGGATAAGGAGCCACAACGACAGAATCATAAAGGACATGACATTCCGCAATAGGCAAAAATCTAAGTCGAAGGAAAAATCAACTTAAAGACCGGAAAGATAGTGCTTTTTGCAGCCGCAACGGCGGAAGCCCAAAACTCAAGGATTGACGAAACAACAAAGCGGGGTTGAAAAGTCAATGTAACTATCCAGGGACTTCATAATCTGCCATCCGCAACTGCAGAGAACGTAGAAACAAACTGTCCCGATGTGAATCCAAAAGTCAGTCGATTGAGACAAAAATGCATCAGAGAAAAATATCGAGACTAGTTGCTTATTACTCCTCCGCAACGACGAGAGCGCAAGTAAATAATCTTTCGACTCAAACACTCAAAAATGCATTCAAAGGCAATGGTAAACTCAAACAAGTAGTGGATCATTTCTGGCATTAGGAAAAGTATTTCTGAAGAGTCATTAAACCCAAATCAAAGAAGAAAATCAAACCAATATAAGCAAAAGGAGGGTCCCGAATTTTTTTGAATTTTGGGAAAATGTTGCAGCTGCAACAACAACATATTCCTAATTCTCATACTTATTTTGTTTCTGTTAATTTGATTTGAATTCCATACAGGGGTCACTTTACCTCTTTTTAACCTTAGTGAGTTTGGAGGGAAATTGCTTCTTATGCTTGTTGAAGATGTCGGGATGAAGTGTGAAATGGAAAATCGGTCTTCTCAAAGGATATTTGGAGCCATGTATGCAATATGGAGGAAAATTTGTAGAAGTATGCTCAAAGGAACAAACTTTGTTACACCAAAGAACTCATTCATGTAACTCTTATGAAAAAGGTGAGTGAATATCAATTTCATGAAAAATTTGTCATTGTAGTAAACACTTATTTATATATGGCACTTTCTAGTTAACATGCTTTACAAAAGTTGGTGATGATTGAGTTGTTTGCCACAATATCCAAAACATTTCCTTTGGTCAACATATTCTCTATATAATAAGAATATTCTCTTTCCCAACTTTAAATGAAACTCTAAGTTCTATACATTATGTAAAAGCATTAGAATCATACCTTTTGTTTTCCATCTCAAAAACATGCCCTGATCTAGGATTTCATGATATAAAGTAACAGTTCATAACTATCATACAAGTAACAATAGTTGATACATATACCATCTCCTCAGCCTCCATATTTCTATGTGAATTATCTGACCTGTTATCCTTGAAAATATCATAAAAATGATGTAAGTGACAATTGTTGGACAATTCCTTTCTAGTTTTCTAGAATACAACAATAGGATGAATATAATACCACTTTCCTACATATCCCAACTCCCCGTCCTCCTTCAGATATTTATGTGAATTATCTGACCTATTGGCCTAGAAAATATAATAAGGATGATGTAAGTGACAATTGTTGGACATGTCCTTTTCAATTTTCTATACTACAACAATAGGATGAATATAAGACCAATTTCCTACTCATTAAAACAATTGTCAAAACCTAGTGTCATTTTTCCTCTACCCTAACAAAATCTCAGGACTCAATGATATCTGCAAGTTTGTGTTGGTATTTTTTGTTGATATCATCATCAATAGTTACACTCATAGATCATTTGGAGCATTTGTACATCCTCTACAACAAGGAATCTATGTTTGTATATGGTGTCATACTAAGCCTGAAAATATTCAAAGCATCCAAGAATGGCCAATGCTTAAGACCCTTAAGAAGTTGCATGAGTTCTTGGATTTAGAAAAGTTCTAAATATTTGTAGGAAACTTTCCCATCGGAAGTCTAAGTGTGGTTTCACCAAAGCTTCACTAGAATACATCGGGAATATTATTTTTGTATAGGGTGTTCATATTGATCTAGTAAAATTCAAACCATCCAAGAATGGTTAGTATCTAAGGCCTTTAGTTGTGTGGGTTCTTGGGTTACACAAACTTCTTCTAGAATTTTTTGAGAAACTACTCCATACGTCCTAGGAATAGGTTGAACATACTATCTTTAAACATATTATCTTGGAATTTGGAAATGAGGTTAAGTATGTACATATACATAGAAATTATTGCTAGTTAAGATCGAAGGATGCTACTTTTGTTAATTGAAGTTTCATGCAGTAGATTGGCCATCATGTATTAGCAATCTAAGTGCATTTACTTGCAGTTGTTTACATGTTTGTATTGTATAGAGGATGTATATGTTATTATTTGACATTTTTTTAACATAGAAAATTTGATTTAGGGCTTCCATTTTAGGAAATCACTACACAAGCTACCCAAAATTTTCCCATATTTGTAAATAATGCTTCTCATTATTTTTTCTATTCATAATCAACCTATATTTACTACTACAAGAAACTAGGATGCTCAAAATGATTCCAAACCTAAAAATTATTCCTTTTCGTAGATATTTTTTTATTCCCAGACTTGGCGAGACCTGGAAGTGTCGTGATTCTATTTTCTCTTTCATGTATAGGTTTGTATACATCTAGGAATTATGTTTCTTACCACTATTAGAAGGTCAAAAACAAGGATGTATGTTACATTTTTAGTTGTATAATGATTGTCGTTCATTTACTCATACTTATGGGTGAAAGCATGATGGGATTTCCCAAAATTAGCCTATATTTTCCATTGAAAATTTTGATAAATTCCTTCACTGCTTAAACTTTGGCTATCACTGATATCAAAGCTTCCAGTATGCTCAAGCTGCAAATTCAACCGTACTAGTAGTAACCTGCTTAGGTTAATTTAGTTGCCAAGTTCTCCAACAAAATGTTCCACACATTGCTACAAGGAAAGCTTTCATTTTGTATGTTTGTGGTTGTTTTGTCCACAAAACATTACCAATGAAGACCCATGTGTATCTTTTTTCTTATTTTTTATCCCATTTCCATTTTCCATTATATCATTTCCCATATCCTATGTTTTATCCAAACAAATAAATTAACCTCATTCCATCTGCTTTAAAACCAAATGCTCCTCATTCAAGAAAATTAAAAAATAATTATTTTGTCATGACCATCTCATCCCCCCTTTCATGGGGAAGAATATCATGTACTATAGTTATATGCATCACAAGGATTTGTTTATTTAATGCTTTCTTCATCTAACTAGAATCACATTGATGCAACATAATATTAAAAATCCTAGATTTTCACTAGAGAGATCTATGAAGATAGAGGTTATAGATAAGTATGTGGGTTGTACTAAAGTTCCAGTAGCCAACACTAATTTATCCTACGTACATAATAAAATTATTACACTTATAGAAAATATATAATATTTAGTAATACCAAAGGTTGGATAAGGATAATTTTGGTGAACTAAATGTACGAATGAGGGACACCATGATTTTGAATGCCTTATGATGCAAGGATTATTCTCAAATACCCTCCTATAGGACCATTTAAAAAAAACTTATGGAGGAGTTGCACAAGTAACTAAAACTACTCTATTTCATAGTTTTGTATAGTAGCATGCTTTCCTAAATGTTTTAAATTCTCACTCTAGGGGATTTTGGAAAATCTAGATAATATATGGGAATTCCCCAATGCATTGTTTGTCCTACATAAATATTGTCAAGTACCGAATATAGTATATTGTAAATTCTATCACACTTTTACATATAACATGGATAAATGAAAATCCTTGGATTCCTTGTCCCATATACTAGACATAATTTATTTTTAGGTAGTTGACATATCAAAACCTTCAGGAAGGGGTTGTGTAAGATGAATTAGATATCTAGTAGGTATAACAAGCATAAGAGGTGGAACTATCTTGTGCTACAACTATGCTAAGGTAGGCCACATTGATTGGTATTTCCCTTTACCTAGACGATTGTGGTGATCCTATCGCATTATTAATATTCATGGTACTAAATTTTGACTAGAGTTAATTATAAGATGGTCCAAGGATAAGGTAAGGAAAATGCCAATAAATGTAATTAATTTGGAGCCATTTTTTTATGATTAAGAAAAATGTATAACTATGAATGTTGTTACCAAAGTAGGAATTGGGATTGATGTTGATATGAATAGCCTAGAACTTCCAAATATTCATAAGGTAGAGATATGAGCACCTAAGTTTGACCCAGTGCAAAATAATATACTATTTAGATAAGTAGTTGGTATGTTATATCATACTACTTGACCTATCCCAATGGCTATAAATTGTCAAAGGAAATCAAAAGTAGAACCATCAATTAATTCTAAGAACATCCTTGACCTTTGGGATCCACTATTTGTTGATATTTTAGAAAATGAGGATTTGACCATAAATTTGTACAATCCCTTTCAAATGCTCCATGTAAGTGAAAAACATGAGTTAATTTCAGCAACCCTTCGTAAGAGAAAGACCCATAGGGTAAGAAAAACAAGAGGAAAACTAGAAATGAATTTAGGATAGATGTTAGATAGATGGGTATGATATTAAATATGAGATGCTGGATCTTAGGTAAAATGTCAATTTCCTTTTGTGCACATGCGAAAAACATTCATATAACATATCTATTGATTTTTGTGTTAATGTACATAAATACTTGAATGTTTTAAGAATGTAGAAACTTTCAAGATTGACATTGAAGTGGAAATGAGTTTTCTGACTTGCAAGGTAAATTTTTTAAAATCTACAAGTGTTCATGGAATTGGTGACATGAACTTCCTGAAGTTATCATCGAGTTTGGTATATGATGTTTTTACTTCTATGCTTGTAATATTGTATGGGACTCTGGATGCCATGATTGATGAGTTAATGTTAATATGCTAAAATGTTTTCCACCTTGTATTCTTTTTTAATTTAATGGTCATCCATGACGTTCTCTATATTGTGTTGTTTATAGTCACTAGTTTTGTGGGGATTCCATGTAGGAATACTATGTTGTCATTTTCACATATGCACACCAAAGTGTAGAGTAATTGGTTTGAGGCCATTTATAGATGTATTTTCAAGCCTAAATCAACAAATATATAATAGAGCATGTCTATTTAGTTATGAAAGTAATCAGGAAACTTCTTAATGATTGCTTGTCTCTACTGTTAATTATAGAATATAATAGTAGTTGTTTTAGAGTGGCCTAGGCATATGCAATTTTCATGTGAAATTTGTTGCATCAATTATTTGAGTGAACATTACCACAAGTCAAATACAAAGTGTTCGAATTTTGTATTAACAGAATCATCATATTTTGACCTCAAAGAATCAACCAACATCACCAAGACCAATTATGGGCCAATTTTGGCCAATCATGTGCATGATTCATCCCTCTTCTAACCTCTAAATAGTGTCAAACAACAATAAGTTTAGTTCTAGAGAAATTTTGCGCAAGTATGAGGGATAAAAAAATAGTAAGAGAACATTATTTCACCACTTGTGTGTGAAAGGGGCAGTGAACATTGAACAACTGCATTATTTCATATATGGGCATATTCCTGAGTAGTTTGAGTAGTTTTTGGGTCAGTGCAATGGAAAATATTAGTTCTAGGTTGATCCTAAGTCAAATATGAATGGTTGTTTGGGTAAAAAACAACAACATTTCCAAATTCTAAGAAACTTGTGGACTATTCCTGATCCCTAACAACTATAAATTTACATTCATGGGTTACTTTTGGGTAGTTCCATGCAACATAAAAACCTCATGCCTCCAAAATATTGAGTTCTGGAATAAAAAAACAACAAAAGAGGTTGTAAACTACCTTAAATATGAATTTGGGAAAATATGGGTGCATTTTTGTATCATGTTCATGTTGAATAGTACCCAAAGAAAAATACTCATATTTGCATTTAGAAATGGTAATGACATTTAATATTAATATTTCAATACAATTGCATAGCAATTCGATAACAAAAGAGTTTAAGACAATGTTTGTTTGAAATGTTTACGATACAAACATATTGGGGATAAAACTGTGATCTGTTGACCCAGAGTAAGTATGTATTTCTTTGCTTTTGACATTTTTAGAATACATATTTTTTTTACATAAGAATAAAAATATTTTTCAAAACAAAATATTTATATTGAGTCATGAGATTGACAAATGACTGTGAGTTCCAATAAAGGTAAAAACTATATCTTGAGTTCAAAAACAGTGGCAAAAAGGGTCAATAGAAAAGACTCTGATGTCAAAATATTTTAGCATTGAAGATATGGCCATCTGTGCTTTCTGCATAATTCCCTTATAAGTAGGTTTGATATGGTTGATGACCTAACCAATATGGAGAAGAAATAAGGGAGATGTGTCACATGATCAGGCCAAAAGTACCACAACAAAGATACCAGCATTGAAGAAGACAAATTATTTGAGTTTATACATGATGAAGTGTGTGATCCAATACAGACACCATCATTATCAGATGCAGATTATTTCATGCTTCTTGTTGATGATTTTTTGCAAAAATCACAAGTCCCCTTTATTAAAAAATAGATATATTTGATTTAGGCACACTAGCCTACACTGACATGTTTACTAGGGATGTTGATCATGTTAGAAACCAATAAAATAAAGGTGAAAATGGGAAAAAAAAGAGTCCAAAAACAATCCCTAATGTCCAAAGACAAGAATTGTGCCCTAATTTAGAATGGGAGAGTCCCAAGGGTGATGAAATATCGTTAGATAGTTCCAAATGGATGGGAGGAGTCAAATTTAAAGAGATGATTAAATAATTCCTATTATGTTATCCGTGGATCAAGAATCTTAGACTAACTTAAAAAATTATTATACTTACACAATTCCTATTGTTTTATCTGTGCATCAAGACTCTTGGATATAAAATATGTTTGGCATCCATATACCATACCATGGGAAAAATAACATAGCTTTTGGCATTAGTCCAAAAGTGTTTTCACCTAGCTATAAAAGTGTTAGGTCTCATGTCACTTGTGTTTCTTGATGGGAATATGTATGGATTAGATTGAGTGGGTGCTTGACCTTGGAAATAATGCTAACATAGTGCACTTAGAATGATAACATGATCAATTACCTAGTGATTATGTTTTATTGGTTTATTAAGGATTATTTTTGTATTTGTTTCTACCCATTTTCACCTTTATTTTATTGTTTTTTGACAGTCTTGTTTGGTCCATATAGTAAAAGAAACTATTTGTTAAAACTAGTTGACGCATGTAAATTCAATCAATATACAGTTACTATATTTGCAGCTTCATAACTTTGTCTTTGACTATATCTTGGGTTGGTATGGTTTTTTATTTCCCCATCCCCTCTTCTCTCATGCAATGCACTTATCTCCATTTTGGACTCCATCATATTATAAAATATCAGAAATCATTGCCAATGACTTGTGGCCTAGTATTATTTCTTCTATCATGACTTGGTTCTATTACAATTTTCCGTTGTAATATATCCTCAGGTTGTTATGATCATACTAGAACTATAGCTGCATAGTGGACACTATTAAAATAGAGGGGTAACACCCTAAATGAAATCACCATAAAAAGAAAGATGGTAACAGTGTGGTTGATTTGAAGCATTGATCATCCTTTTCCTTTTGTCTAAATTCATAATGATAGTTTTTCAAACTGTGCAATGGGGATTGTGGTTTTATTTTTATTAGTCATTTGTTCTACTATCCACTTATTATGAATTTAAAGTGTTGTTAAACATATTTGAAGTTTCATGATTGGTTGATTTATATAGAATGCTATTATTCTTGTTTCTTAAACAATTTTGCATCCACACGGTTATATCAGGTCATTAAATTTGTGCATTAGATACTTCTAACTATCGAGGGTTCAAACAAGCTAGAATTTGATAAATCAAGGACCTTGAAAATGACTAGAAATGGACTCATCCTTTCATGACCCATGTTGCATTTATGGCTTGAATTTTTTTCAATGACTCTTCCAAAACGGATCTTATTAGAAATGCAAAGATAATGGTCCTTGGGTTGCCTATATATGGGCCTACTATCTCTGTTGTCTTCTTCTTAGTGAATGATTTCTTGCATGGTATGAAATATTGTATTTGTTAGCATTTTTCATTGAGGTTTTGGAGATGAATTTCCAAGCATGATTTTGTGACTTTGGTAGAAAATTGTTGATTGTGTATGGTTTTATAAACCTAGATATTTTACTTAATATATATATACTATAAGTTACAACATAACAATGATAAATGTTATAGGAACAATGTCAATAGATTTACTGTTACAGAGAGAAATTACTATGGCTTACGGTACCACAACAGACAACTTGACTCCATAAATCAATATTTTCCTATATGCAAGAGAAACCAAATATCTAACACTAAAGGATCTCGATCCGTACCTTATTCCGGACAGTTGATGTAGATCCCCATTGAGCTTTACAACTCCAGCTTGAATTGATAAATTGCTTCCTCAACATTCAATAAACAAGACAAGAATGCTCTATATAATCATGTTAGATCTACTCTAGCATATATAATCAATAACATATAAGCATTTGAAACCATCCATGGATCAAATATTCATTCAAATACACATTATTGGATAGGAAAAGATATTTCTATTAATATAAAATCAGAGATTACAATGAATACAACCTCTGTCGGCACGTCTGCGAATCGGAGAAACTGAGTCTCCCACTTGGGCCTCCACCACTTCAATCCTCCATCTCTCGATAGCAATCTCACAAGCAAATGGAAAGCTTGGGAAGAACACAAAAGTGCTCCAAGGGACAAAGGGATGCAGACTCAAGAACAAGTTCTGGGAACAATGGACTATAGTTCTCTTGCTCTCAATTCCTCTTGCCTTCAATGTATCCAAATGGTTCCTTATATAGCTCTTTAATGGGGTAATGAAAGGTCGAATCCAAGCGATCTCAAGGCATAGGGAAGGCCAGGATATAAGTGAGTTAGATCCACATTAAGGAAAACTCCAAAAGAATTTGCCCTTTTGCACACATCTCGGTGTACGCGGATTTAGAGTTCAAACCAGCGTCTATATGCGAGAAAGGGTTTAAAAGTCGTATAGCAAATTTTGCATGTTTTTAGGGATGATCTTGGAAACACCAAAGGAGCAAAAATGGTCCATGGGGTCTAAAGAGTCTGCAGAGGGATAGGGAAGGCCATAAAAATGTGATTCACCATGTGTGGTAAAATCAGCTATAACAGATGCCCCTTAATGTGTGAGGTCAAAGGGGTCATACGATGGCCGAAATACATTATAAGTCCATCCCAAAAGTGAAGTGATGAAGAATCGAGTGGAAAAACTAGCCATCCAATCAGTAGTATACAATGATACAACTTTGAACATAACTATAAATACATATAGCAGTCCCAGCTACATAAGAGTACAATGGCCATGAATAGGCATGATACAATATGACATATGTGGTCATCGCCACGTACAATATAATGAATCTCAGAATCTCCATGATGAAGATATATAAAGGATCATGATCTCCATGAAGACTGAAGATATATAATGGATCAAGATCTCCATAATGGATGGAAATGTCTGACATATACTAGAATCAAGTCATGAGAGCTGAAATCTAATGAACATTGGCACGATCGTGGAGGTAGCATATAAGAGATGCCACCAGTCTCGAAGGTCTTCTACACAAACCACTACGAGTACATGTCCTACTATGTGAATAGAGGTGTCAAGGTCGAACATAGTAGTCCATCGTTTGATTACCGATCATTGATGTATACCGTTAACAGACGCGAGATCACCCACTGATAATGAAAATTAGAATCAAGGTACTAGAGTGCAAACTAACAACTGTGAATAAATGTGTTGAGGTCGAACACTTGAGAGAATATATCAATCAGGGGACATTGATGTATTCCCAAAAAACTGTCGATGGCAAGAGAACCTGCCACTGATGACTGTAAGTCTCAAGGAACTCAAAAATGACTCTAGATTCCTATCCCAGAATAGCTGGAAGGAGGGAATTAATGCATCCCCCATCATCCACCATAAGGTACTCAGCAATGCTGTATAATGTGGAAGGACTCGATCATAAGGTGCATGAACCAGTAACTATAGCAGGAATGGCCAACATGCAAAGTCAAGATAACTGAGGAATGGTCGACTTAGGTTTCAACTTCCTTCAAACGAGAGCATAAAGGTGAATGGTGACTAAATGTAGGCAGCATAGACTCGATATGCAAAACCGGGATATCTCTGTGACATAGGAGGCATCGACATAGGCTCCATAGGGACTGGAAGCTTAACTAGTCGGTGGAGATAAAATCAGATAAATGAGTATAGCTCCTAAAATCAAACTATTAACCCAACCAACGGATGTGATATACAGTGCTCTATTTTAAGGCAACATCACTCGACTGCTACCAAAGATAACATCTTTCCTTTTCCGGCTTTTTGGTTTTTTTATTTTTTTGGACTTTTTCAAATATTTTGAAAATCTTGAAAAATAATAAAAGTGCTTTATAGTTACAGACTAGGAGGAGACAAGTGTCAATGGGAAAACAAACTAGTTCCAAGCAGCAAAACATACCTATGCTCAATGCAAGCACACATGTGTAGGATAGTGACACTCTGGGGAAAGTCCCCTCCCGGTAAAAACTAGGGAATCAAGCTACAAAGGATATATGTTGGGGCGCGCACCTTAGCAATCCTTAATTTTGGTAACTCCGCGGTTTTTGTGGAAGTTTGTAAGTGGAGTTATGACTCAAAATAGTCTTAGGGGTGTCGGGGTTGAGTCAAAGCCCTCTTTTTGTAATTAACCCATGGTTTAAGTCCAAGGTTTAGGGTTCGGGGTGCCCATGGTTTAATCCCATGTTTTTGTAATAAGTGCACTTTTGTAAAAGAGTCAGGTTAGGATTTTGATGTAAGATAAATTGATGCAAAGCTAAGGCTTGTTTTGTAAGGAAGGTTAAGTCCTAGCTGTGTGCGTGGACGACCTCTGCAGCTGTGTGTGCAGAGGGTTTTGGGTGATTAAGAAAATCTGCAGCTGTGTGCGCAGAGATCTGCAGCTTAGTGTGCATCTTTGAGGAATTGAAGGGACCTGTAGCTGAGTGCGCAGATCAGAACTGTGGTTTTTGTAAAGAGTTGAATAAAACACAGTTCTGTGGATGTAGCTCCTAAAATGGGGGTGAACCATGTTATATCTTGTGTTGTGGTTCTTTTGTGTTGTTGTTATGTTCTTTTATGCATTGATAAATATATAACTGATAAGTAAGATCACTGCTAAATACTAAATTTGCTGTGAATTCCCAGTAAAGGGTTAAGCAAGGCACTATTTGTTTATCTAACTGTGAAGCTAAATAAGTGAATGTCAAAGCTCTGTATTTTATGATTACCATTTGTTAGAAGCTAAAGGTATAGTAATATCCCTTTTCTGCTTGCAGAAACCTGGTTCTGCGGTACCCCATAGCTGTTTCGGGTGAGACTGCAACCTGTTCGTAGGTTGTTTCCAAAAGGGCCAACACTGTGGGTCTTTTGTTGGTGCGAAGACAAAAGTATAGAACCTGGGTCTACCCTAAGCCCAAAAAATTGGTTCCGTTGCCGGTTGAACTCAGTATTTCCTTAAGAGGCGTTTACGTCGTACCTCGAGGGCTATGTTTTGGAGATCCTCAGTGAAGAAAATCGATGATTGGATTGAAGGGACTTATCTGAACTTTGCTGTACAGGAGAACAAATATCCGCATCATAGTTCAAATGACTTTTTACGAAGGTACATTTTTTCTGATGTTTATGAATTTTTTTTTTGTAGTATCCACATAGAGTTGCACCAGTGGTTATCCAGGTTAACAGAGAGAAGGACGAACTTCCAAGAAGGGAAGTTTCCTGATTGGACCCCTACAAGAATTAATATATTGAAAAGGGTGAACAACGAGATATCCTGAGCTATTGATTTCTGGACAATGCGAACCCTTGAAGCATTTGTGACGGAGTTTGCCATTGACACAAGTACGTCCTTCAGAGAAGCTGAACGACAGTTTTTCAAAGGGCCAAGGGGTAAGTACTTGAATTCATTTAGTTTGAGAATTAAAATGCTATTGGCTGAAAAAGGTATATTGCTCATTGAATCAGACTGTTGGATTTAGTATTACTAACCTATGTTTGTAAGTGAAAGTACTTTCAATGAGCAAAGTGGTTTGCTGCGAAGTGGCAAAAGGTACAAGAGAAATTTTGAGTCCTATACCCTAGGTCAGAATACTAAGTCTAACCCCGTAAGTCCGCAGCCTCAGATCCCGAAAAAACCCCTTCTGTTGGAAATCCTCCGGTAACCCCGCAGTGAAGACCTATTATCCCTGAGAACCCGTCGCAGTCTGAAAATAACCCTAGCCTGAGTATTCCTATTGCAGGTCAGTCTACCCCAATAAGTTCCCCCCCGCCTACTACCAGTACCCCTCCCCCCCCCTAGATCCGCGATGGCCCATATGAATGATGACATTAATCTCCCTATTTTCAAAGGAACTAGATACGAGGATCCAAAACAGTTCTGGTTCTTATGCGAAGCAGTGTGGACTGCTAAGAACATTACGGATCAAGATACAAGAAGAGCGCAACTGGTTACTTCTTTTAGAGACCGCGCTTTGACCTGGTTCATGAAGTTTTCCAGTCCTCAGAACCATGTCTTGGCTGATATAAAAGCAGCAATGATAAAAGAATTTAAGACAGAGTCACAGTGTATCACTGAACTAAAGTAAATTCAGCAACGGTGAGGAAAATCAGTGTGGGACTTTGATCAGAGTTTCAAAGTTCTTCTAGATCAAGTCAGTTTCACTATTGGACCAGTGTAGCATAAGGAATGGTTCATCGCAGCTTTGTTACCACACATCAGGACTCCACTCATGCAACAGAAGGTTGCGGATCAGTAGGAGGCTTTGGAAATCTCTATGAAGCTTGAAACATCCCCTGTCGAAGATAATTCTGGTATTGCTCAAATACAAGCGCAGTTGGAAGCGATGGCTCTGGAGCTTCACGATATGAAAAAAGGGAAAGCTAGTCGTGAAGAGGTTTGGTGTACATGATGTTGGACAGAGGGTCCTGACAAGGAACAGTGTCCTACGGTAAGAAATTTCTTGAATTCTGGTGCACCAAACCCGTTCAACCCTAGTGTTCTATATTGTGAGATCTATAGGACAACTGGCCAGCATTGACCTGAAGACTGCTATCTTCTGCAGCGGTATGTGCAAGTCCCTAAGAACCCTTATTGCAAGTTTTGTAAGTTAGTAGGACACAACGAAGATGAGTGTTGCAGCTTTGACCTCATGAGAGAATGAACTTATGATGCTTATCGGGTACAAAACAATGGCCAAGGCAATGATGGATATGGTTACCGTGGTAGTACATCAGGTCACAAAACTTTTGGAGGTCGTGGTCGTGGTGGTATGGTTGGCAGAGGATGAGGCCAGGTTGTGTGCTATAACTGTAACCAGGCAGGACATCTAGCTATATACTGTCAGAACCCAACTACGACATGTCGATATTGCAGAGCTGTCGACCATGTGATTGAGCAGTGCCCGCAGCTGATAGCCAAGATTCAAGAAATAAATAGTACCGCTACTCAGAATATTCAGTTGATTGCTGTGGAGCAACGACCTGTCCCAGCCATTAATGTTGTTACCAGGAGTGGAGCTACGACGGAAGTGCAGAATAAGGAGAAACAGCCTGCCGAGGCTTGGGTTTGTAAGGCCCCAGAAAAAATCCCAGCATTTGATGTCAAAAGAGAAAAAGAGACATTTATGGAAGCCAAGAGAGACTTTACTGACCCCAACACATCAGTAGCACCTGCACAACAACCTCAGCAGTAGTCGTAGCCGCAAGAAGCTTCAATGGATAAAGTAAGTACACTGTCCTCCTTTTTACAGAGTTGTATGAAGCTCTTAAGAAATCAGAATGATTTAAATGAGTTGCAGAAAGTTATTGCTTCTTGCGAACCTCAGCGAAGTCCTGGTAAGGAAAAAAATGTTCATAGAGTCAGAAGAACTAGTAGGGAGATGAGATTGAATGCTCAGATAGGAGAATATGACATGACTGATGTCATCTTGGACCTAGGATCAAAAGTAAATGTCTTAACTAAGCAGACATGGGAACAAATGGGAAAACCAACTATGGAATGGTCCCCTATACAGTTGAGATTAGCCAATCAACAGAAGATTGTGCCCCTAGGAAGAATCCCTAGCGTATCAGTAGATATTGATGGAGTCAGTACCTTAGCAGACTTTGAGGTAATTAAAATAATTGATGACAGCAACCCCTATCCAGCACTGCTAGGTATTGAATGGGAAATAGATAATGATGCACTAATCAACCTGAAGAAGAGGCAGATGATTTTTGAAGGGAAAGGACTAAGAGTCATAGTACCATTGGATCCTTCTCAAGGAGAGAGATACACCGAGCCAGTAAGAGATGAAGACCAGGATGTTTTGGACCATATCTACAATATCACAGCGAAGGAAGAAGAATATGTTGATCCTACTACCAAAGGTATCATGGATTGGCAGTGTGACAGCTCCTGCATGATGGATTCAGATTACGGCCTAGAGAATTGGCAGAATAGACTGTATGAGCTACATGGACACCGATGTGCAAGAATTACCAAGTCTCTCAGATGGCTTACTTCACAGACAAGAACCTTACCTATTTTTGATGGTTCGACAGACCCAGAAGAGTTTATTGTGCAATTCTCAGAGCAGGTACCAGACTCACAGAAAATGGAGACTCTAGATTCAGCATTCAGAGCCACAGTAGCCAGATGGTGGAATGGTCACAAAAAGTACATTCATAGTTGGGAAGCGTGCCAAAAGTCTCTTTGCCTAAAATTCAGGGACCAACCTCAGAAGGTGCGAAGCAAGTTTAATGGTAAGACTAGTCCTTAGGGACATTTGGAGCAATGCTACGAAGCATGGAAGCATATACCTCATGAAGAATGGGTACATAGGTTTGTGCACACCCTGGAACCTATAGCAAAGAACTGGTATGTGGAGGTTGAGCTTCACCATGGTACTGTAAGTTGGGATAGTCTTGTTGATAGTTTTGCGCTGACATTTTCTATTAAGGAGGTTTGTCCTTCTTTGGACGCAGCTATTACGTTGATCCATACTTAAGTATTTGATGATCAAGAAATAGAAGAATACCAACTTGATTGGAAGGAACAAGAATCCAATGCAGTAGAATGTTATAACCTCGCAATTGACGAGGATGACGATCCACACAACATTAACATTCATGATTCAGAAGGACACTGCGAAGTACATGGACAAAAAGTGGAAGCACCTAAAGTGACTCAGCCCCTGAAGATGCCGACAGTCAACATTGGATTAGAAGGAAAGCCTAAGTATGCTATCATTGGGGATTATTGGGATGAAGAAATGATGATCAAAGTGACCCAACTTCTCCATGAGTATCAGGACCTATTTCTGACGAAGTTCTCAGAAATAAAAGGAATCATTGAGGCGGTGGAATACATTCTGTCATGGGTTGAAGTTCGAAGCCATGTTGAAGATGGTATCAAGAAGTGTCGAATTTCCCCATTATGGCGCAGCCAGGGTTACTGCTTGTGCCGAAGAAGGAAATATTTGTCGGAGCTTAAAATACGACCGTTGGAGGAAACCAAATTTGGCGGCGCTGGTACGTTCCCTATATTAACAAGATCTTGACAAGCCTACTGCTGTTTGGAAAAGATCTCTGTCATATTTGGTGTCTTCAATGCACAGTTATGACAAATTTTGTTGATGGATTCTATAAGAAGACACCCACACCCGTAAAGTTAGCATTCCACAGTTTCTTGAGTTTTACAATTGAGCCCATGACAGCTGATCGCAAGCTTTAGGAATTAGTGAGAGAATTTGAACAGGGGGGTCTACCGAACCTTTTCGGCCATCCACCTGCGCTTGCACCCTGCAAAGAGCCTCCCCCATCACCACCTCAACCAATGCAGACACAATATACCAGGAATAAGTTTAAACCAGAAGTACGCTCTAAGTGGAACGAAGACAGACACAAGAAATCAGGGCAAACATCGGAGGATCCCAAGATGAATCCGTCTGGTTCAGCGGAGATCCCATCTGAAGGGGATGAGAACATTGCACCACAGCGTCCACCTTATCTTCATCCTATTCGACTAGGAGTTCAACCACCATGGCGGAACGCTAAGTTCACTTTACGCACCCCTTCGCTGCCACAGGGTGTGCAGTTTGTTGGAACCATGACAGGAAAAATAGACCGACTTAAGTATGCAGATCACGATATGAATGATTGTGGGAAGTTTCCACAGTTCACCCCGGGAACATACTTGCACTTAATCAAATATCCAGAGACTGGAGCGACATTACTGGAAGTGAAACAGTGGGCTGCTGGCTTAGATAAAGTTGGTTTGTTGAAGATGCTCGATGTTCCCCACTTTGGTCGCAGCACACAGGTGACCATAGTGGTCAAGCAGCTCTTGGCATTAGTACATGATGGGTACCTATGGATAGGAGACAAAATAATTCCTATCAATGGCAAGCTTATTCATAGGATCACAAGCTTACTAAGGGAAGGGCCTGATCCGGGGATAGAATTTCCCTCGAAACATGAAGATACGAAGCTGGCACAAAGCATGAAGGATTGCTTCGGCCTAACGAAAGGGAAGCGAGGGTATCAAACCTCGACAATTCAACACCAAAACATTCGCTTCACAGCTGAACTCTTAGCCTGCAAATTGATGAGAAAGTGTAGACCATATGAAGTGCCTACCCCGATTGTCAGTATTGCTGCGAACTGTGCCGAAGGCTACAGTTACAACTGGGCAGCGTATATTGTGAAGGAATTCCTTGAAGATGCCTGTGACGCACATGAGAAAGGTAGACCTTTTCACTACTCTTGGTTGATAGTCCTTATCGCACTAGTAGAATGGAAAGAACCTACCGAGGCACAGTTTGTTGCTGTGCCTCTGAACATGCCTGGCACAGCGAGGTATGCATCTCTCTGGGTGTCATAGGACAAAGCATCCCAGCAGATGACAAACTATGTGTTTACATTTTATATGATGAGTATCTCATATGAGATCGTAAAAACCCTGCGGCTCAGTAATGAGCTATTCTCTCAATATGATGGAGTGGCCAACTTCAGGGTCGACATGCACAATGTCTTCATCCAGGCCTGTGCAGATAAGAAGAAGGCATGCTAGAAGTTTCCATATGTGGTGACCAAAGAAGAAATCCTCGCGGTAGTTCAACAGTGGCCCGCTGAATGGTTGAAGGACACAGGAACAAAGCCCAACATTCCAATCCCTCCGATCACCAATGTGGGCGCTGGCCCTAGTTAGACGCAGAAGAAAGAACCACTCGAGGAAAGTGAAGAACAGAGTGCGTCGCAGCAGAGTGAAGGCGATCAAGGTGGAGATGACGAAGATGAAGAGGAAGTAGAGGATTCAGTAAAAACAGTCTCAGACCCTAATTGGCCAGATAAGTGCAAGTCGCCAAAAGCAGAGGAAGTGACCAAACCTCAATCCTGAAAGAAAACGAAGGCGTCAAAAGAAAAAAATATTGACAAAGAAACCGCCTTGACCACTGAGGAGATTGATCAAGCTTTGACGAAGTCCACAGGAGTCCTCACCAAGAAATGGTCAGAGTTTGCAGCTGTGCACCTTGATGCACTCACCGACGTAACTCGGGGAATTTCAAAGCTGAAAGACTTAGCAAAAAAATCAGCAACTGGTGCTGCAGCAAGCAGCACCCCAGTAAGTGCGCGGCTGGACACAAGACAATGGCCAACTAGAGAAAACAGGGGGCAAGTGTCAAGCGCAGCACTCATAATAACTGACACAGCATCTCGCTCGGAGATGAGCATGATAGTTGGAATCGATTACACCAAGATTTCCATGACGGAGTTGCATCTCTGCCAAGTAGCGATCATGAAGGAGATCCAAGCATGGGACAACTACTCACAGATACAATTGGAAAATACCATGAAGCAAAGCGAGAGCCTCGAAGCATAGTTGAAGGAAGCAGAGTAGAGGAAGAGCAACGCAGAATGTAAGCAGGTCACATTGGCATGAATATTGGATGAGGCATGTTGAAGTCTTCCTGGCTTCGACATACAGGCTGAGGAAGAGCCGGAGCAAAGAATTGCCAAGCTGAAATACTACGCATAGCAGACTCGTAGTAAAATAGAGAAGCTCAAAGAAGAACATGAGGCTCAAATTGCGGAGCTTCAACTACGCATCATCCCGGAGAGCCCACCAGAGGTTAGGGAGCAGCGTCGCAGAGACATTCAGGCTTCATCAACAAAGATCTCTGATCTTGTAGGCAGCGCAGCCAAGCTGCTAGAGGAAAGCGTCGACGCCTGGACAACATTGTAGGAAAACCCCGAAGTACAAAAGCTGTAGGAAACCATCAAACAGCGACAAGCAGAGTTGGATGCAGTAAAAGTGGAAATTAAGACCCTGCCCCCTATGCAGAAAATGCTCAAGGTAAAACAAAGCAAGGAACTCCAGCAGGATATTGAGTCATACAGAACAAAAGCAACACTCCTGGGAAATTCTATGCAGCCCCTTGTCAACAAGGCCTTGGAATTGAGTACTACTGTGGACAGCCAGTTCAAAGTTCTGAAGGAGTATGATGCATTTGCACAGGAAAAGGCTAGCGAAGCATCAACGACAGCATTGCAAGAGCTGGTGGAGAAGGAGAAAGCAACCAACAATATCATGTGTGGCCTCAACAAACAGTTCACTATCTTCGCCAACAAAGTTCTCCCACCAGAAAAACAGCTGAGTGTCCCGGGACGGGACACTGGTGAGTCTTAGAGGCCTGTTGGGGCGCGCACCTTAGCAATCCTTAATTTTGGTAACTCCATGGTTTTTGTGGAATTTTGTAAGTGGAGTTGCGACTCAAAATAGTCTTATGGGTGTCAGGGTTGAGTCAAATCCCTCTTTTTGTAATTAACCCATGGTTTAAGTCCAGGGTTTAGGGTTCGGGGTGCCCATGGTTTAAGCCCATAGTTTTGTAATAAGTGCACTTGTATAAATAAGCACTTTGTAAAAGAATCAGGTTAGGATTTTGATGTAAGATGAATTGATGTGAAGCTAAGGCTTGTTTTGTAAGGAAGGTTAAGTCCCAGCTGTGTGCGTGGACGACCTCTGCAGTTATGTACGCAGAGGGTTTTGGGTGATTAAGAAGATCTGCAGCTGTGTGCGCAGAGATCTGCAGCTTAGTGCACATATTTGAGGAATTGAAGAGATTTGCAGCTGAGTGCACAGATCAGAACTGTGGTTTTTGTAAAGAGTTGAATAAAACACAGTTCTGTGGACGTAGCCCCTAAACTGGGGGTGAACGACGTTATATCGTGTGTTGTGGTTCTTTTGTGTTGTTGTTATGTTCTTTTATGCATTGATAAATATATAACTGATAAGTAAGATCACTGCTAAATACTAACTTCACTGTGAATTTCCAGTAAAGGGTTAAGCAAGGCACTGTTTTTTAATCTAACTGTGAAGCTAAATAAGTGAATGTCAAAGCTCTGTATTTTATGATTACCATTTGTTAGAAGCTAAAGGTATAGTAATATCCCTCTTCTGCTTGCATAAACTTGGTTCTACGGTAGCCCATAGCTTTTTCGGGTGAGACTGCAACGTGTTCGTAGGTTGTTGCCGAAAGGGCCAACACTGTGGGTCTTTTGTTGGTGCGAAGACAAAAGTATAGAACCCGAGTCTGCCCTAAGCCCAAAAATATACAAAATGGCTCTACGTGGTTATACATGAGACAAGATCGGGCTATATGGCTGATACTCAAAGTTAGGGAAGCTGACATAGGGCTCAATAAGGCATGCAAAGCTCATGATAATGCAATTACAACTTGAAATAAGGGAGTCTTGAGGAAATAGGCCAGCAAAAAGATCAAGAGGAGTATGAGGCTCTTGCGAAAAGACATGGTGATACTATACAAAGGACTCCCAGACCTAAGAGAGGACTCATAGCATGGGTACCAAATGCAAAAGGGAGCTAACTAGGATACCCATGTATAGGAAAGCTCTACCATTCACATAATATCACTTCTAACAGCAGCATGAAGGTTCCGTGATACCATGGAATGGGTTCATACCTAAGGTTAAGATGGAGTGGTCATAAGGCAATGCATAAGTGCAAGCGGATGTGATATCCTAACCTATATGCCAGTTCAGACATAATACCTGTGATAGGAATGAACAGGTCGAAACCTCGGAGAGAGTGTACAAAAACTGGACCCTACATGACAACCATATTAGTCCAAAACAACCCAAAATAGTCAATAAATAACCCAAACTATAGGATATAGGGATGAATGATCATGACAACTACACCCAAAGGAAACGATGCAATGAACAATGGGATATAAAAAGGAAAGTAAGGTGTAGACCCAACATTCACGCATCCACTACCACCCCCGTGAGGGTGACCACCGGTGTAAATACTAAGAGAAAGGAATAAAAATCCTCCACAAATGGAGTAGAGGATGGAATACGACCATTCACAAATCTATGAGCATGGTAAGGGGCTGTGATGCCCCCAAGTCTGACACCAGGGTCCGTACTAGGACCAAGGACGAGCAATAGGATACTAGGCATGTCGAAAATAAAAGGACCTGAACTCAAGAGAGCATAAATATACTCAAATAACCATGATCCCAAAGGCCAAATAACACATAAAGAGCACACTCCTAAGAAAATCTACAACCAAAATATAAGCAAACCAAGGGGAGGATATGTGAGCTCCCAAATGTAGTAGGTATGTCTCGCCTAAGAGAGGATCGAAACTCCCATACACTACAAGCGGAGGTATGTAACCAATTGTAGTGGCCCTCAGCTTCAATGCATACCTGGCCAGGACACCTACAGAATAACCTCTACAAGTACCCCCTGTGACGACCTAGGTAAGGCAACTAAGCTCACCCCAATATAACCAATGCTCGGGTGGACAGTCGCAGGTGGGATCGATCGTATGGGCAGGGTAGAAAAGCCTGAAACTCTCGAAAGAGCCCCCAGATATGAATACAATGCTGGAAATATCTCCACTGCTACTCAGTTACAACCAGGGGTCATCCCAATCATAACCGCTCACATTGCCTCGTGCTTAACTCCCTTATAAGAGGAGGATCCTGAGAAACACTAATTATACCAAGGAATTTCACACTCTCACCTAGACAAACACATACATGTTGTTGTTTAGTGGTCTTGGATAATTTACTCACAATTAACTATTCCAAGACGCTAAAACCTAATCTTGTTGGTGTACCCTATCAAAGAAAATAGTGTAATCCATTTTAATTAAGTGTTGATTTTATTTGGCTGTAATTACTCAAAGGGAAATGGTTGTGCATCTAATGAAATTATGACTTGCACTAGTGGAAAACGAGAGATTATTGACCAAAAAAATGACCAAAATCCGCATATCAATGACCACTTTTGGTTTGGTGATCGCTGGTGGCTAATTTACGGTCTTTTATTACGCGACCAAAATTGGTCATTTTTATTTTGGTCATTTATAGCTTGTCAGTTGGTCATTAATTTGGTCATATGTTTGGTCATTAATTTGGTAATATATTTGAATCAATGACCAAATCTATGACCACATTTATAACCAAATTAATGACCACATGACAAACTAGAATATGACCAAATTTGGTCGCGTAATAAAAGACCGTAAATTAGCCACCAAAACTTCCTTTTGGTCATTGATATGCAAATTTTGGTCATTTATATCTTATTGTTTGGTCACGTATATTTCAATTTTTGGTCATTTAATATGGAAATTTTGGTCACTAATCTCAATTATTGGTCACTAATTTAGTCATTTTTGGTCGTTTTGTGTGGTTATAATATTTTAGTAGTTTTAATGGTGTCTATTATTATCAATATAATTTTTTAATATGATATGATGTTTAAATTAAAAAAAGAACCATGCATTATTTATCATCATCTAATACACACATGAATTATGCAATGTCACCTTAATTAGTTAATTACAAAACTTATAAATAATATAAAGTACAACCATATGAGTTTTAAAACCACACAAATTATATTATATGAAATTTCAAGTATTACAATAAATATGAGTTTTCTCAAAAACTATCTCCATATAACTTTACATAAAAATCATCTAGTACATCGATGACTTTTCAAAATATTACAATGGCTAAACCATCTCACTTGTACTTGGTTGTTAGGCCATACTTAGATCTTGCGACAGCTTCAAAACCATACTTAACAGCTTGAAACCCTCAGCAATAGGCTCTTCATACTCAATGGAAAAGCCTTAGCAGTAGGCCCTTCATACTCAATGGACCACTTAGTTAAGCTCACCCCTGCAAAATCCAATAAAAAATTCTCACTTGTAAGTAGAAAAACAATAAACTGTAAAGTAGAAAAACAGTGAAGCAAATTATTTATAATGTTCAACAGTTAACAACAGTAACCAAGATCATGTGCAAAATAGGAAAATCTAATCTAACAAATTCAATTTAAGAATTGGTTAATTAAACTTGAAAGGCTAAATCTACACTATTTAGTACCTAAGCAAAATGAAGAATATAATTTAAATCGAGTATATATTAAAAAGTGTAGCGAATAGAGAAATAACACCATCTGCAATTAGGCTGACTCTCAACATAAATAAGTTTGCCTGAATTAAAAGAAAAAACACTCCAATAAGCATGAAAAGTAATTGACAATCATGGTAAGTTTTTTCCTCACCTTTTCAGCCACGACACTTCCATTCACTCCAGCATTCTTTGCAACTAATTTCAATGGGTTTCTTAAAGCCCATTTAACAATGCCTACATCAATATGTGAGCACCTAAAAGGCCAACACAATTTAAATCCCATGTAATAACAAGTTGCAAAAGATTAAAAAAAATGGAATTTTGTGTACACATAATATTTCTACGTTCAACAAATAATATCGACTATAAAACATGGATCTTGAATCTTTTCCACCCCCATTGAACTTGATCTTGAATGACAGAGACAAATATCATACCTTTTGCTCATTGTTTTCAAGTGTATCTTTGATAGCATCAACCTTTGAAGAAAGCCTCAATAGACAACACCTGTCACCAACAACAATGCCTTCCTCAACAACTATCTGTATATAGTCATGGTTGTAAATTAACTTAAACTTTCTCCAGCATTTAAGCACATAAGAACTCTAAATCTATATTAGGTCTTTATGCAAAAGTTTAACTCCTTGATTACAAACAATAGATTATTTTGAAGTGGCCTGTCAAATATATACAATTCAATGTAGAATTAATTGTATGTTCATGGAATATGAAGAGAACACAATATATGTATATTTGAGAACTTGTGTGTGTGTGTGTGTTCTCTTCTCTTATGCCCTTGCATACACTACCAATTTATGATCCCCTATAAACTAACCACCTTTATCAAGAAAGTTGTAGGATTTACCAGTAGCATGATCAGTTGCAGATTGTTGAAGGGAAACCTCAAGCATCCCGAATGCTTCAGCCACATCACAACTTTTAGCCTATACAAACCACCTATGTTAATAACGACTTGTATTATTTCAAGCTTCAGGCTGTCATCTATTGAATTATCTTGAGAATCTGTTTTGCATGTAACAAATAAATTTTAATATAATAATTTATGTTCTACTATATCTTGAGACACCAACAAATGAATTATAGCAATAGATTGGTAAATAATAAATATAATGTACAAAGAGATCATATGACCTTTTTTTTTTCCCACCTCCGGCCGACATCAAATCCTTCTTATGTTGATTTGAACAAGTTTCATCATTGGGGCTTTCCTCCACTGAAACAGATGTTGACTGATCTGAATTAGCTTCACTGCACTCTGTCATTTCAGTATCTTCCCCATATGAAATAGATATTATCAGTGGTATGGTAGATGTTTGGTTCTCATATGCTTCTGCCAATCCCTCGTAGCATTCCAAGATACATTTTGCACTGCCAACATCAGCTTCTACATTTTTGTCATCAATTCCTCCTAGGAATTTTCTCATGATAATTTTGGATTGATCATATATGTTCTTCATTTTACCAATTAAAGAACCATCACTTCCAATGTTATGAATGTAACTATCACTTTTGTCACTTTCCAGGAAGGATCCCATCAATATTGAAAGGAGATCCGGATACTGTTTCATAGCTATCAACAGGGATACCAGCTAATGATAGAGCTTGTTCCTTGCACATATGTCTAACATGAAATCATTGATCATAAAGTATTCTAAAACTCGGTTAAGAATATTTTCCTGACTCAGAAAAACATAGGCTGATAAACCTAAGAAAGGATAAGAGCCATGAGACTGTTCCATAGCTTTGTTGTTAAGAATATCTGTTAATGATGTCAACAGAGTTTTTTCCCAACAGTCTATTTCCTTTTCAACATTTCTCATTTTCTCGTCAGGGTTAGTTTCACTTCTGCAACCACCAAATCTAGTACCAGCACTCCAGACAGTTTTCTTCCCATGATTTGTTCTATCAAAAGGGGACCAATAGACACCCATTGATACTGTAGTTGTCCAGTCATGATCAAAATCATGAGGTGCAATGCTAAGGTTGGTATTAGAGTTAACAGTTAGTGGGGTATACTCAATAGAGCTAACAGCTATTGTGGTGTAGCCAGAGTTAACAATTTCTGTGGGATAGTCATCAGAGTTACCATTTTCTGTAGCATACTCATGAAAGTTGACATTTCCAATTGTGTACTCATTAGAGTTGGCGTTTATTGTTGTATACTCATTAGAGTTGACATTTACTGTTGCATACTCTTTAGAGTCGACATTTCCTGCCGCATACTCGTTAGAGTTGACATTTCTTGTTGCATACTCGTTAGAGTTAACAGTTCCTTTGGTGTACTTAGTATGAATTGATTCAAGATCTGCCATTATCCCATAGATTCTGTAGTTTTCTACTTCCCTGCAAACATGACTACCTCTCCTTCCTTTTCTTTCAGACTGGGAATTGGACAACCCACATGCAGCACACCAAGAAAAGTCACATTCTGTACATACACAAAAGACTGGAGAATGCACATTTCCATCCCTTAGTAGACTCTCCAATTGATTTACAGCATCATCGGTCTTTTCCTTCCTTGTAAAACCTCTATTCAGTATGGAAACTGATGAAAGAAAAGAAAATAGAGGACAAGTATTCAATTATCTATGTACATCTGTGGTAGTTCTGGATGAAGAGGACCATAAAATAACAACTAATTCGTCTTCCCTTATTATCTATATTCATCAAAAAGGAGATAATCCTCTATATTTAAATTTCTAGTTTGCAAGCTTGAAATCATGATTTATTTCCCCACTCTGTTAAAACATAAAAGCAGCATACCTTTTCCTTTGCTGGAAGACATCCTCATAGATAATATTGCCTTCTTCTGCTAACACCTGATACAATTGATCATATCCGACCTCTCCATTGAACCATAAATATTTTTGTAAGCAATCCATAGTGAATTCTCATAGTTTTGCACAGTATCAACATCAAGCAGCTCAACTAAATTTGTTTTATTGAGCTCCAGTCCACACCTACCACATAGTAAGAAATATAAATATATTTTCTCAATTATAAAAGTTAAGAAAATTTCTCCCTTTTCCTGAGAAAAAACAGAGTTAACAAGTACAAAATATATGGGGAATACAAGAGCTTAACATATCCAAGAAAATCACTGTCATATCAAAGAAATACAGGAGAGAATAATTAATTGGTAAGAAAAGAGAAGATGCTTAAGATTTGTTGAAGAGGACAACCAAGCACTTTTCAGTAGCATTTGTCATGTTAGTGGTAGTTGAATCTACTTCATGTATTTTGGCAATATCATTGTCTAATCTTTGAGAACTTTCCTCAAGCACCTCAATGCCCACTCAAATCTTTTAGAATCATTTTCCCTAAGACAATTGTGAGACAATTGTTGTTTTTCCTCCAAAAAGTGTGAGATAGAAGACAATTGTGAGACAATTGTGGCAAAATATTGTCCTCATATAACTGATGTATGACAAATTTGTGACAAAAATTAATTATGTAGTTTTGAAGGTAATTTTGTAGTGAAAAATACTTTTTTGAGGAGTATTAATTAGTTAGTTTACTTGGCATGAAAAATACACATATCAATACAACAAGGTCCAATAAATATGATAACATAAGTGGATCTTTTTCAAAATTTGGTGTGAAAAAACTTAAATGTGTAATCTTGTCTAGATGCATTTTGATTGCCTAAACTCCAACTGCCATGTTTAAGGTCAAAACAACACAACTAGTCAAAAGTTTCCACAAATGCCTTGTAAGATGCTTATACATTACCTTGAGCATTGAAATTGTACTCTGAGATAAACATATGAGGTTTTTGACATCTCCATTGAGTTCTCAATTATAGATGCCACATTAGACTTTAAGCAGGCCCTACATATATGATGCTGGCAGCTGGTGACAAAAGTATCATCAGGATTATGATGTTCACATCTGCTGGATGGACCTGATGAAATAAAAATAAGGTTCAAATAAATAATATGATTCTGATTTTACTCATCTTTCAAATAAATAAACATAAGAGCTTCATTATGTTTAAGTCCTCTAAGCAATTGAAAATGTATTATGCATACCTCACCTTTGGAATCAACAAAATAAATGTACTTTCAAAAACAAGATGCCAGCTAATGTAAAGTGAATCTAAGATATTTATGGTCTGATATTTGTTTTGAAACATGATTAGGGGATACCAAAGGCACAGTTCCATACATGCATACAGGCTTAGTACCAGTGCCTTCCTACTTGTAAAATTCCCCTTGATTAAAAAACAATATTTAGCATACATCTTTCAGTTAAAATAATCAATACCTGATCCTAGTGAGGATCTCAAGCCCTGCAGAATTTGTCTTCATATAGCTGAAATTGTCATCAATGTTCTTTCTACCCAGCTATGTATTTGGTTTCCTTGTTTGTCTGCAGTTTAGGTCAAAGAGAACCTTTAACTAATTAGAAAAACAAAATTTTAGTTCTCTTCATATAGCTAGAATTATTAACAATGTAGGAGATGCACTCTCTTATTCCACTTTATAGCAAAGTAAGGGCATAACTGCCAATCAAATATAGTTCATTTCTCTCCATAATATGTTTACACCAACTCTAATTTATTATGGTTACTTGAATTAGGCAAGAGATTTCCTAAGCAATCTACAAAACTACATACATAACACATATTCTCAACACATACCACGGGATATCCAATGAACAAAAAAAATCATTTTCTAGGCCTCACTCTTAAGAAGAAGCAAGAAAATCAATCGAAACATCATAACAATGGCGTAATTTTATTAATGTTTATAAAAAAGGACAATTAGACTACAGGAACTTTCTGGGTTTAACACACATCCAAAGTAACTTATTTTGAGAATACCAACTTACGAAATATATAAATCAGGTAAGGTATGTGATATGTATTATCATTATGCAATAACTGTAAAAACCTTCTATAAGTCACATATGCTTGAAATGGGAATTTGATAGTGTAGGCTCCATTTTGAAAATGTAGACAATATTCTTAGATAGGTATGAAGCTATGGACTATTTTAAAAGACAAACTTCCTAATCCCTATTGGAGTGGGTTCCCATGATAATGTTAAAATCCCCCACTATACATCTATGTGAAAAATAATTTCTTGTATATTAAAGAAATTTTCCTTTATTTAAAAAAATACCAAGAAAAATAAAACAAAATTACATATTTTGTAAGGAGAATATAAGGTATTTCATCAATCACTCAAAGAATATACTCACTAGACTGGAACAACCTTGTCAACTACAATTTCTTGAAATCCAAGCCCAAGAAGACCATCAAACTTGACCAGTAAGAATATTAGACTTGGCTCACCTGTTGCCTCAGTAAAAACCTGTGCCAAAAAAATGACCACATAACTTTCAAAATACTCTAGGGACAAAAAAGCTTGAACTCGTTGGATATTTTTTAACTAAAAATTTACCAACCTGGTCTTTCACAACAAGGTCCCCAACTTTGACATCATATTGAGACAAATACCCAAAGATTTCACCGCACGCCTAATAAATAATAATCACATCATCAAATAAGACATAACTTTACCTCTCTATTTCTTCAATGAAATCATTCAATTGATGTCTTAGCTTCTGCACTTCATGTTCTTGCATCATAATCAAGTAAATAGATTCAGAAAATTTCTCATTTAGCTGCTTTGACAACTATTATAGAGCATCTTCCATATTACAAACCTTTTCCTATGACTCTTCATTCTAACGGCGAGCTTTTTCTGTTATCTTTTGTACTTGTTGATTATCTAGCATAGACTAGTATGAGAGCATAGAAGGAGATGACAAAAATATTAGAGAAATAAAAAATTGTTAACACCAAAAGCAACCAAACCTATGAACTCAGAAGAGAGCTCACAGCATAGTTAGTCATATCCAATTTAACTCGAAGAAAATCCCTTATGACAACATGTGTCATACTCTCTGCTGCAGCCAGCCTATAATTGAGCATGAATACCTGAGAAGCAGAAACACAATAACTGCTTCAGAAACAATATAGGTCAAGTTCTTCTCTCTGCTGTCACCAGATTACGATTCATCGTAAATATCTCAGGAGCAGAAATACAATCACAATACAAAAAACAATACAGGTTAAAAAATTTACTTCTGCAAGTAAAAAAATTGCTAGTTAAATAGATATGCCAGAAACTTAAATCATTACTACATCCTTGCATGAACTTAGTGGTATGGAAGAAGGCAATGAAAGCTAAAGTTGAAGGATTCCATCACTGATTTCACTTTATGATATGTTGACTATTGGTTGTTTTCCTTTGGCTTGATAATTAGTCATGACTTACACCTGGTCACTAGATTTTAAAAATATTGTTCTGCAATTCCAAGGTATCATTACAGAAAGTAGCCATATTACAAAGAACAGCCATGTACCTTCTTTTGTCAAGCTGCAAGAAGACCTTCAAGTTCTTCTATACGTCGCTTGGAGGCATGCAACTCTTCATCCCTCTCTGAATTCATCTGTTGGGATAAACCTAACACTAGTACAAAATGAGGAATTAGCTACTAGGTGACTAAAAATTCTAGTCACCACAGGTTTTTCAAGTGATTTACTACTAAATATGAGCAATTTTGATTGACTCAACTATAAACGACTAAAATTAACGACTAATTTAGTCACAAGTTAACAAATATGACTAGATAATAAGTGACAGAGTTAAAAATGACTAAAATAAATGACTAATTTAGTCACGACATAAAAAATGACTAGCTAGAAGAATATGAATTAGTCATTTATGTTCGTCATTTTTAATTGTGTCATGAAAAATTGCAAATTTGGCAATGAAGTGTAATTTTTGTAAGTTGTCTACCTTCTATTAGTAATATTAGTGCCATGCACCTCGATCTTCATAGATACAA
>LPNX010564130.1:9504-81491 GCA_001517045.1 Pseudotsuga menziesii | reverse complement strand
CCAGTTATGATCATTGCAGATTTTTTGTAATAAAATCTTATAGTGAGGATGATGTCCACAAGAGTATTAAATACAGAGTATGTTTCAAATTCTAATCTCCGTCACTTCATTTTGGAAAATAATGAAAATAAACCTGTAACAAACAGTAGAGATACCTGTAACTTTGTTGATCGCCTTAGTTAGCCGGGCACCCCCTAACCCTTATTACAGTCCCCAGCATTGGGACTACGAACTTCAGGCAGTGAGACAGCATCAGATCAGGATCTGCAGAGTCTTTTTTCCACCCCACCGAAATGGATTGGAAAATGCGGTGTAAGACCCTGTCCTCTAAAGCTATTGAAGTTATATATTTAGGCAATGCCTGATAAATCTGGTTCAATTGAAATGGAAAGAAGCTCAGGCGAGAATAAAGGCATGGCCTGATGTTCAGGGCCTGCATTCAAATGCTCCTTCCCGCTGAACTCCCTCTGCATTAATGCGGGCAATCATAACCCAACCACTGAAATAAATGAAATGTCGAGGCTGGGGAGATGCTGGACGACGGCGGAGAGATCGCAGGGATCGCAGGAGGATGTGACGTGGATCGTATGCCATGATGGAGGATGTAGCATGTGGATGGATGCCATGGTCCATGGGATGGACTATTATGCACGGGATGGCAACCGGCGCCGAGACCTGCCGGAGTAAGTACACTTGGGAGGGAAGATTGCTCCTGAGTTAGCCTACTCCTACCAGGACCTGTTAGAAATTATGGACGACTAATATCACTATTAATTCCACCAAGAGATACCTACTTTTGTTCACACTCCATGAATCCTAGCAATATCCCAGAACAAAACTAATAAATAAATATAACCTAGTTCCTTGATATATTGATATATTGGAAAGCATATATCATAATCGTAATTTTGTAATCGTATTAAACCAGTTAATTTATAAACGAAGTGTGATTGTTAGTCTCCTCATTTCTTTAGGATATTGATAATCCTTCTCTGTACTACCTCTAGCAATAAATTCTCATTCAATTTAGATAACATTAGCCGTTACATCTCTACCCTACTTCTAGCAATAAATTCTCATTTCTTTTGCATAATTATAGCCGTTACATCTCTACCCTACCTCCAGCGATAATTGTCATTTCTTTTGGATAATTATAATGGTGACTCCTCTAGCCTATCTAACTTCAGCATTTAATTATTAATACGAAAATACAAACCAGGAAAGCAAAACTTAAGATTTCTCAATTAAACATCCGTCTTCAATATTAAGGATCTCTAAAACATCTTGAACAGTGAAGTAAAGACGTTTTTTTGGGAACTTTGCATGTGTAAAATCCGATTGTATCCAACAATTCATCAAAATCTAGGGTTTTTAATGATGAATTCGGTTTATAGCATGTTTCTTTATTTTTGGAATGAGCATGTTTATGCCTTCTGGAATAGTTAGGGTAAGAGCTATCCATGTGACAGCTAGAGATACACCTTTGATCACAATAACAACTTATAAATATTGGAACAAACTCTCACCCACCAGGTTGGATATTGCAAATTGATGTATGAACCAATCATGTGGCTACTTCGGTTTCAGGTTAAACTATAAGCTTGATTTTAATGAAGAGGCGAAGCCCATCCCCAAACACTGGACTGTCTGGACTCATCCTGTTTCCATATGCCACACATTTCAGAAGCGTTTCATGACTAGCATCGTATCCCTATTCCTGCATCCTCCTGTCAGCACGAAATTAGTAAACGACCGTGCGCGCATTAGATTTCAATTGGGGCGTTACTACCCTGAATTGTTCAACTGTCAGCGTCTGTAGTTGCAGCTGGATTAACCGTTGAATGCTTTTACAGTTGTCGATTAATGAGATGCTGCAACGGTAGGGGAGTATCCATACAATCACCATTATAAATACAACTAACAAGATCTTTGTAAAATACTTGTCCCTCGATCCTTGATGAGATCAGTATGGCTCAGGATATTCATGTTCTGTATTGGGTTTTTTCTTGCTTAACTTTGTTCCTGCTCGGTTTTTCCCATGCCGACATGATCACCTCACTCGATCGGGGAAAGCAAGGTGAACGACACGTTGTGAGAGGTCGTGTACACTACGATCTTTACTCTTCTGGGCGCGTAACCCTATTTACTACCTTCATACAAGGCAAGAAGCAATTTGCCATTCTTAGATTCTCATCAATTTCCACTAATATATAGTTTATATCCGATTTTGATTGAAAACCTAATGGCAAGATTTCTATTTTGTTTAGATCATATTTTGATACAAGGCTGATCCACGTTTTGTAAATGCAGGAGCAAGGGTGGACATTCAGTGCAGAGACAGCTGACGCAACCAAGTACTATACTCTGAAGCAGTGACTGATTCAAATGGATGGTTCGATGTAAATTTATATGGCTACCATGAACAGCATGAATGCAAGGCCGAGTTGAGCAGCAGCCCTGATACAAATTGCAAAATCACCACAGAAAAGAGTATCTCCTTTGTTAATGGCAGTGGCTTTGAGCACACTATGGCATTGACCTTCAGCCCATTACAGAAACCGAATTCGTGTGCCCAAATGAGTGATCTCCCTTATGACCAGCCTCCTTGGATCTTTTGTCCATTCACCTGCCCCCCTCCTTCAGTCTGTTCTTCTCCAAGCTCTGGTCCTCCACCACCATTGCAGGGGCAACCGTCTCCTGTTAGTCCTCCGCCACCAGTGCAAGGGCAGCCGTCTCCTGCTAGTCCTCCACCACCATTGCAGGGGCTACCGGCTCCTGTTAGTCGGCTCCTGTTAGTCCTCCATCACGTTCAGGTCCACCACCTTCTCCTGGTGCTTTTACTCCTTGCAATGACATCCCACCATCTTCAAGAGGACGAGGATCAGGCAACAGTCCTCCACCTTCACCATACTGATTGCACTCTTATGAAGATCTTAAGAGACACAGATCAATATAAGTACCTACAATAATGTGAGCTAGAATGTCCCATATATTCAAACTTCATACAATCAAATACAATGTGACTCCTTTGATACATATGTTTCTCATAGACTCCATGCATGAATTTAGTTCACGACGTATATATTTTGAAGGTCATAATGAATGGAGTGTTTTGTTTTATCATCTCTCATATTTTATCATCTCTCATACATAGTGATAGATGAGTGACCTTGGCATGCTAATTAATTTGAAGAAAAAGATACTGATTATAACAACTAGTCTGAGATGAATCGAAAACTCTTATGGTCTGATTGTCATCTCTCATACATAGCCATCGAGGAGTGACCTTGGCGGGCTAATTAGTTTAAAGAAAAAGATACTGATTATAATGATTAGTCTCAATGAATCGAAAACTCTTATGGTCGATCCATCTTACAAGTATCGTGAATTGCGAACTATGGTGAAGGTCCTATTCCTTATGGATCTTGCTAAGAGCCTTGCAGGCAAAGTGGAGATCAAGGTAGCTGAAATGATTTTTTATCAACCTTTGGATTACAATAGTGTTTTGTTTAGATGTTTCTAGTACCATAAATATGGCCATGTGATTGATGCTTACCCAATGCCCTTTTAGAAGACAGGTTTGGAGGTGGAAATCTATTGGGTTGTCCAATCTCAAGGTCTTACGGGAAAAGGTAGAGTGGCCTTAATTCTCTCCCTTGTTATCCTTCTTGATTTGGAACCCCAATGCCCTAGAATTTCTCTATGAAAGAATACCTATAGACAATCAACTAGATTGTGTATGGAAAGAATGCATTGTTCTTTTGATTCGACACTTTTGGAAGAAGAGAATGCATTGCTCTTTCGATTCGACACTTTTAGAAGAGTATGGGAATGGGAGGGAGACTGATAGAAAGTTTAGTTCTCCCAAAAGGGAGGGGAGTCATAGTAATAAGAGTCCCTTTGTGACACCAAGATCAATGAACACAACTATGGAAGAGTTGTTTGTTTTTCATTTGAGCATGCATGTGTTGATGGAGACAGTTTCCATAGAACATATTTTGGATAAAGGAGTTTCATTTCCAAAAGATTTTTGGACATCTATTGATTGTTCAGTTTTAGTGGGCATGGTTAACCAATTGGAAAATGACCCCATCTTAAAACGTAAGGACTCAAATATTTGTTTATTTTCACAACTTTGGCCCATAAATTTTGGATTGGGGAACCCAAAGAGGCTTCTATGACAATGCTCCTTTCAGGAAAGGGTTAATGACTTTGATGAATGGGGAGGGTGTTATGGAAGCCAAAATTTTGAGGGTGGCCTTCTAGTCTCCCTTCATTATGCCCATATCTAGGACCTAGTCTTCCCCTTCCTCTTCTGAGTTTGGGTGTTGAGCAATAAAACCCTTGTGCTCCAAGGTGTCTTCTTCATCCAATACTAGGATGATCCCCTATTCTCTTTGTTTGAATGGATCTATCTCTCTAAAGGATGATACTCTTATGTGTGGTTTAGGGAAGGATCAAAGAAAAATAAGACGCTCCCTAGTCCAAGAAGGAAGTCTTACTTACGCCATGCTCAATCTAAAGGCCCTTCTGTAGGATGGACCCATGAAGCTTCCCTCTCTAAATGTGCAAGATTTGGCCAACCCCTCTAAATGTGTGGCCATGCATTTGCTAATAAAAATGTAATAATGATTCAAGCATTGATGTGTAAAGGGTTGTTGATTTTCATTGAAATTTATTATGGGTGGACTTTGTGGGTCTCTTAGGTCTCTTAACAAAATAGCATTGTCATTTCTCCCTAACAAACTTTTTTTTCTATACATTAAGGGTTTTGCATGTAGATCTGATGCATATATTTGCATATAAATATTTCCATTTTGAATTGATATGCTTCCTTCTTTCAAAAAGAGGATTTATTGCAATGTTTATTCTCGGTGTAGGTGGTGATGGAGGACAATTTGATTATTGAAGGGGACCTTAAATTTACCATCTCTCAACATGAGGTTTGGGGGAGAACCCTCAACAGGATTCGATTATTGATTATAAGGTTTGGGGGAGAAACCTCAACAAGATTCGATTATTGATTATATTCGTCATCATCGGAATGGTTTAAACTTGGTCAATGTTGATCAAGTTGTTAATCTCTCCTTAGTAAGGTGGTGAGATATTAGACATGCAGTTCATGTAGGGGAGGATCTGACCATAACCATTTTTAATTTCAATTGGATGGTGCAGTTGAAAATCCTCTCATCCTTTTTAGTTCAATCCATCCTAGCTTGAGGATCTCAAGTTTCAAAACATGGTCAAATTGGAATGGTGCCATTTTGATGCAAATATAAATCATCATTTGAGTTGGTAGTTGGGTGTATTCACTCAATTACTGAAACGTTGAGTTGTTAAATGGCCATATAAACATTACGGAGAGTGTGATGGGATGTTAAGGATATTGAGTAAGATATCAAAGAACTCTTTGAGGGAAACCCTTTTGAATTATTCTCACGGTAGGAATTCAAGTCCCTAAATGATTTGGAAAATAAGGGAAATAAATTGATTCGGGAGTGGGAGATTGGTTGGGGAATGAAAATCCGAGCAGTTTGGTTGGCTTTGAGAGACCAAAAAATATCATGTTTTTCCATAAGGTGGCCAATCAACCAAAAAAACCATAGTTTGATTAGGGAACTATGAGATCCAAAAGGTGATATTAAGAGGGGATTTCATGAACTCGTAGCATTGGGAGTTCAACATTTCATTGAAATATAGAAGAACAATAAATCGGAAATATTATGGAGATTAAGAGTTTTTCATATTTTCCATGGATGATATCGCGCGAAGTGTATGTAAAAGAAAACAATGTAGCACAAGAAGTACTATGGGCCGATTGATTGCCTTCTCATTATTAAGAACAGTTTAAATAGGAAATACAAAGGTCAATACTATGGGAAAATACCATAGGTGAGTAAATACCATGGGTAACTAACTAACTCACTAACTAACCACAGGTTAGATTAGATTCTTCTTCAACACTCTCTATGCCAAAAGATGTCTGGCGGTCTATGTCTTAGCTAGGATTATATTTCATTCAAAAAACTTCAGCTTGACTTTCTTCCTTGAAGTGTACTTGGACTTCTTATTTGTCTTTTGGATCTTGATGCTAAGTAGGTGTTCTTCAATGTCTTATGTAGCTTCTGGAACATAGTGTAATTCTTCTTCTTCTTTTGTTTCAATATGATTTTTCTTGCTATCTATTTTACATGCACACTGAAAATTTTGGTCAGAAAAAATATGAATATATTTCAGCTCTTCTTGGATAGCATTCACATATTGGTGTTGCTCATCAATGAAAACTACTTCATCATTCTCATTGACTTCTTCATTTGCATGTACCCATTGTGCATCCTCCATTGCTTCTTCAAAAATTGTGGGCTGAGAAGAAAACAAAGCATACTGTAGATGCTCATCACTAAGAGGAGTCGGCTCATAGATCTCCCTCAAACTTCTGGTTTTATAGTTTTGGGGTGGATTGTATGTTGTTGTTTCTTTTGAGCTTTTATCAAGTGGTTGTTTCTCATTCTCAGCAACTGTTGCAACTTCTATGCTTCTATCAATTGTCTCTTGCTCAGAGAGACTATCACTTACATCATTGATTACTGCTACATTAACAGGTTTATTTTCACTGTCATCAACAAACACAACAAGATCAACAATCGTTGTTGGGATTACATGATCATTGGCTGCCTCATAGACACAGTCATCTTGACTGTCTTCCACTTCATTGTGGGATTCCTCATGCTTTGCATGACTTTCAAAGTCATCTTCTTCTACAATTGGTTCCTCGCTAAACACTTCTTTCAGTGTACCCCATGCTCTTTTTGGAGTATTGGCTTCTACAATGTAATGAAATAGGGAATAGTTTATACTGTCTTGTATGAGACATAAGGCAACGACTTGCCTTCTTTATTTTCAAACTTTCTCAAAACATTACTTTTTTTTGGATCAATGGGATCTAGAAACATAACCATATCCACATAGAGAAAGTGGAAAATATGCTTTGTCTAACATAGACTGTGTGGTCAACAAGTGGAAGTTGAATTTTCACCGAAAGCGTTTTAAAAAATTAGTTAAACGAGCATCCAACTGTATAGTTCGGTATGGGCTTTAATGGATAATGTATGGAATCTCAGAGAGAGATTCCATGGAAATAGGAAGAGGCACGCCAGTTTGTTACAATGCGTGTGTGTATCTATAATTCCACAACATGATTTAATCGGACTTATCAGAGAAAATATATGCTACCTATCACTGAGCTTCAACTTGTACTTCCAAACTTGCAATCGAAATTTCTGTAGTCTAGCTATTATGGATGTCACACATGCACATTCAATTCTATATCTAAGAACCCAATTCCTCCAAATACCATCATATCCCTATGTTGAAACATCCCGCCGGGTTCAATTTCTGTGCAAATATCTATGGATAAGCAAGCCTCTTCACTGCCCAAGACTATGGTGTCTTTGTCAATAGACACAAGAGGAGAAAACAATAAATATTCATCCATATTTGAGGGTGGGGTCAAGCGGATTCAAAGGCAACAAGAGGCTGCTCCTTCGTTGCCACAGGAGAGAACATTGAAGGTGAAATATCCAACATATAGAGGCGTGTGTCATCATAATTTGGGAAATGGGTGTCTGAAATAAAGGAACCTAACAAGAAAACCAGACTCTATCTCAGCTCCTTCGATACACCAGAGATGGCGGCTCGAGCCTATGACGTAGCTGAGGTCTACTTGAAGGGAAAGAAGCACATGTTGCTTAATTTTGCAGAGATCATTGATTACATTTCACACCCACTTTCTTTGTCTACGCGCCACATTCAAGGATCCTCTTCAACTATCAATGGGATCCTCCATGATTTTTTTTTAGGGTTAGGGGAAAAAAAACAACCCAAAAATAGATCTGGAAAAAATAGTGTGCCCTAGCTCAGGAGGCAAGCCGCTTCCAAATGGCTTCTGAGTGAGAGTTCTTTCCACTCTATGCAAAGGATTACCCCAACAATTGATGGATCAGGCCATAAGCTCTGATAACATGTAAAAGAAAACAATGCAGCACAAGAAGCACTATGGGTAGATTGATTGCCTTCTCATTATTAAGAACAGTTTAAATAGGAAATACAAATGAAAATACTATGAGAAAATACCATAGGTGAGTAAATACCATGGGTAACTAACTAACTCACTAACTAACCATAGGTGATATTACATTCTTCAACAGTCTATAATATTATATATTTTTTGAGCCTATGTCTTTGGGGAAGATCGATACAATCATGCATAAATTTAAAAAGGACTAGGACCACTAAACTCTTCTTGGGTTTTTTTAGACATGATGAGTTTGAACTTCTATGGGTTGTTGAATAAGTTTGTTAATCAAGTAAAATATTGGATACCTTCAATGCTATGTTTATTGTGTTCATTTTGAAATATGATAAACAATAATATTTTGGGGACTTCCATCGAATCTCCTTTTGCAACACACTGTATAAGATCATTGCTAAGATTATAGTAGAGAGGTTGAAGCCTTTTCTATAGTCGTTTATCTCACCTTAACAATTTGTTTTTTAGAAGGTCACTAGATTCATCATGCAATTGGTATTGCTCAGGAATGTATGTATATAATGAAGGCGATGAAATATTTTACTCTAATAATGAAGATAGATTTATCAAAATCCTATGATTAAGTTTATTGGATCTATCTTCGACCTCTTCTTATTCATCTAGGATTTTCTTTGGATATCATAAATTGGATCATGGGTTAGATTACAATAACTTCGTTTGTTTTTCTTATAAATGACTCTACGTCGTTCTTTTTAAATCCTTAAATATCATAAATTGGATCATGGTTTGGATTACAATAACTTCATTTGTTGTTTTTATCAATGACTCTACGTTGTTCTTTTTAAATCCTTATAGGGCTCTCCAAAAAGGATTCACCCTCTCCCAATATGTTTACCTTCTAGTTTTAGAAGGACCGAGTCAAGCTACTATCGAGGCCCATCATCAATAGAAGATAAACTTAGAATAAATTTTAGTGAGGGGTTAAAAATATTTCACTTTCTTCTCATTGATGATATATTACTTATCATGAATGAATCAATCTTAAAGGGTCGGGATCTGGTCAAGATACTTAATATTTATTGAAACGCCACTTTTATGACGATAAACTTGGAAAAATACGTCTATTATTATCATGTGGTGGAGAAAGGGGCACTGCATATTCTCCAAAATATTCTCATGTGCAAAATGGAGGAATTTAACAAGGGATTTAGGTATTTGAGTTCTGTTCTCAAACCAAATGAATATCATAAGAACGATTGGGATTGGTTGATTGCTAGTTTGGAATTAAGGATTCATTAACAATGGCATTAATGGATTTTTTAGTGTAGAATATTGATTTTAGTCAAATATGTTCTAGAGGCATAATTTGTTTGTGTATTGGCACATGTAATCCAAAAGGAGTTATGGGACTATGACAACCACTTAATTTGTGGTTGGTGAACGGCGATTGACAACAAATTAAGTACGATGAAATCATACATTATCCACGAGTCAATTACTAGCCCACCCTAAATTGTAAGTTATGAATGCGTTCATGCATCAACTACGAGTTAACCATTTATCAACCACCATTTATTTTTTATATTATTTTTCCTCTCTCACATTCGTTTAGTTATCTATCATTAACTGTTGGTTATCCATTCATCATCTATGAGTTATCCATGCATAAATTACCAGTTATCCATTCATCAATTACCAGTTATTTTTTATATTCGTTCTTTTATAACTGTTTATTTTGATTTTCCAACGATTTCCATAGAATCAATCTGTACAATACACTTGTCTCATCCTCATCCATAGATGAAAAAACATAGATGATATTCCACCCTAAAATTCTAAGATATTAACACCTGTCGAACATAAAATTTACCTTGGACTAGCTAGTTCTCAATAGAAAAGCCACAGGGTGTGTAACACCCCGATTTTGACCACAAGGGAGAGGGGAATGTGTGCTCCCCCATTCTATTAAATTGCATATGATGTAGATAGGGTTAATAAATCGTGGTGTGGAGCTCAGGGCAAAGGATCCACCATGGATTTAGTGTTTTATGTTTCAGCAATTAAAATCAATGCCGATGGTTTATGTGCTATCCAGGCACAATATATGTTGAGACATCCTGTAAAAATGAAAATTAGAAAAAAATACCTTAACTAGCTATGTGCCACAATGTGAAATAGATGGGGGCATGATTTCACAAGGAATGGGGAGGGGGGAAAACATTCAAACCCTTGAGCCAATGGAAAAAAGCCAAATATCAAAGAGAAAACCCATAAAGATTTCAACCACCCATTCTGTCTTTTTGTGCCCAATCATTTAGAAATTGGTTGGGGAAGTTAATGCATGGAGATAGGAAGAGTATGGGAGTCAAATTTGAATTTGAGAAGCCACCCATTTTTGGAAAACGTGTTTTTGACTTCTTGGGAAAGTAAATGCTTGGAAATGCATGCCAATACCATTATTGACCGATATGTTTTGCTCTCTCATGCACTAGGAGCTCCTGGGCTCTTCCCTTCATGTTTTTTTGGTTGTTTCCTCATTCCGCGGTTGGGAAAATTCGTTTTTTGTGTTGTTGGGCGAATGGGTATAAGGGAACCACGATTTTGGGGTTTGAGGAGGCCATTTTTTTTCCTTGTGAGAAAACTAGGAGCTTCCCTCGCATTCTTCTGTCGTTTTCCCATTTCCCCCCATGGTTGGGAAGTCATTTTGGTAATGCTCAGTGGTTGGGTTGTCCCCCTCACGAATTGTTGTCGTTTCCTCATCTTTCCATGCCCAAAAGATCTATTTTTGTGTTGTTGTGTGAATGACCAACAACGATTCCTATTTTAGGTGTTTGCTGAGGCTGGATTTTCTCTCGAAATTTGCATAGGCGTTTTCTAAATTTAGATTCATGATTTGGGTGTGAATATAGGTCGTTTTTGCTCTGGTAGTGTCCATGAGCATTTCCTGAACATGGATTTTCTCCCCTAGGTTGTTTTTCCCCATATTCCATTTCTATTTGTGGTTGCCAAACATTTCTCTACAATCCAGAACTTGTATTTTGTTGGGAAGGGCATCCTTGTGTTGGCTTGGTTGAGTAATTCCAAGGAACTCGTCTATTAGATGGTTGACTAGGGTGGATGTGATTGTTGGCTTGGCTGAGTAATTCCAAGGAACCCCTATGTTATTGGCTTGTTTCCTTAACAACTTGTGAAACCTAATTGTTTGATTGCCTTAGTTGGACAGTCTGTGAAACCCAACTGTGTGTTGGCTTGATTGTGGGTGTATCGTCTTGCTACCGTGTAAGCCTGTTGTTCCTTAGTTCCTTGTGGAAATCATTCCCATCTCGAGGGTGGTAGTGATACTGAGAGATTGATGAGAACATTGGCCTATGGTTGGGTGGAACGTTGCAGTGACATAGCTAGTTGTGGGGAAGCTTCTTCTCGAGATAATTACTTATTGTATTTAACTATGCAACTATATTTGTTTTGTAAATTATCATGAACATGTTGAATGCTTGAATGTGAATGAATGTATTTGCTTCTATTGTTTAATGATTTATACATCTGCATTTGTATGTATTTACTTCAATGCATTTTTTTATATGTTATGGGGTTGGATGCCCGTTTGATAACAGCAGCAATGTTGGTCGTGTCCTCTTTATCGTCGGGATCAGGGGAGGGGACGTGACCGAGTGAAGGTTAGTGGGTCTTTTGGACATATTTGTTTTTAGTAGCTCCATGGTAGAATAATTGGCTTGGAATATGATTTCAAAGAATGGTCTATGGAAGAGGATAATTAATACTTATGTTAACACCCAAAAAGTGTTCACTACCTCATCTACCCCACTACATGGCTCATTTGTCCATTTTCCTACCATATTTCCTTCAAAAAACCTGAAAATCCCACCAAAAAGCCTCCAAAAGGCCTAAAATTCCTCCAAAAGGCCATAAAACCTCTAAAAAGCCTCCAAAAGGCCAAAAAAACCCTTTTTTCCTCCAAAAATATGCAAAAATCCCCAAAAGGGAAGAAAAAATATAAAATAATGAGGAAAAGGAGGAAAAAACCCTAAACAGCTGCCCTAAACCACATGGTTTCCAAAAACCATGGGCAAGCACTCCACCACTAAAAAACTATAAATAAGTGATGGAGACCCCTCATTTCACATCCACAATCACAAGCATCCTTACTCTGCCAAAATTGCTCTTGAAACCCTAGCTCACCCTTTGAGCTACTTTCACCATTGAGAGCCCCTTTTGGCCCATTTCCACCACCGGAGAAAGAGAAGGAGTAGCTGGAGCTCGGAGCAAACTCTTGGATTAGCGCAAAGGGCTTCACCAACCTCCACATCAGAGGTAATATCAATAAAAAACCATTCTTTGTATTTTGCTGTTTTGTTTCATGCATGTGTTTTAGATTAGTTTTTATTCCTGTTTAGCATTGTTATTTAATTTTTACTAAACTGCTACTAAGGAGTCAGCTATCCTTAGTAGGTGCTCATTCGCACAAGCTAGGGGTAAAACCCTAGCTACAGTTTTGGCGACTCTGCTGGTTTTTCTTTCGAATCTCTATTTTCAGTTAGTTTTTTCCTTTCGGCTGTCCCTTTCAGTCGCCGTAAACTGCATTTTTTCCTTCTGCAGTCCCGTCCTGGCTGCGTCTTTCAGGCCTCTACCTGCGATCTGACCGCGGCTATCAGACCATCTCCTACGCCCTGCCGGCGGATTCAAGTCTGTTACCTGTGATCTGACCGCGGCTATTTAGCCTATTTGCTGCGATCTAGCTACGCCTGTCGGCCATTTTCCTGCATCCCGACCACGACTGTCATCCCACTTGCCGCGACCCGAACGCAGTTTTCAGCCCCCTAGCTGCATCCCGAACGCAATTTTCAGCCCATTTGCTGCGACCCGAACGCTGCTTTCAGCCCCCTAGCTGCAACCCAACTGTAACTTTCATCCCTTTCCCTGCAATCAGACTGCGTCTGTCATCCAGAAAGCCGCGACCTGTCCGTGCCTGTTTCGTTCAAACCCGCGGTCCGACCGCTCGCTTTTGCCTCAAACCTGTAGTCTGTTTTCTGCATATTTTACTGTTTTTAAACCCAGCCCCTTTGCTGCAATATTTTCTGCATCTGCACAGCCATCTGTTCCACCTACAGCCTTACTTCCTTACAGCCTTTTCTGCAACATAATTTCTGTTCCATTTTTTGAAATTTCAGCATTTTTTCAGAAAATTTTGCATGTCAAAGTTGTGGATTCAATATTGTTGATTAGAAGGTTGCCCCTTTGTGTGGCACTTCTATTTTGGGTTCATCACCTCACAAGCACACACTCTGTCACCTAATTCAAGTGAGACTTAAAAAACTACTTAACTCAACCAACATTCTAACCCCACTTGGGGAACACAAAAGAATCTTTGTAGTTAGGTAGGATCGGGGGATTAGGCTTCCAATAACACCCCTCGGTTACTTACACTTGAGACATAGCTATTGTCCAATTAGGGAACCAAAATCCCCTAGTATTTTTTGGCACGGTCACCACCAGTTTACCAGAAGACCTCTCCCTTAGGAGGGTTGAAGTCGCGGGATTGGTTCCGGAGGCCTGAGTGGAATACCGCACTCCATTCAGTAACTGAAGGGATACCTTTCGCAGTTCTCGGGATATCCCTGGATAGGGGTATTGCGGTAAAAGGACCAAACGACAAATTCACCTTTCTGGACATGTCATGAACGGGGTATCTTAGTTGCCATTCTTCTAGGATTGACTTCCCGGTGTCCCTCCCGGTAGGGGGATATCTTAGCCACTTGGATTTCCTATTCATATTGTCTGACTTGGATTTCATCACCTTGCAGAGGATATGTCTAGTTGAGTCAGAATACTTTTAGTTAGGTGTTTGCATGCTCCCTTACCTCCTTTTAGTCTAGTGAGTCCACCGTTTTTATTTTTAGGAAACCTACTATTTGTTGGTATTCTGACCATTTCTGTTGACACTCCACCTATTGTAGCACAGTTGTTACATTGGGTGTTTTGAGTTGGTTGTTGGCCTGAGTGCCCTATTTTTCGAGCTCTCCTTCTGCACACTCGGTTGCATTAGGGTTTTTGAGCTGTTTTTTACTCACCTCAACCCACAGAGATTTGACACTATCTGTCACCATTGAGTCTCCGAGACATTCTCGGTGCCTCAGGGGCCAACCCCCACAACATGGTTCACTTGACACCACCCGTCATCGCCACAGATCATCTTCACTTGATACCACTTATCATAGAACTCGAGCCTTGTCACTTGACTCCACTCGTCAGCGGCATCGGACTCCGTCACCCGATAGTGATGCCCCTTATTTTACCTCCGATTCTGAGCCAGAGTCTGAGAACCCCATTTACACTACCCCTACTAGCCCCATGGCTGGCGTACTCCCACTCCCGTCTTGGTAGAGATCACCGGTGGCCCATCCACCACTACACCAGCCACCACTCCTGCTTTAGGTATGCCCTCCATGGGGCTCCCTTCTACCGTTCCCCTCACGGCTCCCATTCCCGCAACAGGCATACCTATGCCCACCCCAGCATTGGCTCACACTACCCAGGGTGGTGCCGAACCATCCTACATCACCTTAGTTCCCCCACATGGGGGAAACCTCCCTAACGCTACCCCTCCACTTGGGGGCATTGGCCTCAACTTGGTCCAACCCACTACCATGTCACATCCTCCTTTCAGTTTTCCATTCATGGCTAGTCTCAACCTGCCTGACCTAGCCAGATTAACTAACGACCCTATCCGACACGACCCTGCATGGCCTCACATGCCCACCAAGCTCCCCTCTGACATCCCTAAGTTCGAGGGCAAGGCAAGTGAGGACCCACAAAACCATGTTATGTCCTTCCATCTATGGTGTTCCTCCAACTCCATAGTGCATGACTCTATCCGCCTCCGTCTCTTACAACGCACCTTCACTGGCTCTGCAGCCAAGTGGTATATCGAGCAACCCCATGGAACCCATGCCACCTTTGATTCCCTTGCGTCAACCTTCCTACAGTTCTTCCAGTTACCTATCCGCTATGATGCGGGCGTTGAGATCCTACTATCGTGCAGACAGAACACGACTACCCACATCACGGACCACATTCATGAGTGGTGTCGACGTCGTAGCTTATGCAAGATTAAGTTAGATGACCATATCTTCCTGGATTGGTTCCTCAAATCCCTCCTTCCTGTCATTGCCAAGGATGTAGCATCTGAAAGACCCCAGTCTGAAGAAGAGGCCATCCTCAAAGCCCAACAATTCGACCTTATTTATGCCTAGTCGGGGTATCTATATACCATCATACCTGACACCCCTCGCGGTAAGTCTTCCCAGCACGACGCGTCGGGGGAATCCCACACTGCCGATGGCATCATTGGTCGTGTCTCTTCGCATCCCCAACCATTTTCCATAGCACGTCCTGCCCCTGGCCCTGACCTTTCGCAGGCTACCTCCCAGTCTGGAATAACCAACTCGTATGCTCCCATGGCACATCACCATTCTCATGGACCCTCATGTCCACCGTAGTGTTTCAGTCATGCAACTCACGCTTACGTCCCCCCGGTCGCACCTCAGCCCTACTACCACCAGCAGGCTGCACCAGCTCCTGCGCCTTCACCAGCCCAACCCGCTTATTACCCGCCACAGGCAGCCCCTGCGGCAAATCCACAACCTGTCCCACAGCCCTATCAGTAACCCCCTCAAGTTGCTGCCCCTGCGCAGCCTCCACCAACATATCATCCACTGCAACCTGCTCCAGCACCTGCGCAACCTCAGAATCCACCTGCTGCCCAAGGGCAAGTTTACGCTCAACAAAACCCGCAGCAAAACCAGAACAACCAACGCAACCAGGGCCAACCAAACAGTGGCAGGGGCTGGAATCGTGGGAATAACCAACCTGCAGACCAAGATGGTCAACCCCCTAATCCTCCTGATAATAATAATGCGGCCCCTGCTAACCCAAACCCTGATCACCCACCCAAGCAGGCTAAAAACCCCAATTTGCGAACAAACCACTCTTGTTCTATTTGCGGGGTCTATGGCCACTACACACATTTTTTCCCACACATGGAGCAAGTTCGGCAACTTTGGGCTGAAGATGCCCACCGCCAAGGGGAAGCGGCTCCTCAAGCACCACCCAACCCCCCACAACCTCAGCAGCCACCTTTGGTGCTATAAAACCCCTTACCAACCCAAGGCGTAGTGAACACCCAACCATTGGCTCCCCCTCAAGCCAACGCACCAACCCAACAACAAATCACTTACGCTGCTCCTGATCAACCCATGCATGACTCAGGTACCCACCATTTGTTGATGATGTCATCCGATAAGGTCAACCTTCAGACCCGACGGACCCAATATGGCACCACCCCTGAAGCCCCTCTCGCCGATAAACCCACTAATGCTCATCCCATTGATCAAGCATTACGTATACCTCCACTGCCACCAGATGGCATTCCCAAAGCACCTCGTTTCCCGCTTCGCCGTATCAACAATAACCCCAATGCGCGGGCTGCGTCCAACTACAACATTGTCGATGACTTAGCCCAATCCCCCGCAGCCATGTCTGCATTAGAAGTCTTAAAAAACTGCCCGTCGCAGCGCAAGACTTTACTCTCAGCCATTGGGGCTATCGATCCAAATGATTCGAGTCTAATGGCATTTGATTTGGACCAATCCGAACCCCGCATGCCTTCCACTTTAGCGTTCCAAGTTTGTGTTTCCGTTCGGAATTTTGTCATCCATCGATGCATTATTGATGAAGGTGCCTCTACATGTGTCATGTCCACCCTCATCTGGCAGAAATTGGGATCCCCCCCTCTCCAGCCGTCCACTACTGCGTTGTGAGCCTACGATGGTCGTTCGGCTCAACCACAAGGCCTATTAACTAACATCCCCTTCTAGCTGGCTGGAAAAACCGTCCTGATCGACATCGAGGTTATCAATGCACAGCTTGATTATAACCTTCTACTTGGCCGCAGCTACATGTATGCCATGCGGGCGGTTGCTTCTTCCGTTTTTCGTACCATGATGTTCCCCCACGAGGGACGCATGGTCAAGGTCGACCAACTCACCTACTACGATCCCAATGCCCCCGCGACACCCGAAAATGTTCTCCCCATGGTTGAACAACCTGTTTCGGGTGCCACCACTTCAGTTGTTTCCTCTATGGGGCCCGGAGTTTACTCAGATGCGCCTATGACCTCGACCTTCCAATCTATTCCACCCCCGTCACCCGCCACTAACGTGTCTGACTTGTGTACCCTGTCCCATAATACATGAACTCTTACTAATCAACCGCCCTTGTTTCCTAAACCCCCTTTGGTACCTAGCCACATTGGTGCTACCCCCATCCATACCATTCCTTTCCTCTTCCCTCCATCAGGAGTAGTTAGCACCCTGGTCATGGCTACCCTCAGCCTCCCTGGTTTAACCTTAGGATTACCCGTTTGGTATCTTTCACCTCCCGTTCCCCCACCGACACCAGATGTCGTCCTGCAACCGATGCAACCCATTGTCACTACTAGTCAACCACCTCCCGGTGTCGCTACCCCATCGTCTTCCACAAACCCCCCCCTCTTGCAACCAAACCAACTAGGGGTAGAGGCCCCCAACCTTACTCTGCTGTCCCACCTCCCAAGACAGTAAAAAACCCCCCTGTATTTCATGCTCCTCCCAAATGCTCGCTGTGCGATGAGTTGGGCCATGCGACTCACCAATGTCCTCAGTTACTGGCATTACAGGCACACATGGAACTGCTTGACGATGACCCTACTATCCCAGTTGTCCACCTGGATCCAACCCCCAACTGCTACTCCCTCGTCAACTGATTTGACAACACAGACTTTCCGCACTAATGAGGAGATCCTCGAGGCTCTCACTGCCCCGCAGTATCCCTGGGATGACATGCACCACCATTCCCACTTTCTCCCAGATGAATCCTCTTCTAACACTGCTACCCAATTTGCAGTTGAATCCAAAGACTTCCTTCCCCCCAAGGTCGACTAGTTCAAGGACCCTGTTCCTGCTCCTGACGCCTTCGAGGAGGGTAATATGGCCAACATCTCACCCGTCATCCAAATTGATATCGCTGCCCCAGGAAGTTCCTCTGAACTCATCACTTTAGGAGCCTCTTGCAGTGAACAAGAGATTGAAGAATACAAGAAACTCTTCAGAGAATTCTGTGATGTCTTTTCCTGGTCCTATGCCGAAATGCCCGGTCTTGACCCTGCCATTATAGAGCACCACATTGACACATGGCCTGACGTTCCCCCCGTTCGTCAGAAAAAATGTCCCATTCATCCCTCAAAACAACCAGCTGTCAAAGCAGAGATTGAGAAACTTCGCAAGGAAGGCTTCATTTATCCTATTGCCTATACCACCTGGGTTTCAAACCCTGTGCCCGTTAACAAAAAACAAGGCACCATTAGAGTATGCACTGACTTCTGAGATTTAAACCACGCCTGTCCCAAAGATAATTTCCCCACGCCATTTATTGACCAGCTCATCGATGCATGTGCAGGGCATGAAGTCCTCTCGTTCATGGACGGTTTTTCCGGATACAATCAGATCCAAATCCGCAAGGAAGACCAGTACAAAACTGCCTTTACTACCCCATGGGGCACCTTTGCCTATCGCGTCATGCCTTCTGACCTCAACAATGCTGGTGCCACATTCTAGCGGGCCATGACCTATTGCTTTCATGATTTGGTCCATATCCTGCTCGTCTACCTTGATGACCTTACAGCTCGTTCCCGAAAACGATCAGACCACCTCAACAACCTTCGGCAAGTTTTTCTGCGTTGTCGCAAATATCAGATCCGCTTGAACCCACACAAGTGTGTCTTTTGCGTTTCGGCAGGCCGATTGTTGGGTTTCATTGTTTCCCAGAAAGGAATTACTGTTGATCCCCTGAAATTCCAAGCCATCTTAGACCTTCCCCCTCCTCGCACGCTCCGTAGCCGTCGATTACTTCACCAAATGGGCGAAAGCCATGCCCACCTTCAATTGTACCGCTGACACTGCTGCCCGTTTCTTTTTTAACCATGTTATCACTCGATTCGGGGTCCCTAAACAGTTGGTCTCAGACCATGGATCACACTTTGAAGATTCCGTGTGGCGCGAGTTATCCACCCTCCTCAAGTTTGAACACCAATTTTCCTCTGCTTACTACCCTCAAGGGAACGGTCAAGTAGAAGTTGTTAACAAAATCCTAAAAACCATACTCCAACGCACTGTTGACCAGCATAAGTCCAATTGGCAGCATATGATTTTCCCTGCCTTATGGGCTTACCGTACCTCCACCAAGACCGCCACTGGTTTTACCCCATTTCATCTCGTTCACGGTGTAGAGTCTGTCCTCCCCATTGAGTGTCAGATACCCGCCTTGCATATTGCCGTTGAACTCCTCCCCGACACCTCCCCCCTCGAGCAACGTCTGCTATCCCCCGAACAAGCAGATGAAGATCGTCGTGCCACTCTCCAGAACATCGAAGCGGCCAAAAACCGCTCCAAAGCCGGTTATGACAAGCATGTCCACCCTCGAACTTTCCACGAAGGGGATCTCGTCCTCGCCTATGACCAAGCCCACGACAAAACCGGTAAAGGAAAGTTTGAATCCATGTGGCAAGGCCCTTACATTGTGCAGACTTGCCTCGGCAAGGGGACATACATTTTAGCTGACTCTAAAGGCCACCATTTACGCAACCCCCGTAATGGGTTGTATCTTAAACGTTTTTACCCATAACTGAAACCGCGACCTCATTGGTCCGCCTTGTACAGTTTGCTCTCTTTTTTGTTTTTCACCTTCTTTACCATAATCTTACATTCATCATTTTTTGCATGCCCACAAATGGACCATCTTCCACCTCGTTACACTGGCTTTGCTGATGGCGCAAGCCGCTGGTCTCCCAACCTGGCTTCTGCAACATGGGTCTTATATTCCCCTTCCAACGAACTGATTCACCTTGATGGAATATGTATAGGCGCCGCTACCAATAACCAGGCGGAGTATGATGCTGTGACTGGTCTCCTGACTGCTGCCCTCCAGATGGGCATACGTCACCTTCATGTGTTTCTGGACTCCCAGCTACTTGTCTCCCAGCTTAACAACTGCTACCAGGTGCGTGATCCTTGCCTATTTAGAAAATTCCTACTTACAAAACAACTCAGCCGACAGTTTGAATCCATCACATTCACACATGTCCCAAGAGCGTACAATAGTGTCACAGATCAAATGGCCAATAACATCCTAGATTGGTATATCAATCACACCATGTAACACCTCCATCCTGCATAGCATCTCATCAATATATATAAAAACCCAAAAAGATTGCAGTGCATCCACATTTGCATCCATGTACATAAACCATAAAAACACATAAAATACACAAGGGGCATCCACGTGCCCAAACATTCTAGACTACTTGCATCCACATGCAATACAAACATATCACACATCATAAAGCACATCCATGTGCGTACAACTCAAACAACATCACAAAAAAGGTGCATCCATGTGCATATATATATATACATCAAAAAATACATGTCACAGTGCTATACATGCCCTGAGTACCCCTGTACTCAGCTATACAAAAAATACCTGTATCTCCCGAATCTGAAATCGGTCGGTCAGATCGTCCAGAAATGCCACCTCAGCTCTGGTCTACTCCAAACACTAGTCAAAGTCAAATAGTACAAATGACACTTGTCATGTTGGGCCCACTTACTATTTATAGTTAGTTGATTTTTTTTTCTTGTTTTGGCCATTTTGAACCCATACGAAGTCTGTTTTTCGAACCGTTTCCACCATTGGAATCAGAGCAACGATCCCGTCACGTCGGTCACCTCGTCGCACTCTTTTTCTACATCAATTTTTTCACCCATTTTTTGACACCACTAGTCGCCTCGGTTTGCGCGCCACATCGGCCGCCATCAGAATGTTCCACACTTTTTACATGAGCCATCCACTCTTGTCATACTGCAAATGTTTCGTTATTTTGCCACCATTCATTCACCCCATAAGGAGGCCCACCAGTGTTCCCCCCCCACCCTTGTTCCTGGTCATCATAAATGTTCCTTGATTGAACACTTCCTCCCTGCCTGGCCATTCCATTACTTCAGAGTCTTCTTATTGCTTTCAGACTCCTTAAAATTGAAAGCACCCACAAGCATGAACTGTCCTGGGCTCATAAAATCCACATGACAGTACCATTCCATCACTTCAGAGTCTTCTTATTTGCTTTCAGACTCCTTAAAATTGAAAGCAACCACGAGCATGAACTGTCCTGGGCTCGTAAAATCCGCACGATAGTACTATTCCATCACTTCAGAGTCTTCTTATTTGCTTTCAGACTCCTTAAAATTGAAAACAACCACGAGCATGAACTGTCCTGGGCTCGTAAAACAACACACGACAGTACCATTACATCTACTCAGAGTCTTCTTATTGCTTTCCGACTCCTTAAAATTGAAAGCACCCATAAGCATGAATTGTCCTGGGCTCGAAAAATCCACATGACAGTACCATACCATTCCATTACTTCAGAGTCTTCTTATTGCTTTCAGACTCCTTAAAATTGAAAGCACCCATGAGCATGAACTGTCCTGGGCTCGTAAAATCCACATGACAGTACCATACCTTTCTCTCACTTCAGAGTCTTCTTATTGCTTTCAGACTCCTTAAAATTGAAAACAACCACGAGCATGAACTGTCCTGGGATTGAAAAATCCACATGACAGTACCATTTTATATACACACTTCTTCTAGTTCCCTAACCCATGAAGAAGCCCACCCGTGCCTCTTGGCGCTATGATCAATCCTCTCGGCAACACCCCCAATCAGGTCGCCTTTTTTCAGAGTATTCTGCAGTCTCCTGCCATTTTACCACAGCTTGAGTCCCCCTCAGCCCAGTCCTCCTCCCAGACCCAATAACAGCTATGATCCCCTTACCACCAGTCAGTTTCATATGCTGCCCGATCACCCCTGCCAACATACTCTGAACAAAGGAAGTTTGCGTCCACCCACTCTACTTACCAAATTATTCCCCCCAGTTCATCAATCCTACCATCAGTACTATCACATTTCGGTTTTCCACCTCGTGCTCCTGTCAAGGAAACATCATTGCCTTGATAGTTGCAGGTCTCCCTCTGTCGACGACAACCCCTCTATTCCAGAGGATAGACCCAGAGGCCCCTACGCCTTGGACCCATCACCATCTGTGGTGAGTGCCTACGGACCATTTTGGGAGGAGTCATCATTACCTCTCCGAATGGTTGTTTCTCACATGCTCGACTTCAGCACCTTGATCGCATCATTGAGAATCGCGCAGGATTTATATCCCTTCCATTATTTGTCGAAGAGCCCAGATTTCCCCCGACTCTAGCACATTGGTGAGTCACTTCAGAACGCCCAGTTATATGTTCCTGTGGATGTCCGAGCTGCGTTGGCGATTGTATTCGGAAGTCCTTCAGTTCCATACTTCCTTGAGTACCCAATTCAGTTCCAGTTCAATGTACTATTGTGAGTGTGACCCTTGTCACTCTGATCCAGCAGCTCATCAGTTCCTTTGGTACCACATTCAGTAGCACTGCTATCATTCCAGTGCATTAGTTTTTAAGCTCAGACATGATCAGCCCAGCAGTATGTTCCAGCGAGCAGTATGGTATCCTACAGGTCCCTCTTTTCGGGACTCACAGTTATGTTTATGTATCTTGATATGAGCATGGGTATGCCCGCCTCGTCCATATATTGAGATTCTTCCTCATTTAGTATTTGAGGCCATGTATATGTCAGGACCCCATTGTTATTATTATGTTATATCTTGATACGAGCATGGGAATGCCCGCCTAGTCCATATGGTCAGATGATTCCTCATCCATTATTGAGGTTATGTACTTTTGGTTCTTGCAGTTGGTTCGGGATCATTATTCCAGGCTTTAGCTTGTTTCTTCTCTTCTCCACACCCCAGGAAAACCATATATGACTTATGATGTCCATCGGCCATACGATGAGCTCCTGCCCTCGCACATCAGGGGGCAATCTGTTAACACCCAAAAAGTGTTCACTACCTCATCTACCCCACTACATGGCTCATTTGTCCATTTTCCTACCATATTTCCTTCAAAAAACCTGAAAATCCCACCAAAAAGCCTCCAAAAGGCCTAAAATTCCTCCAAAAGGCCATAAAACCTCTAAAAAGCCTCCAAAAGGCCAAAAAACCCCTTTTTTCCTCCAAAAATATGCAAAAATCCCCAAAAGGGAAGAAAAAATATAAAATAATGAGGAAAAGGAGGAAAAAACCCTAAACAGCTGCCCTAAACCACATGGTTTCCAAAAACCATGGGCAAGCACTCCACCACTAAAAAACTATAAATAAGTGATGGAGACCCCTCATTTCACATCCACAGTCACAAGCATCCTCACTCTACCAAAATTGCTCTTGAAACCCTAGCTCACCCTTTGAGCTACTTTCACCATTGAGAGCCCCTTTTGGCCCATTTCCACCACCGGAGAAAGAGAAGGAGCAGCTGGAGCTCGGAGCAACCTCTCGAATCAGCGCAAAGGGCTTCACCAACCTCAACATCGGAGGTAATATCAATAAAAAACCATTCTTTGTATTTTGTTGTTTTGTTTCATGCATGTGTTTTAGATTAGTTTTTAGTCCTGTTTAGCATTGTTATTTACTATTTACTAAACTGCTACTAAGGAGTCAGCTATCCTTAGTAGGTGCTCATTCGCACAAGCTAGGGGTAAAACCCTAGCTACAACTTAATTAATAATAAGAATTGGGACCCTGCAATATTTTTGGGATGGATTTGGGCTGAGCTAAAGAATTATTGAGGAGATTCTATTTAGTAGAAGACCTTGCTGACACCATTCCTTATCATTGGTTCGCTCTTAGCATGGAAGGTAGGCGACAGATCACACATATGAATAATACTGGACGTGATTATGGAAAGTGGGAGAGAGGTTGTTCTTAAGTTTCTTAAAGAACCACAATATTGCTTTCTTATCATAGATCGTCAATGATACAAATACTTCAATTTGTCCCCAAGTCTAGATCAGTGCACAAGATCTAAGGTTACGATAATTATATCCTCTTTCTATGTCGAATCCATATAAGACTTCACCCTGAGCCGAATGAGTTGGTGTGGAACAAAAATAAGGTGGGAGGCCACTATAAAGTTAGGTTGGGTTATAAAAATTAAATGACGCCCATGAATTTAGCTAGATCTTGTTGGTGGTACATGTTATGGTTGGTGAATTCTACTCATAAAATTCATATCTTTATGTGGTTAGTATTGATGAAAAATGTTATTTCTGGGGACTTTTTCTGTAAGCACCAATTTCAAGGCTCTAATATATATTATTTATGTCAAGTTGCAAGGAAGGATGTATCTCACTTGTTTCAACACTATTCATATATCCGCCAAAGTGTGGCATGATGTGGTGTATGGGTTTAAAATAAAGAATCTATGGGTTGGAGAATCCATCGACAAGTTCTTAAATAATAGGTTTTTGAGTCCAGAGTTGAAACCTTTTAGATGTTTCCTTTCATCACTCTAGGGCCTTGATTGCTCGCAGTTTTTCTCTTTTTGAAGGGAAATCAATTTCTTCTTTCCAAACCGTAGCTCAGATCACGTCCTTACTTCAATTTTTTTAAAGATGATTATGGTAATGTCTTACTTCATATTATGAGTGAAATTCAAGTGGATAAGCAATATTGTTGGGCGTGTGTCAAGGAAAAGAAAATATTTATGGTATTGGTGTTATTTTCATTTCTCACAGGTCCTGAAAGAATTTTGCAACAATGGGAATAACATAGGAAATGCCACCAGAAACCAAAGTCGCTTGACTTGGTGAAATAGTAGAGGAACTATAGAAAAAGGTTACAAAATTGGAAGAATAGATAACACCAAGCACACCTCCAAAAGTGTTGGAGAAACGAAGAGAAGTAGCAAGTGAAGTCGCAGAAAAGATAGCAAAAGCAAAAGAAATATGCGTCAAGGCTGTTAACCAAGTATCCCAGACTTGGGAATCCCTCAAGGATGAAGAGAAATAACAAAATATTGCAAATGAACTAACTACCTTTGAAGTAAATATTACATAGATAAGGAATGATATGAAGCAACTACCCTTAGCACAGAAAATTGCTAAGGCAACCGAAATGAGGAAATTGCAGTAGCAAATTACAGTGTTTCGCACACATTGACAATGCCGTGAGGAAAAGGTGGAAGAGTTTTAGGATGAAGCAGAAAAAGTTACAGATATCATTCATCCTGTACATCAGAATCTACACAGCATTGTGGAATCAATGGAGAAGGACATGCCGAAACAATTCAGTTTCGACTAGGTGGAACAATTAAAGAAGAAAGAAGAAGAAGTGCACATAGAAGTAGAAGGAGTGCTGAAAATCGTGGAAGATTTTTATAGAAAAATTAGCGCAAGAAAAAACTTGGAGTGATAGCTCCGAACTGGCTCGGGACAAGCCACAGGTGAGTGTTGGGGGCCTGTTGGGCCTAAGGACAGTAAGGTAGAATTCAATCAGAATTCTGCCTAAGTATGGAGAAGAGTAAAAGGAGAAAAAGAAGAAGTTTTGACGAAGGAAGTGACACAAAATCAAGAGGATAAAGGAAGATGCGACAGAGGTAGTGAAAGGAGAGAAGAAGAAAAGGAAGAGGCCCCAAAAGAGGAACTTGTGTCAGAAGATGAAGTCGCGATAGAAGGAAGGAGTGCAACAAGGGAAGGTACGACAGAATGTTAGCACCAAAAGGCATGCAAGCAGCATAATGGCTGGAAAGTGATAGTAAGGCATAATGCTTGAAAAGTGAAAGACCTTTAAGATCATGGGTATGAGTTTGAGGAGAGTTGCTGGAAACCACATGTGTGAAGGAATATCTGTAAGTCTGGCTATTAGTGCCTCCTATTAGGTGTTACTAGAATAGGAAAGACAATCTATTGGCTGAAAGAGGAAGTCACTTGAGAAAGCCATAGGTAATGAGTCTGTATCGAGTCTATAATGAGTTGGTATCGAGTATGTAATGAGTCGCTATCATGTCTGTAAGAAGGATATAAAAGGAGGAACCCAATATGTATGTGGGTTAGCTTCCCTACAGTTAGATTCACTACCCTGAGCTTCACTATCAATAGCTATGTATTTTTGTCTGTTATTAGCATACAAGGTGAAGGATCTGCAACTGAGTGCACAGAAGAGTAGGAGGGGTTGAGTCGATCCAGGATGTGTACATATCATTAGTAAAGATAAGTAGGAAAAGAGCATAGAGAGGATAAAGAAGCATGAGAAGAGGCAAGAGTTTGTAGAGATAGAGAAGAAGATCCAAAATAGAGTCTTCAGCTTAGTGCGTAGACAAAAGGTGCATATATTTCTGCAAGCCAAATGAAGAGCACCTTTGTGGTTTTTTCCCAGATGGGTTTCCATGTTATATCTTGTGTATATGTGTGAATGATGCATGTGTTTGAGTTTGATGTGTAATTTTTGTATTGAATGGATCATTATAGATTTGGTTGTGAATGAATAAATGTATATTAATCGCATGGTTCCATTTGAATACAATCATACTGCAGAAATATTGTTAATATAATAGGTTTCTTAGAACAACAAGTCACAGTCAAACTATTCGTAGCACAAGTAAATAATCCACCCACAAACTTTTTTGATACCCTTGGTAAGAGGTCAAGGTACCAGAAATTCCCCCACCCAACTGCAGAAACGTGGTTTTGGCAGTTACCCATCCAACTCAGATATCTCAGGTGATACTGCATCTGAGTCACAGGTGCTGCTAACTAAGATCTTCTCTATTAGGTCGATATCTCGGGGAGTTGTTGTGTTGAGAAGAAGGGATTGAACTTGGGTTAGGACCCTTGGAGGAGGGAGAAAATCCAACAAAATCATAATGATTTTACACACATTATAATTATGATGCTAGTGATTATATGTTGACAGTGTTACATCACAGTTTTTGGGCTTGCTAAAAAATATTGGGACACAACAACTCATACAAGTATACAATTTCAAACATTTTAATCTTTTAGTTCCAGATATAGTAGTGGTTTTTATAGTATCCTTTGTGAGTGGACATATTGAGCATTATTTCTTCTATATTTGCAACTAAGTTAGCATCAAAACTTGATCTATGTCCATTTTAATTGATTGAATCATCTTTCCATAATTTTTTATAAGTGAGGTTTGATTTGTAGGGAAAATAAAAATCTTATAGGGACTACTCGTTATGCTAGCATCAATACTCATCTTGGAATAGGTGAGCAACACTTTGCTTCACATTTATTTTCCTGATTTCCCTGTGAACTTTATTAGTGTCAATTGAAAATCCTATCAATAGTTTATTGCATATACCGTCACCTTATTATTGTTTAGTAATATTATTGCTTGATTTTTTTTAGTAATTTTGTCTTGTCTCAAGTATGATATTCAGAGTAAAGCACTAGAGATGATATTGAATCTTTGGGCTATGTGCTGATGTACTTCTTAAGGGGAAGGCTTGTTTGTACATTAGATGGAATAATATGTCCCTTTGGTGTATTGATTTTTATCTTTGGAAACATCTATAAATATTATCAGATAATAGAATCTAGTCTATTGGTTGTATGAGCCTTCCATGGCAATCTTTAGAAGCAGGGACTAAAAAGAATAAGTATGATAAAAATTAGTGAAAAGAAAGTCAACACTTCAATAGAGGTAACACTAAGAGATATGCTTCTTAATTTTTTACATGGTGGATATGTGCATCACCTTTTGATGATTATTAATACATCCTTTTGTTGAAATATTGTAACTTTGAAGAATATTCTAATGTATTTTATTATTGTAATTTATTCAGAGATGTTTTATTTCTCTGTCGGATGTTATTATTGTATTTGGTCATCATAGAGTCATGAGGTAAAACTTCCCTTATAAGTCAGGTCGATAGAACCCTCTAGAAAGTAATATTATATTGTTTTGAGTCTTCCTAGGTAAGTTGGCCTAGTTACTGAAAAATTCAAGTGGAAGATAAAGTATAAATAGGAGCGACGTGCTCCTCATTTGGACACACACTCACTTGTGTAATTCGCATAGAAGAGAGAGAGAGAGAGAGAGAGAGAGAGAGAGAGAGAGAGCTACAAGGAGAATACGCACTTGTTTGGGGTTTTTTGTTTGTGCTTTTGATCATCTATATTGAGGAATTTTTTATCGATTTTCTTCCCCTAGAGGGTTTCCCAAGATAAATCTATGTCTATCTTGTGATTTTGCTTCTTTTAGTGATCATGTATATGTTATTGTTATGAAAATGAATTGAATACTAATGTTATATATCTTATCATATTGAATCTTAACATGGTATTAGAGATATCTTGAATAGGGCAACTTTCACAAGGTGAAACTCTATCTCTTCTCCCTCCGACAAGAAATTAGGGTTTCTGTCAAAGTTGAAATTTTGGAAATTTGATTACATAGAAAGTTGCGCCTACCTAGGGCGCATATATTGAGCCCTAGATCAAAATTTTTGAGTGGGTATATCTCCGAGAAATTCAAACCCTAGTTTGACTTTGGACCAGAAAATTGTAGAAAACCAAAAAACCAGAAAACTACAGAAACTACAGATCAAAATTTTGCAAGTCAATTTTGAGAGGTAAAAATTTGGAATCTCTAGAAACCCAGTGTACCAACCAATTCGCCTCAGTCAAGTGCATCTCTTGGTAAGGTCAGTTTTACATTTTGAGAAATTTCATTTTTTGGTGACCTCTTGGATAAGGTGGCCCCAAGCACTAAGCATGAGGATAAGCTAGAAGCCATAGAGAATTTCCAAGCATGAAAATATAGGATTGGACTCATTCTTGAAGAGAATTATCTTTCCAAATACATCAAGGAAGAAGTTGCATAACGTAAAGAGGATGAAGCTAAGGAGAAGCACAAGAAGGACCTAATTAGGACTAGAGGAAACAATCCAAGAAGAAACTACTCCAACTTTCAATGTTTCAATTGTTACAATCTAGGACACATTGCCAGAAATTGTCCATTGAAGAAAGAAGAATACAAGAAGAGGAAAAACAACAAGAGGAAGAAGGAACTCGAAGAAAACAAGCAAAAGAAGAAGATGCAAAAGAGTATGTATTATTCTCTGCACTCTCTGGGTCTATGACACCTGGAGAAGATACATGTCTTATTGATAGTGGTGCTTCAAAGCACATGACGGGACAAAACAAAACTCTGTCAAAACTTGAAGAGAATAACTCTCGTCAGAATTTATCATTAGCATAGTGACTATCAATATCCTATCAAAGGAATTGGTGAAGCAAGCTACAAGCTTGATTCTGGAACCCCCATGAAGATGAAGGAAGTATTATATGTACCAGTTTTGAAGAAGAACTTACTTTCTATCTCAACATTAGATAAGAAAGGATATAGGTTTGCATTCATAGATGGCCAAGTACTTATGTGTCCCAAAGGAAAATCAATTGAAGATGTATTTGTCATTGGTGCAGAAGAAGGAGGCTTATATAAACTCAACGGACATTCAGAAATAACCCTTGTTCATGAGACCACTATTCCAAGTGAATTATGGCATAGGAGGCTTACTCACATCAACTACAAAGAACTACCCCATGTGATAAAAGTAGTGATGGGTTTACCAAATTTGAAGATCAGTCATGAAGGAATTTACAAAGGATGTGCAAAAGGAAAGAATATCAAGAATCCATTTCCGAAGAGTGAGACAAAGACTAAAGGTATGTTAGAATTAATCCATTCAAACGTATGTGGTCCAATGCCCTCCACATATTTTAGTGGTTATGAATATTATGTTACATTTATTGATGACTATTCAAGAAAGGAAGATATATTTCTTGAAAGCAAAGGATGAAGTATTTGGAAAATTCAAGGAATTCAACCCCTTGATAGAGAATCATTCAAAAAGAAGAATAAAGACACTCAAAATAGACAATGGTGGAGAATATACTTCAAAAAATTTTGAATCCTTTCGTAAAGAAGCTGGAACCAAGTGGAAACTAACTATTCCCGACAATCCTCAATAGAATGGTGTTGCCGAAAGAAAGAATATGACCATTATGGAAGCAATGAAGACAATGATACATGACCAATATCTTCCAATGTATATATGGGATGAAGCATCAAGGATGGAAGTTTATGTACATAATAGATTATCCCATAGTTCCCTTTGATTCAAGACTCCAGAAGAAATGTTCAAAGGAAAGATTCCTTAAGTGAGCCACCTCAAGATATTTGGTTTCCCACTATATGTTCACATACCAAAAGAAAAGAGAACAAAGTTGGACCCTTTCGAAAAGAAGGAAATATTTGTTGGATGCTTTGAAGTATCCAAAGAATTCAAATATACATTCTAGGATTCCATCACATGGAGATTAATAGAGATGTAACATTTGGCAAAGAAGCATCTCTCAAGAGATCTGAAAAGTGTCAACATAAAGAAGTATATGAAGAAGATGTACCTTCCATAAATGTAGAAGTTGCACCCTTCCCCAAAGATGAAACATCGGAACACCATGATATGCTAGAACCTCTAGAACCTTCCACTATGAATATGCTACGAAAGAGAAATCTTGCTAGGGAAAGAGAAATGATAGAAAAAGCAGAGAATTATGGAGCTCCAGAAGGCTCCACTAGAGTAAGCAAGAAGCCAAAGCCATTTTCCAGTTATGTGGCTTTGATGTGTGATCTTGTAGATCAAGTACCTACTAGTTATGAAGAAGCTATACAAAAGAAATAATGGGTAGAAGTAGTGATGAAAGAATACCAATCAATAATGAAGAATGATGTTTGGGATATAGTTTCTAAACCAAAAGGAAAAAGTGTGGTATCTTGCAAGTGGATCTACAAGATAAAGCATGCAACTGATGGAAGTATTGAGAAATACAAGGCAAGGTTTTTGGCTAGAAGATTCTCTCAGAAAGAAGGAATTGATTATGAAGAGACATTTGCGCCAATAGCAAGGTACACTTTAATTAGAACCATCATGGAACTTGCATCCGTGATGAAGTGGAGTTTACACAAGATGGATGTGAAGACAACTTTCTTGAATGGTGTTATCGAGGAAGAATTCTACATAGAACAACCACATGGATTTTAATTTGCAGACAGATGGAATCACATATGCAAGTTGAAGAAGTATTTGTATGGACTGAAGAAAGATCCTAGAGCTTGGTCGGAAGGATATATAGATTTTTGACAAGCCTGGGATTTACCAAAAGTAAAGTTTACCCTAACCTTTACTTTAAGGTTATGGATGATGAACCTGTCATATTATTGTTGTATGTGGATGATTTATTTTTGAAAGGAAATGAGAAACAAATTGTAGAGTGCAAGAAGAAGCTCACTAAATAATTTGAGATGAAAGACGTTAGATTGATGCACTATTTTCTAGGTCTAGAAGTATGACAAAACCCAAAAGGAATATTTCTCAACCAGGGAAAGTATGTTGTGGAAATCCTAAAAAGATTTGATATGTTGGAATGTAAAGCCATGGCCACACCCATGGATACCAACCTGAAACTATTGGCTGATGAATCATCATAGTTAATGGATGTGACTCAATACATACTGACTATGGGGTCGTTGATGTATTTGACTAATACCGGGCCATATATATGTTTTTTGTGAGCACCTCGAGTTAGTATCTAGTTGATCCTAGACATGTTCACCTAGTAGCTACAAAGGATGTGATGAGGTACCTGAAAGGCACAATACACTTTGGTCTATAATATGTTGGGGATCTTGACTACACATTGTATGGTTATATATATGCAGATTGGGCTAGAAGTGTCTTAGATAGGAAGAGAACCTAAGATGGATGTTATTGTCTGGGATCCACCATGATCTAATGGTTTAGCCGGAAGCAGTCCAGTTTTTCTCTCAACACAACTGAAGCAGAGTATATAGAAGCTTGTTCTGCTAGTTGTGAATCCATATGGCTTCAAAAATTGATGTGAGGTCTATTTGACCCGGAGTTGGATACCATAGTGATTCTATGTGACAACCAGAGCTGTATAAACATGACAGAGAACCCAGTGTTCCATGGCAAGTCAAATCACATAGAAATTTGGTATTTTTACATACAGGATATGTTACAGAAGGGAGCTATAAAGCTCTAGTATGTGAGCATTGATGAACAAGTTGTTGATGTGTTGACTAAGCCTCTGTCTCGAGTAAAGTTTGAGTACTTCCGTGACAATATTTGTGTGGTTTGAAAGTACCTTCCTCGAAAGGGGGAGTAGTGATTGTAATGTCCCGGTTTTGACCTCGTTGCATTAGATGTATATGATGTATAAATTGTAAATGATCATGGTGTGGAGCTAAAGGCCAAGGCCCCACCATTGATCGGTCATGCTATGTTTTGGCATTTAAATTTTTCACTGACGGTATGTTGGGGCATGTGGCATATATTATATTGGTCATCATGTAAATATGCATCTATAATTAATTAAATGAACCCGACTAGCTACGATCGTGGAAACTAAATCGAAAGGGGCATGATTTTCTCAAGGATGAGGATGTGGGGGGGGGGGATTTGTAAATCTTGAGCCAAAAAGGGAAAAACCCGTGTGTTATATTCCTTTGTTTTATTCCAACCACCTTCAGTTAATAATTTCTGCTGGTAGATGAGGGAAGTTATGGCAGTTAATTGTTTTTGGAGTGGGGTGGCAGGACTGTCAGTCCATGCCTCCATGCACACTCCACCCATAGTTGACTTCTGAATGGAAAGGAAAAACGAATATCACCCACACACATATTTTCTCCTTCCTCTCCACGAGTTGCTGAGCACCCACGCATTGAAAATTCGCGTCCTCCTGGTAGCTGTTCACCTTCACGCACTACCCATTTGGCTGCTCACTATTTTCACACACAGGAATTTTTCCTGGGTTTTACCCACATGATTTTCTCCTGCAAATTTGCGTCCTCTCCATTGCTGTGCATTCTCACGCAGAGGGATTCCTTCCCGTTTTTGGTCTTCACGCACATGATTTTGCTGGATTTACCCACGCAGCAGTTTTCCTTTGCGGATTTGTGAATAGTGTAGCCATATCCTGTACTCACGAGATGATTGTGGGTTCTGCATTGTTGCTCACACTCACCCACAGGCTGGGAAACTGTAATTTCTTCCCCAGCTCAGTCTGTATATGTTTTCTTGGTGATTTCGTTGCCCAGGACGGGCTGTGTTTTTCCACATTGCTGGTTGTGGTTGTTTTGGTATTCCTTACATGCTGGGGGCTGTTGTAAATTCACCTAAGAGTCATTTTGGCCACGATAGGGCCAATAATGACTCAGAAGTCGTTTTCCTGTTTAGGCTGTGACAGCTGACTTAGTTGCTTGTGTGCAATGGTTGGTATTTGGACTGTGAGAGGAGCATGGATGTTGGATTAGATTTGCTTGATAAACCTGGTGGATGGAAACCACACAGATAGAGATAGAGGGCTGGCCTTCTTCTCCATCAACCCTGAATAGCACTGGAAGGCAATGCAGGGCCTGAGGGACTATGTAGCAGAGAAGGGATTGATTCCTTGTGTTGGGTGTGTTTGGGTGTCTTAGAGGTCAGGCTAGCTCTGGTGTAGGTGTTCTTGGCTTTGTAATGAGCTCACCAGCTTAGCAATCTTCCTTCTACAGCTCCTTGATGGCTTGATAAACCCAACTCTGTTGGCTTGGCTATGCTTGAGTATTCTTACCTATGCGTTAGCCTGCTAGTTCCCTTATTCCTTGGAGAATCATGCCCAGCTCGGGGGTGGCAGCATTGCTGAGAGATTGAGGAGCACGTTGGCCTATGGTTGGGTGGAACGTTGCAGTGACGTAGCTGGTTGCGGAGCAAAGTTTTCATAAGATAAGTGGTCTTGTGTATTTTACCTCTACAATTCTATATTTACTGTTAATGAAAATGAAATGAACATGTAGAAAGAATGCATGTATGAAGGCTGTTGGTTTCCGCTGTGTATGAGGATTAAATTGCGTCTGTGCATGATGAATAATCCTATGTGCATATTTTAGTTCAAATTTGTTTAAGCATTATGTTTCTGCAATTTTTGTAAATTTTCATGTTCATGGGCTCTTAGCCCTGTCGGATTAAGTATGGTTCGCGTCCTCTTCCCCAGTCAGAGGCATGGGGACGTGACAGTGATGATGATGTTGCAGTGGGATTATATCATCCTTGGGCATTAGTCCTAAAGTGATCTGCAAACTTTTTTCTTTGTGATGTGGTTGAGATTGTATGATCCATGGGCATTAGTCCTAAAGTGAGCCAAATACATTTGTTTCCTTAATGTGGTTGGGATTATATCATCCCTGGACATTAGTCCTAAAGTGATACACAGACTTTTATCTCTGTGATATGGTTGGGATTGTATCATCCCTGGACATTAGTCCTAAAGTGATCCTCGGAATTTTGTCTCAGTGATGTGGTTAGGATTGCATCATCCTTGGACTTAAGTCCTAAAGTGAAAGAGATTGATCATCTCATAATTGGATCATGTATGTTGCAGGTTATTTTGTTGCATATGATCTTGTTGTTGATTGAAATATCAATTGTTGATGTATAAAATCGAGTGATCGAGTGTTGCAAAAGATGAATATCAAAGACGAAGACTCAGTGTTGTAGAATATGATTCTCTAGTACTAAAGATATTGAATATGTTCCAGTAACTATTCCAGCTGTTGTTGTTGTTGAATAAAACTTCCAAATATTTATAGATGTATCACCTTGATGTTGTTGATGATACTCTCTCTCCTTTCTCCTACAGTTGATGCAACTACTGTCAGTAGAATACCCTTCTCGTTAAGGGGGAGTGTTCAATATTGTAACTTCGAATAATATTATATTGTATTTATTATTGTAATTTATTCGGAGATGTTTTACTCCTCCGTCGGGATGTTTTACAGTATTTGGTCATCATAGAGTCATGAGGTAAAACTGCCCTTGTAAGTCGGGTCGATAAAACCATCCAGAAAGTAATATTATATTGTTTTGAGACTTCCTAGGTAAGTTGGCCCAGTGAATTTTGTTGGGGCTGACCTAGTTAGTGAAAAATTCAAGTGGAAGATAAAGTATAAATAGGAGTTATGTGTTCCTCATTTGGACACACACTCACTTGTGTAATTCACATAGGAGAGAGAGATATATATCTGTAAGGAGAAGGAGCACGTGTTTGCGGTTTTGTCTTTGTACTTTTGATCATCTACATTGAGGAAGTTTTGTTGGGTTTTCTTCCCCTAGAGGGTTTCCGAGGATAAATTTGTGTATATCTTGTGATTGTGTTTCTTTTAGTGATCCTGTATATTCTATTGTTGTGAAATTGAATTAAATAATAATCTTATCTATCTTAGCATATTGAATCTTAACACCATTTGCAGGTTTTGTGTAGGTCTTACCCTTGAGAGTTTGCATCATATTTCCATTACCTCTCTCTATTGCACTTTGATGACAATCGAGATTATTCATACTTGAAGAGGTCATTTTGTGATTTTTTTCATGTGAGAAGGTAAGAAGTCTAGATTAGTTTGCTTCTAGTGTAAGGTTCAAATACATCAAGGAATTTTCATTTTAGATCCTCCAATTTAGATTCATCATTTTAAGCCTAAAATCTAAGACACTAAACATAGTTATTCATTTGAAGTCTTATTTTAAGAAAAAATGCTTTCTGTAGATTTTAATTCAAGACCTACATATAATCTATGGTCAATTAGTCGTTCTTATAATTCTTTGTAATATTCTTTTACAATGTTATGTATTGTTCTAGGTTGTAAGTATGATTATGTCTTTCACCCAAGTTGCTACACATCCTGTAAGTTGCTAAATGAATCTATGGTTTTGTAGCATGATCCCAACATATGCCCTCTATGGGATCTAGCAAGCCTCCCACATACTTGAATCCCGAGAGATTGAGGTTTATGTTAGCCACCTAGTCAGTCATACGACATAAATATTCATAATATGATACAAAGCATCATTTGGATAAGGTTCCCCAAGTGCACAATCTATTCTACACTACAAATATTCATTGTTCAACAATTATCTTTTGAAAAACATAGCTGGGTATAATAATCTATTATTTTCCACAAATGTCTCAACTATCTATGGAAGAAAAGTCAAGAACAAACTTATGGTAGCCAAGAAAAAGCCTAAGACAAATCTAACCTACAACAACTAAACAAAAGTAAAATTTTGACAAGCATGTAGCTAAGCAAGGTCTAAAATATCTCCTAATAGTTGGGCGATGGATACATACACTTACAATGATTCACTTATATTTGTTCCACGGAATTCCATCATATTCCATTATTTAGGTACTTAACAAGTGCACTAAAGATGGCATATACATTGCTTTTTCCCAAAGAAATAACATATCAATGATAGAAAAATTAGAATTTAACATAACTATACAAAAATACTATATAAATAAAGTTATATATTTTGAAATTTAGCTCAATTTCCTAAATTTCATCTTCTTACACCATATTCAAACTCATTATGAAAGTACCTCAAATGGTTGCTCAAAGTAACCATATATATTTTTTCATGTTTGTGTTTCCATTAACGCATCATGTGAAGCCATACATATAGTTTTGGCTCAAGAGCATTAGTTGTAAAGCCATACATATAGTTTTAGCTCAAGAGCATTAGTTAAGCAGGTAGGTGATTATATTTTTACTGGACTATAGTTTTAACATTGTTGTTTAATTTTTTCATGAAAAACAATTTTTAAAAATAATCTTATTTCAATTACTATTGTCTTTTGTGTTGCCCACCCCTGGTTGGGGCCAGAGGTCAAATGATTTAAATGCAGTCTGAAATTTTGCATTATTTCATGTCTGTTGATGGATGAAACCTTAGTTGTTTCTTTCGAGCATGGGACAGTCCAAACATTCAAATTCCTAGGAAGTGTCACAACTTAATATTGCAAATGCAGGTGCCTTCATTACTGGCATACTGGCGGTACCGTGTAAAATGCAATGGATCTCTATGTGAAATTTGGGTGGGAATAAATAGGTAGCAGGTGGTATTGTTCAATCTATACCAGGATATGCTTATGGAACTTTAATTGGATCGGTCGGGTATGGATCTCGATCATGATCTCTAATAGGTGAGACCACTACCTATGTGGGATCAACTTCAGCTGTTTGTTCATCACCTGGCTTTGTATGTGGGATCAACTTCAATTGTTCATTCATCAACTGGATTTGAATATGTATACTGCATGGTAACTTAGTAAGTTGAATATCCCTATGCATTTTGTAGTTGCCAATACGGACTACGAATCCCTTCGTCAGATTGTTTCTTCACTTATGTGTCTTCCCAATGCTGGGGAGAATAATACGCTGCATCCTGCTACTATGTCACGAGAAAAGCAGCGCTGCCATCTTTACTTTTGCCTACCTACACGTCTAATCCTCAGGCTCACCTCTAGCCTCTGGGCAATCTTCCCCTTTCTATACTATATGTCATGGGAGAATGATTGTTTGAGCTTGCCAAAGATCTTCTTGATTCATCCCTTTATGGCGCTGGGGGTGGCCTTCATGCCACTGGCTGTGGACTGGACTGATCTACCATTCAAATACATGCTCTCATTTTCTATTGCAGCTTGATGGGCAAACACCATGGATGGATTTGGATTTGGATTGGAACAACCCTTGTATCCCAACGTTCCGCTTGGCAGCTCTGTTGCACATGTCTTAGAGCGAAAACTATAACTTCTCCCGGTGACCAGGTTTTTTCTTTTTCTTTTCTTGTTTGCATTTTGAATTGGAATGTTTCTTAATGTGTTTAAATCTGTGTTTTTCTGCTACTTATTATCAGTGAATCCTGTACATGGGTTCTTTTAATTGGAGAGGAAACCCCTTCTTTAGCTAATTATGAATTGCCATATTGATTTTTCATTTTTATATATCTTTGGATCCCTCTTTATATATTTATCACTACAGATATGATGAGGAAATACCAGTCGTTGTGTTTAAGGCAGTTATATACTTGATGATAAAGGGTTACTTATACAGAGGTCGTGACAAGGAGCATTACTGGGATCCTGTCCTGTGTTTGTCAAAGCATTGGGATTATCATGTTTATTGGGAGGTTATCTGATTCCCTATTTGTTGATACCGAAAACAATACATCCATTATGGGGGTGGGGGATTTATTGTCTCTGGTATATTCTACCATTAAATCATATCCAATTCCAGTTTTGGCTGTGTTTACTCTGTGGATGGGCATATTCGACATGCTTTTAGTAATGGTGTATCCTCATTATCCTAATGGAATGGTTGTTGGAAATATTATTCACTGGCAAATCCGTACCTGACTCTCAGCCGACTCTGTCAGAGTCTCTATCAGTCAAGATCTTGTCGGTGAGTCTAACAAGAGGTAGTGTCCACGATTCAATAATGTAATCTAGTCGAATTAATTTCTGAAGCTAAGTTGTTAGGTAGATAGTTATTATGGTCTTTAATGGAGATTCAGTCGACTCATGTAGAAGCAATTTTTAGGTTGCCTATAAATAGAAGAAGCAAATTGTAAATCAGGTTAGACACAAGTCACTAGACGCAATAGAAAGACAGAGGAACTTAGGGTGAGAAAAGAGAATTCGAAGCTCAAACTTCTGTGTATGTGATTTAGTCGAAGAGCCGAAGCTCTGTAAAAGGATTAGTGAGTGAGAAAACAAGTCTCTACAGACAAGTTTGTAATATCTTTGTTATTTCCACATAGTTATATATATGATATATTTTATAGTTGAATGCATGTTTATTTGGCCGCACATTATTTCCAGATTTACTTGTGTAAATGTTGTTTACATTTACCAATTAAGTGAACGATCAAAGAACCCATAAATGTTTCACCGCGTGAAAGTTCCAGGTTTTACGACACATTGGTCGACTCAAGTATTCCTACATATTTGGGCATATGTTTTTATAATTTATTTGGATTTGTTAATGTGTCCATTTTACTTCACCTTACTCACATGTGAAAAGCATTTGTAATTTCTTAAGTCTCTTACACTAAGAAAAATACTCTGTAGATTTCGACCAAAGTGAACCTACAAGGTCGTTTGAGTAATCCGACTTGAGAGGTCGAAGAGGTCAGCTAACTTGAGAGGTCGAAGAGGTGAGCCAACTTAGAGGTCAAAGTCAGCCAACTTTGAAGTGACAAGTGGTCGAGGTAAAATCAGTCGGTAGAACAGACAAGTAAGTCGAAGTAAATCAGTGGAGTCGAAAGTCCAACCAAAGTTGATAGACTTGTCTAGTTGGGAGATAAACAAGTTTCACCCAACTAGTGGAAAAAGAAAAAGAGGTCGGCGTGAAAAGTGAAAATTAAAATTTTAATATTAACTGAGCGGCAAACTCAAGCTTAGTCATCTTGGTTTTGGCTAACTGGTATCAGAGCAAGGTTTATGTCAGAGCTAAGTTTTAGGAAAGAAATCTTGTCTCAAAAGGTGGAAAATTAATTTTATAAGGAAAGTTAATTAAAATTTTAAAATGGCTTCCACTTCTGGTTCATTGCAAACTCCAATTTTTACAGGAAAGAATTATGAATATTGGTCTTTAACAATGAAGGCTTTATTCAGAGGTCAAGATGTCTGGGAGATAGTCCAGCATGGTTATGCAGAACCAGCAGACATGATAGCATATAACAATCTCACACATGCTGAGAAAGACGTCTTGATGGAACAGAGGAAGAAAGATGGAAAAGCTTTGTTTGACATACATCGAGCTATGCATGAGAGCATACTCCCAAGAGTAGCAGCAAAAACTATTGCTAAGTAGGCATGAGATACATTGGAGATTGCCTATCAAGGTTTGGATAAGGTAAGGACATCCAAGATACAGATTCTGAGAAGAGATTTTGAATCTCTGTCCATGAAAGATTCAGAGAATGTAGACACATTCTACACCATAGTTGTTGGTTTGATAAACCAACTGAAATCTCATGGAGAAGCCATAGAAGACCGAAGGGTTGTTGAAAAAATTCTCAGAAGTCTTCCCCCAAGATTTGAAAATTTGGTTGTGACCTTAGAAGAACACATAGACATGTCGACATTTACCATTGATGAGCTGCAAGCTTCACTCATCAATCATGAACATAGACTCAACAGAACACAAACATCATTGGAAGGTGCATTTGTAGCACTGTCATCCATAATCCATGGTAGAGGCAGGGGAAGAAACAACTTCAGAGGTAGACGAAGAAGTTCTTCAAGAGGAGGACGAGGCAGAAGTCTTGCAAATGTCGGTGGCATAGGAGATAATCAGAACCCAAGTCAGCCAAGTGACCAGAGGTTTGATAAATAAAAAATTCAATTTCATTATTGTAAGAAGTTTGGTTATTATGCATATGAGTGCAGGAAGAAACAATATGACCAAGGAAGGCAAAGCCCAAATCAGTCGACCAACACCAGCACTTCGACAAGCACAATGTTGATGGCATCGACATCTCCATTTGAATGCAATGTTGTTCAAGAAATTCCACATGGCATATGGTACTTAGATTCAAGATGCAGCAACCACATGACTAGTAATTTAAATTTGTTTTCCAGTCTATACAATTTAGTTCAAACTGATGTTACACTTGGAAACAATGTCCAAGTTACTGTCTTAGGAAAAGGCACTATTGATATTCTAACCAAATAGGGGGAGAGTAAGTATATCCCTGATGTCTATAATGTTGAAGGTCTGAAACATAATTTGTTAAGCGTTGGACAGTTGATACAAAAAGGCATGGAAGATGATCACTGTGTGATTAAAGACAAGCGTCCAAGCGACCAACTAATAGAAAAAGTTCCAATGACAAGCAATCACTTGTTTCCATTAAGGATAGTTCCCAACATGAAATGGAAGACAAACAAAAGATCCACATTCAAGGTAGAAAGTGAAGAAATGGTCGAGCTCCTCAACAAGAAATAAAATTGCAGCGCTGATTTGCAAGCTGCATTTCAGACAGAAGTTCAGGATGAATCCTAGTTGTGGCATTTCAGGTTTGGACATCTGAATTTTGTTGGGCTGAAGCTACTGCACACAAAGAATATGGTAAAAGGATTACCATTGATCGAAAAACCATAGAGGGTTTATGAAGGATGCTTTTTTGGAAAGCAGCACAGGGAGACTTTTCCAGTCGGAAAGTCGTATAGAGCATGCACACCACTTTAAATTGTGTACTTTGATATTTGTGGTCCAATACAGACATCATCCATTGATGGCTGCAAGTATTTTCTAACTTTTATTAATGATTACTCAAGAAAAATATGGGTATATTTTCTGAAACATAAATATGATGCATTTAGTTAATTTCAGCAATTCAAGTCACTTGTGGAGAACTAGAGTGGACATCGCATCAAGATCTTAAGGACCGACGGAGGAGGTGAATATGTTTCAAATGAATTTCTAAATTTTTGCAAGACCCATGGCATACAGAAACAATTCATTGCACGGTATACACCTCAGCAGAATGGTATTGCCGAAAGAAACAAGAAAACCATCATGGAGATGGAACACAACATGTTGGCAGCCAAGCATTTGCCAAATGAATATTGGGGTGAAGCAGTCGCAACTTCCGTTTACATTATGAACGGGTGTCTGACAAAGAGTGTGAAGAACAAAGTTCCCCAAGAAGCATGGACAGGTATGAATCATAGTGTTTCTCATTTAAAAGTTTTTAGTTGTGTTGCATATGCTCATGTTTCAGATGAGTTGAGAAGGAAGCTAGATAAGAAGGGACAAAAATGTATTTTTGTTGGCTATTATGAAGACACAAAAGCATACAAGTTGTATGATCCTATCACAAGGAAAGTGATAATTAATTGAGATGTTCAATTTTTCAAGAATGAATCATGGGATGGAACTGTCGACATAAATGTCAAGATTGTGTCGAATGTCGACAATGATGATATGGAAGAGGAAGTGGTTCAAACATCACATGTAAGTCAACTGGCCGTAGCACCGTCAACTCCCATGACACCACAACATGGTTTAGCACAAGGACCATCGACACAACTAGCAGCTCAAGCTACACCGACAAGTACACCAAGAGGAAAACAAACTCCATCAAGCATTTCGTCGAGGTCGACATTGACAGAACTGATGAAGAAAAGAAGTCTGTGAGAGATATATGAAGCTGGTACACCAAATTCATTCTCTCTCTTTGCATTATTTTCCCCTATATATGATCCACTAACATTTGAAGAAGATGTTGAAGAAGAAGTATGGGCACAATCCATGGATGAAGAAATAGAATGCATTGAGAAGAACCAGACATGGGAACTGGTTGATGTACCAAAAGATAAAGATGTAATCAATGTCAAATGGATTTATAAGACCAAGCAAGATGGTGATGGGAATGTGCAAAAGCACAAAGCAAGAATGGTAGCAAGAGGGTTCACATAGCAACCCAACATAGACTTCAATGAAATGTTTGCACCTGTCGCACGCATGGATACAGTCAGAACAGTTTTGGCCATTGCTGCACAAAACAAATGGCATATTAATCAAATGGATATCAAGTCGGCATTCTTAAATGGCTATCTAGAAGAGGAAGTATATGTAGAACAACCACAAGGGTATGAAGTTCCAGGTCAAGAGCGTAAATTATATGGGCTAAAAAAGGCATTCTATGGTTTGAAACAAGCTCCTAGAGCTTGGTATAGTCGAATTGATTCCTATCTCACTAAAAATGGATTTCATAGAAGTGAAAGTGAGCCGACATTGTACACCGAAGTGAATGAACAAGGTAAGATGTTAATTGTCTTCTTGTATGTAGATGATTTCATATTTACTAGTAATTATGGCATAGCAGATTTTAAAGCAGTCATGGAAAGTGAATTTGAAATGACTGATCTGGTGCTTATGAAGTTTTTTCTGGGCATTGAAGTTCATCAGTCTGAAAGGGGTATTTTTATATCATAGTCTAAATATGCAAGTGAAGTTTTAAAAATATTTAACATGTCTAATTGCAAGACAGCCCCAACACCAGTAATAACAGGTTTAAAATTGAGCAAAGAATATAAAGGATCCACTGTCAATCCTATGATGTTCAAAAGGCTTGTTGGAAGCCTTATGTATTTGACAGCAACAAGACCAGACATTATGTATGGTGTAAGTTTGATCTCAAGGTTCATGGAGTCACCAAAAGACTCACATTGGCAAGCAGGTAAAAGAATTCTGAGGTATGTGAGTGGCACAAAAGACCTTGGTATTATATATTTAGCCTCAGAAAATTTTAAACTCATTGGCTACACTGACAGTGACAATGGAGGTAGCATAGATGATAGGAAAAGCACATCTGGGTACACATTTAATTTTGGTTCAAGTGTTTTTTCATAGGCTTCAAAGAAACAGCCCATAGTAACTTTGTCTTCAGCTGAAGCAAAGTATGTTGCAGCGACAAGTGTTGCATGTCAAGCTATCTGGATGACGAGAGTGTTAAAAGACTTGTCACAGAACTATCAAGAACCGACAACAATTCAGCCATAGCATTATCAAAGAATCACATGTTCCACAAGAGAACCAAGCACATCGACACAAGGTTTCATTTCATAAGAGAGTTGGTGAACAACAAGGAAATTTGTTTGGAATTTTGCAAGTCTGGAGATCAACTTGCAGACATCTTTACAAAACCATTGGCAAAGGATACTTTCTAGTATTTACGGAGTTATCTTGGAATGACAAGTTCTACACAGTGAACTCTGTCATAAACAGGGCATTTCTAAGCTCTAAAACATTTTGTAATATTTTTTTTAATTACGATCTGCTCATAATTAAGGGGGAGTGTTGGAAATATTAATCACTCGCAGATCCGTACCTGACTCTCAGCCGACTCTGTCAGAGTCTATATCAGTCAAGATCTTGTCGGTCAGTCTGACAAGAGGGTAGAGTCCACGATTCAACAATGTAATCTTTTCAAATTAATTTCTTAAGCTAAGTTGTTAGGTAGATAGTTATTACAGTCTTTAATGGAGAGTCAATCGACTCATGTAGAAGCAATTTTTAGGTTGACTATAAATAGAAGAAGCGAATTGTAAATCAGGTTAGACATAAGTCACTAGATACAATAGAGAGACAGAGGAACTCAAGGTGAGAAAAGAGAAGTCGAAGCTCAAGCTTCTGTGTATGTGATTAAGTCGAAGAGCCGAAGCTCTGTAAAAGGATCAGTTGGTGAGCGAACAAGTCTGGACAGACAAGTTTGTAATATCCTTGTTATTTCCGCACAGTTATATATATGAAATAGTTTATGGTTGAATGCATGTTTATTTGGCTGCACATTATTTCCATATTTACTTGTGAAAATGTTGTTTACATTTACTAGTTAAGTGAAAGATCAAAGAACCCATAAATTTCTCACCGCGTGAAAGTTGCAGGTTTTACGGCACATTGGTCAACTCAAGTCTTCCTACATATTTGAGAATATGTTTTTATAAGTTATTTGGATTTGTTAATGTGTCCATTTTACTTCACCTTACTCACAGGTGAAAAGCATTTGTAATTTCTTAAGTCTCTTAGACTAAGAAAAATACTCTGTAGATTTCGACCAAAGTGAACCGACAAGGTCGGTTGAGTAAGCCGACTTGAGAGGTCAAAGAGGTGAGCCAACTTAGAGGTCGAAGTCAGTCGACTTCAAAGTGACAAGTGGTCGAGGTAAAATTAGTCTGTAGAACCGACAAGTAAGTCGAAGTAAATCAGTCGAGTCGAAAGTCCGACCAAAGTTGATAGACTTGTCTAGTCGGGAGATAGACAAGTTTCACCCGACTGATGGAAAAAAGAAAAAGAGGTCGACATGAAAAGTGAAAATTAAATTTTTAATATTAACTGAGCGGTAAACTGAAGTTTAGTCGGCTTGGTTTTGACTAACAGTGGTGAGAACGATATCGATGTTTATTTATGCAGTAATGAAAACCCCATTAGTGTGGTCAGCCATTATTAAAGTTTGGTTTCATACTTCCACTCCATTCCTTCAACATTCCATCTTACACATGTCGATTCTTATTTACATACTACGACATCCATTTATATTTTTTTTTAATATAATTTTTATATTAATATATATATTAATTAAAATTACACACTACGACACTTATTTTCATTAAAATTATAATATTTATATTTATTTTTAATATAAATTTTATATTATTTATATATATTTTTAATTTTATATTTATATTTTTAAAATTTATTAATATTATTTCTTTATTATAAGAAAGTTACTAACTAAAATAACAAATATAAACGAAGTAATACAATTCAAACTCAAATTCTATACATAGTAATAATAATAGGACGATATCGATACACTATCCTTTCACGACTTGTCCATTCTTTAATTAAATTTCAAACATAAACGAAGTTATACACAATCCAAACTCAAATTCACATAGTATCAGCGATAATACAATACCTACACATTATTATTATTATTATTATTATTTGGTTATGTGTGATTGAATTTTCATATATAAGATAATATTAGGAAGATAAAGGATTGTGAAGTGTGTAGAGAATTTTCAAATTTGGTTAAATTTACTATTATGATTTTTTTAAAAGCTTGAATATTTTCATCATGATAATTCTCAAAAATATATTTTATTATTTCTCACATATATCTGGAGAGTGATGATGATGATGATGGTTAACCTCTCCTCAGACCAAACTTTGGTCTATCGGACCCAAAGAAACAAATTATTTAATTTGTTTTAAAATTGTATTTCTATGCTCAAAAAGCTTGGAGAAAAGTGTCCCGAGCTCACTATAATTTTGACAAGTTAAAAGGCTAGGAAGGTCAGGATTGCAACAAAGATTATGAAACTGAGATCTAATGTGGGTGTACACAGGGCATTATAAGAGGACGTGTTTTTCATCCTCAATGTTCATATTCTCACAAAGATGGAAGATCCTTTCTACCCATGGTGTTTTAGGAACTGCCCAACGACTAGTTTCACTATGAAGCTCATGCGAGCTCATTCTTATCTTGGCTATATTAATTTTTTTCTTTGGACTAGTTAAAACCAAGAGATACTTTTGATCTTCTAGAGTAGGGTTGATGACCTCCTTATAATATCTTAATTTTCTTTTATCCTCAAAATCTTTCTCACACTACATTTTCTCCTTAAACTTAGAAGTGGCAATATTTTTAATGTTATTTATATTTTGCAAAGAAACATTTTCGTCAATCTCCCAATGGTTTAACCAAGCCCCGGTATCCTTATACCAATCTCACTTGAGCCTTAGGTGGTTTTGGATGGAATTTAAAGCTAGTTTAGGAAGTCTATGGTCTCCCATGCTATTGATTTTGTGCTTCTACAATAGGAGCCTAGTCATAGCTAGGCTCTTGATAGGGAAAAGACCCACTTCTATAAAGATGATAGGGTAGGGTGTATTGCTTTTGATTTTGAGGTTAGACGTTATAAAACACTTCTAGATTTGCTCAATATTTCTCAATGATTCTCTAGAGATGCTGCAACCCCAAACCTCACACCCATACAAGATAACAAGAGTGACTAAGGTTTCAAAGAGGAGCTTCTTTTTATGCCACATCACAAGGTTTGTTGCTTTACAATTATTTTCAAGACCAATACATTTATATAGTTTGTGGCTCGATCATGTTGATAAGGATTAAATTGTTGAGAAATAATCATAAAATAGAAAACATTTTGGATTTTTTTTATATTCTTTGTATTTTTTAGTTAAATTAATTCAATTATGAGTTATCCATACCTAACAACATGTTATCAAGAACATTCTTCTTAATATCTATTTATCAACTATGAGTTTGAGTTTGCATCTAACAGTTTATATATATATATATATATATATATATATATATATATATATAGTATAATTGTTTATTTTGAATTTTAAACAATTACTATAAAATCAATCTTGATAGTACCACGGGGTTCACTCAATGAAATTCTTACATAGCATGACTATTCACAGTAAATTAAAGAATATCCCTAATTTCACTAAATATTGGAAAATTCCTCCTAAAATTGTATTGTTTATTAATCTGTCACAGTAATCTAGGGACTAAAACACAGTCTCATAAGAGATTACAGACAATAAGGCATGAAAATGGTGTAATAGTTCTACAAAATTAGTAGTCGCTCTGTATAATCAATAAAGAATGAGTAATACAATACAATGATCATGCTGCAAGCATGAATGACAAAGCAATTCAAATTCCCAAGGAGGTCATTTGAATTGAATGACTGAGTCTAGCTTAACTGAGTGTAAGCCATAGTCAACATTCAAGTTAACCACTGATCAAAACCTTAATTGAATCAATTGATCCCTCATTGAAGTCGGAGTGCAATAAATGATTGAGTCTAACTGAAAGTAGTTCAGACACATGTCACTACAAGCCAAACAACAAGTGGTAGCGCATCAATGACTCCAATCAACCCTGATGAGGTTAACTAAAGTGTAACTGACCATCAGAAATGGTTGGAGGCGCCCCTGTTGACTCTACTTCATTAAATAATCAATTTAATGAAGGAAGGCACCTTCACTGGTCTGTTTAACTGATTGTAACCATCAGTTAGCAATATGGGGCATTAATGACACTCAGATCACCCCTGGAGTGCTCCAGTTAACCTCCCCAAATGTAGGAGAAGGCTAAGTTAGCCTCCTTGATTGAAGGTAGGCATGGGTGTGCTCATGCTGATGTCATATAGTACTCCTATGATGTCAATTAATTCAATAAAACTTAGGATAGTGGTTTAACTAGGCCAAATTGACCAAAATGATTGTGTATGGTGTTAAATGTCTCCAACACCCCCCCTTAAGCTATACTCAAGAGGAGTAGGAAACATAAAATGCATAAGAATGTTAGGGACCCAGCAACTAAGGCCATAGGTCACCATGTACAATACTGAAAAACAATGCTCAAAAACAAACTGAGGAAAAGAGAGAAAACCCAGTGGGGAAACCCCCCCTCCTCAAGTTGAACACTGAAAGTAGTAGAATCACCTCGATGAACTCACCCCCAACGGTGAACGAAGGTAAGTGAGATTCTTTTCTGAAAATCTCTTGGTGAAGATGTCTGCAATCTGCTCATTAGTCGGGTAGTATTGCATAATGATGGTCCTGTCATGCACTAGCTCCCTGATATAGTGCATGTGGATCTCTACATGCTTGGTCCTCTCCCTAGTAACTAGATCTGTGGATATCTTAATAGCACTTTGACTGTCACAAAAAAGGATAGTGGACAAAGTACTACCAAGATCAAACTCTGAAAGAATGCCTTGCAACCAAACTATTTGGATGTAAGCATTCACTGCTCCTTGATACTCGGCCTCTGCTGAAGATAATTCTATGGCGTCTTGCTTTTTGCTAGACCAGAAAATGGGGCCACCAACAAACATGAAGACATATCTGAAAGTAGACTTCTGATCAATAGAATCACCCTCCCAATCAGAATCTGTGTATCCAACCAGCTCTAGCTCGAAGTCTGCAGCATAGTGAATGTCGTAGGTCCTGGTTCCCTTAATATATTGGAGGATCCTCTTGGCTGACTTCCAATGAATATCATGGGGCTGATGCATGTCTCTTGATACAACATTCATAGCATAACATATATTAGGCCGAGAATGTGTCAAGTACAACAAGCTACCAATTAGTTGTCGATAAATAGTGCAGTCCATGGGAGGTGTGCTTTTTCCTTCTTCAAGGTTGATCCCTGAAAGGAAAGGGAATGGTGCAGGCCTACATTCATCCATGTTAAACTTGACTAATAGGTCTGATATGTATTTGGACTGAGTGACCATTATCCCATCAGAATTTTGCTCAAATTCGAGCCCCAAATCGCTCATTTCAAATGCATTGTGGAGAGTAGTTTTGATGGTTGAAATAGAAGCAACTATGCTACCTATGATCAGTAATTCATCAACATATAAAAAAATAATAGTCAAATTACCATCATACTATTGTATATACACATTTGGATCTGATATACACCTTTGGAAGTTTTGCGAGAGAAGGAAGGCATCCATCTTGGAATACCACTCTCTTGGGGCCTATTTTAACCCATATAGTGACTTCTTTAGCTTGCAAACCAAAGATGGATAAGAGATGTAGCCCTTAGGTTGCTTCATGTATATCTCCTCATGAATATATCCATGCAGAAAGGATGACTTAACATCTATATGATGCACTTCCCAGTGCTTAGATGTTGAAATTGCCAAAACTAGGCAGATCGAGTCCATTTTTGCAACCGGTGCAAAAGTCTCATGGTAGTCCACACCTTGGACCTGAGAGAAACCTTTTGCCACCAGACTTGCCTTATATTTTAAAGTGCTTCCATCAGTAGCAACCTTGGTCCAAAACACCCACTTGCATTGAACCAGTTTCCTTCCCGGAGGAAGAGAAACTAGCTCCCAAGTAGTGTTTTTCTGAAGAGAATTCATCTCTTCATCCACGACAACTTTCCATGTCGCATCCTTTCAAGAATGGTAGTAGGATTTTGGGTCTGAAATAATCATCAAATAACATGTTTTGAACAGCAAATTATCAGGACAAGAGAGTGCAATACCTACTCTTTGGAAATTATACCGGGTTCTCCTTGGATCATCCGGATTTCCAATGTTATCTCCTGCGAAGGAGAGTGTCTGTCAGGCCTATGTGGGAAGATGATTTTGTACTTCAGGTTCTGATTCAGTATCTGATGTTTGTTGTACATTGATATCAGAATTTAGAGGATCCAAATCAGGGTTATCACCCCCAATTTCATCATCAAAATATTCAGTAGATTAGGAAGGAAATTCGACAGTTTTCTCCTTCACTAGTTCCACCTCCTGAAGAGGCTCATCGAACTTGACCCTCCTTTCGATGATGATATGTTTTGTTTTGATATCCAATAGCTTGAAACCTTTTGATTCATCAGAATACCCAATAAATAGACATTCTATGCTTTTCGGTTGCAAAGCCCTTCTTTTATCAAGTAGAATTTGGGCCCATGCAGTGGACCCAAACACCTGCAGGTTCGACACATCTGGCTTGTGTCTAAAGTATGTCTAAAGTATGCTTCAAAAGGGGTATTCCCTTTCACGGATGAGTGTGGCACTTTGTTCTAAATGTATGCTGCACCATGCATGGCTTCAGCCCACAAATTTGCAGCCAACTTCTTTGATTCCAACATACAGGTGGTCATCTCCTTGAGAGACCGATTCTTCCTTTCCGCTACACCATTCTGCTGGGGAGTGTAGGGAATTGAATGTTGGACCTGAATACCACTTTGGGAGCATATGTGCAGCAAATCATTACTGACATATTCCCCTCCATTATCATATATCAATATCTTGATCTTAAGCCCAGAGGCATTCTCGATCAAGGCCTTCAGTTTAGTGAATTTTTCACATACTTCAGAGTTCTTTTTGAGAAAGAAGACCCATGTGTACCTGAAAAAATCATCAATAAAAACCATAAGATAACTTGATCCATTCACGGATGTGATAGGCATGGGACCGCTGATATTAGAATGTATCAGCCCCAAGATGCATGTAGCTCAGTTTGCCTTCCCCCGATCGAACTTGTCCTCGGGGTACTTTCCAACCACACAACCCTTGCAAATTCTAGTGGTTTCCTTGATGACCGAGAGGCCTTCAACCATGGAGTTTTTCTATAATCGCTACAAATATTTGAAATTGAGATGGCCAAACCTCTCATGCCATATTCTACTAACTTCATTTCCATGAGTCAGCAGTGCAGTGGGATTTGCATCCGCCACAAAGTGGGAAAACTCATAGGATTTTGCATAATGGTTTGCAAGGCCTTTGGAAACAAGTTTCCCAGATCCAAGTTTCATTATCTCAACATCATTAGGGCTGAAGGACACTCTCTTAGGAACTCCTGTATGTGTCATTTGATAGACACTAAGGAGATTTGATTCAAGAGACAGTACATACAAGACATTTGAAAAATTGCCATTCTCAAGATCAACCGTACCTTGTCCTTCTGAAAGAATGGTGGAGTCATCTCCCATGTGGATGGGGATGGATTTTCCAGTCTCCAAAGATGAGAAGGATTCTCTTTCGGCCATCATGTGGTTTGAAGCTCCAAAATCAATCAAGAGTGCTTTGGACTTCGAAGTGCTTTCCATGAGGGCATGACCTCTTTCATGCTGTGGTTCCCGATTTTCTTGATCTCTCCTTTGAAATATTTCCGGAAGATTGATGTGATTTCTGTTAAGGAGAGAGGTAGCTTCACCAAGCTTCTTCTTCATGCAGGCATGTTCAGGGTGGAAGCCCTTCCCACAGTATGAACACTTGACTTTTTCCTTTCCATGATGCCCTTTTCCTTTGTTCTTCTATGAGCCGGAAGACTCATCATGCTGCTGGTTTTCAACTTTAGGCTTAGGAGCTTCGAATTTAGTTTTTGGGTTCTTCTACTGGTTTCCTTTACCCTTGAGATATTTGGGCCCCGAGACATGGAGGGCTTGATCATAGGAGGATCTGATGATCCCCATCTAGATAAGCTTATCATGTTCACTTGTTAGGGACTCAATGAAGGAATTGAGTGTAGGCATCTTCCATCCAGGGGTTGTGAACTTCCCTACATGGAATATAGAGACAAAAACTGAATAATCAGCTCCAAGTTTGGATAGTATGGCGAGGATGAGCTGAAGATCCTCCTTATCCACTTTTCATTGCTTCAACAGTAATACAATGTGCTTGAACTTTATGAAAAAGTCATTCAATGTCTCGAAATTGGAAGGCTGGAGATACATCAATTCATTTTCAAGCTGGTAAACTCTCAAATCATCCTGCTTTCCATACAGGGTTTCCAATTTGTCCCAAACTTCCTTCGGAGTCTTCAATCCTGAAAGATGGAAAAGAAGATCTTGGGAAACAAAGTGGCACAAGAATCTGAATGCTTCATCCTTCTTGTTCAAGAATCTAGCTTTGTCTGTCATAGAAGCAGGCTCTTCTTCAGTGTCCATAGTGACCCTATAGAGTCCTCTGGCATGTAGCTGGATCTCCATGTCTCCTTTCCATGAGTGGAAATTGAACGAAGTCAAAATATCTATGGAAAAATCCATCCGAATCTGCTGGAGCGAATGCTTTCACCTATTAAAAACCTGAAAATCACAACAAAAAATGCACTGTAAGGTCGGACAGCCTGCACATTTTAGGCTTTCATCACACCCGTCATAGTCAATCAAGCAAGCTTGATCAACAATTTCCTTACTTGGGGTATTAAGTGGTAAGCCTTGGCTTCTGGTGCAGTGCTGGATTTTTGAGCTATTGCTCAATTTTCATGCAAGATCTGTCAAAAACCTTATTTTTGAGAGATCTAAGCTTCGTCCTACCGTGAGATCTGATACCATATTAATCTGTCACAGTAATCTAAGGACTAAGACACAATTTCATAAGAGATTTCAGACAATAAGGCATGAAAATGGTGTAATAGTGCTACAAAATGAGTAGCTGCTCTATATAATCATTAAAGAATGAGTAATATAATACAATGATCATGCTGCAAGCATGAATGACAAAGCAATTCGAATTCCCAAGGAGGTCATTCAAATTGAATGAGTGAGTCTAACTTAACTGAGTGTAAGCCAAAGTCAACACTCAAGTTAACCACTGATCAAAACCCTAATTGACTCAACTGAGCCCTAACAAAATTTGAAGTGCAATAAATGACTGAGTCTAACTGAAAGTAGCTTAGACACATGTCACTACAAGCCAACCAACAAGTGGTAGCGCATCAATGACTCCAATCAACCCCGATGAGGTTAATTGAAGTGTAACTGACCATTAGAAGTGGTTGGAGGCGCCCCTATTGACTCCAGTTCATTAAATAATCAATAAATAATCAATTTAATGAAGGAAGGCACCTTCACTGCTCTATTTAACTGATTGTAACCATTAGTTAGCAATATGGGGCATTAATGATACTTAGATCACCCCCGGAGTGCTCCAGTTAGCATCCTCGAGTGTAGGAGAAGGCTAAGTTAGCCACCTTGACTTAAGGTAGGTGTGGGTGTGCTTATGTTGATGTCATTTAGTACTCCTTTGATGTCAATTAAGTCAATAAAACTTAGGATAGTGGTTTAACTAGGCCAAATTGACCAAAATGAGTGTGTATGGTGGTAAATGTCTCCAACATTGTTGAACCCCCCTCCCAATATACCTTTCCAATTAATAAAACCCCTAGTTTCACCGAATATTGTTGGTATCCATTTTTATCAACCAATTTTTATAAACTCCTTTATATCATATTATCAACTTGTAACAATGAGGATCCCTAATGCATCTTACTATAAACAAACATAATGCTAAATAAAATAATAGTTTATATTGTTTATATGATAGATAAAAATGTATATAAAAAACACAATAAAGAAAGCATGCAAGTTTGTATTATTTATATAATTTGATAAAAGAAAAAAAAAATGAGCAATGGGGAGGTGACTCATAAATGAAGAGTGGGACTTTAGAGTGGAGAATGGGTATCCTTTGAGCCTATGTTACGAAAAGGGGGTCCTTGCTTTTATGTAAATAGGTCAACACCAAAGTTTTTTGCAATAAGTCGAAATTGCAATACGTCATGTTTCTAGTTTTTTCATATAATAATTTGCAATTGTTAATAATGTAAGAATGTAAAAGGAACTGCCTATGCATGCCAAATGATCATATACAAGGACCCTTGGATGCTAAACACATTGATGGAACTTGGAATCATGGATTATGAATTATTTTTATAAATTAATTAAAGACTTCATAAACTATAAATAAAATTATATTACTACTTAATTACAATCTATGCGTGTCAAATCATCATATAGAAAGACCATTGGAAGCGAAATACATTGATGGAACTTGTAATCCTAAACTAAGAATTGATTTTATAAATTAATTAAGAATTACTTAAAGCATAAATAAAATTATGATGTTACTTAGTATTGATTTGAAAGTGGACAAAATTTACTTCAATATGATCTTTATTAAATAGGAAAAACATTATGTGGAAGTATTTAACAACTTCAAAGCTAACTCTTTTATACAATTAAAAGTATTCAACATCTTCAAAAATAACTTTTGAAGTAAGATATTATTATTCTTATAATGTGTTACATAATTAGATTTCTCTATCAATTAATAGATTATTAAACATTCATTAATAAATTATTAAAAATCAAAACATTCAAAAAATTTAATATAATTATTGTAATAATTTAAATATTTTAATTTAAAAACTATTTAATGAAATTAATTAAAAAAAAGGAGAAACATAATGATAATATTATTAAAAAAATAATTTGAAATTAAATATTTTAATATAAACAATCTTAGGTGAGGTTAAACCTACGGGGCGTAGAATAAACATTGAATGGGTGTATTGTTAAGATACTCCTTGTGTAAGGTTTGTCGATTCGAAACTCCATGGATGCTTGCTTACCAAAAAAAATCTTATGTGAGGTACAAATGTATTTTTTTCTTGTAGTAGAGGGATGTGTTTGCATTCAACCATGAATACTATTATGATGACACTAATTGTATATTTTTTTAAATATAATAAATATGATAATTAACTATATAATAATTACAATGGACACAAAGAAAACTCAGTGTCATGGACACAAAGGGGACTCGAGGTACCATTTCCAAAAGGACTTTGCCACCTCCACTTAGTCGAAGATCTAGGTAACAAGGAATCCTGCAAAACAAACATGCAAATCATGAAATGAGGCCATTGACTAATAAGTGACAAACTATACCAACAATTTGCTAAATGACAAATAGGTACAGGTTACGTGTAAGAAGAAACTTGAGAGTATAAGACTTGAGAGAAAAACAACCGATAAATGCGCTAGCTAGCAAGATGAATCCAAACCTACCTAAAATAACAGTGAAATCATTAAGAAGATGAAAGCATACATATTTACTAGAGAAAAATAAGATACAATAACAAAAAGTTGTTGAATATATTATACTTAATATGAGAGTTTATAAATAAATAAAAAAGAACATCATGATGATAATCTAGAAAATAACTATACCATATCCATACAAGTTTACAAAGCTATGCCAAGCCCAATAAGTTCCAATTATAAGTTTTTACTTTCTCAGTGAATCGTGATTTGAATATTGTTTTTAATATTACTTTAGTAAGTTAAAAATCTTTAAAATTAAACTTTTCTTATTTGAACTTGAATGCTAACTTAATCGTGACCTTTATGAGTGATAACGTAAGACTCTTGTGTTTGATGCTAATGCACATGAATGATTAATCCAAGCACGACTCATGATATTTATAAGGGATTTGCCATCCCTACATGGAAATATGAGTGTCACAATTATGTATTGTATACCAAAGACAAATATCATAAGGGAATGAAATCAAGGACCTTAAAAGGACAAATATCATTGTTAGGATGTATTGCATGCCACATAATGATTTTTGGGATTGATAATGGCCATGAAATGAAAACAAGTGACTTGGTACCTAAATTGGGCTTCTTTGAATTGATGACTTTAAATAAGGTCTCAAACCACTACACAAAACCTATTTATGGAGCCTTAGATTTTGACTAGGAATGTTATCATTGTTAGGAGGAATGGCCTACAATGGACCGATATTAAGGCCTTGATGTTGATAGAGGGGTTAAATTAAGGGCCTAAGGAGTTGAATAATTCTCGTGAGGGTTGAGGCCTATATAGAAGGCCTCAAACCACCACTCATGACCATAGGTGTATCACCTAATTTATATAAGCATTCTACTAACTTATATGTTTGATAGGAATTGACGAAAACGTATCAATTTTGTCTCCTTAACATTGGTCAAGTGAAGAAATCAAGGGCCTAAAGATATGAATAATTATCCTTATGCTAAAGGGACATGGATGAGGCCTCAAAATATAAGACATGACCTCTAATTGGGATATGTGGCATCCCATTCAAACTATGAGCATTGTTAGGAGGTATTGTCCACCATAGACATGTATCTTGAAGGTCTGACAATGGTTGAAGAGTGGAATCAAGAACCTTATGCCTTCCTTAATGCTTAATGAGCTCAACATTTATGAACGATGCCTCAACCCACCACACATTATCTTTTTCAAAGATATTTAACCTCCAACTAAAAACTAGTTATGTATATTACAAAATTTCATCAATTTAACAATTATATATATATATATATATTATTTTAAAATTTTTATTATGTATTTATGTTAATGGGTATTAGTGGTTTCTATATATATAAACATTTCATCGTATATTCTTCTAATAAAATCTATTAATACCCATCATCATAAATACATAATACATAATAGAAACTTTAAAAGAACATTTTTTAAAAAGGAAAAAGGAAAGGTAATTTTCTTGATAGGAAAATATATACCTTATTAGGAACTAATATAATGTATGATATGATATTATTAGCGGATTTATGGAATATAACTTTTATTAGGAATGGATATAGTATGTGAGTAACGATCATTATAATTATTTCAAAAAACTATAAGGAAAATAAAACAATAAACAAAAAGAAGTTTATATAAAGATAATAAAGTAAATTAAAGTTGAAAATGATGTTATTTTATATAGGAGTAAACTACTTAACCAACCATTTGCATCGATCGGACGACCTGGCTCACGTGAGAGGTCACATCCGACGTTGCCGATCGTCCAATCGGTGCAAATGATCGAGCAAATAGTTCAATCTTTTTATATATTTATATATATATATCTATCTGCATTTCTGTGTACAGGAGCCATATAGTAACTATTTGGTGTTGGTGGCTGCTACGTTTGGGAAAATGAACCACAAACCGGGTATCCGAAATTGTTTCTTTTCTTTTGTCAGTATCTTAATTTTAGTCGATGAGATTAGTGTAAGTGCTATGGATTTGAGGCTTAGGAGGTCCTGCGGTGACAAGAGAGGCGATGATGGGAAATTTTGACGAACTATGGTGCTGCATACAATGAAAATATTGTGTTCTAAATTTGTAACATTGTGAAATAAAAAGAAACCTTCGGGATATAATAGTTTAATATTCGATATCCTTATTAATATTATTGTTGTGTTTTTTTATTATGTAAACGTTGTATAATATTAATATAATAGTTTGAATTATGAATTTATAACTATAATTTATAATTTACTTTTTTAAATGGATATTGGATAGCCTCGGGATATTTTTAATATTATTAGTATTTTTTACAATAGTTTTGTAGTATGCACGGTTTTAATATCTTTAAACAATAAAGTTGCAAAAAGTTATATATATGACATAATTTTTTGGAGTTTGCAATAAAAAAAAATTGAAATCTTTTATAATGTTCGAGGTAGTTAATCAATTAGACAAATATATTTTATTTAGGACATTAAAATAATAGTTACAATGTTATTATATAATTATATACCACAAAACAATGTTAGGACATGATTGATATTTATTTAAAAAATAAATGGGCTATTAATGTGAGTATGTTATAAGCGGTGTCTGTGAAATCTGAACTACATCGTATGATATCTCAACCTTGGGGTTTTGTATTATCATTATTGGATTGCTTCAAACAACCATCCAAGTATCATAACTAGCCATTTTAGGGGGAAAATCAACATTTTCTACCGGTATGAGCATAGGCGATCAAGCGAGACCCTAAGCTTGCAGAGTTAAGAAGGATGCTTCCTTGTGATATAAGGTCTTTGATGCAATATCTCCACTACTACATATGGACCCCAAAATTGACATTTCCATTGACATCTGAGAAAAAAATTCACTTCCTACGTCAAAATGAAGTCGAACATGCAAAAAAAATAGTAGAAATTTTGGGTTTGTCTTTGACAAACATTGCTTAAGAGACGTTTGCAAAATGTTCACCTCCTCACGTTGAAATGAAGTCGAAATGAAATCAATGTTTACATTATACATCACTTAAACCATGTACCATTGTCGGTTTTTTTTGCACACAAGACTGGAAAACCATTTGGTATGAAAAAAAAACATTGTTTATGGAAAATAGGAGAAGGAGAGAAGATCAACAGTGCCTGTAAATAAAATCATGGGTATTTTACCTTTAGTCCCCAGGAAAACCCACACCAAATGCACTAGATGCGCATCTTAGAGCACTGGTGAGGAGAGCACCTGCGTGCATGAACGAGATTACCAAAGTCCATAGTTTCATATAGAGATTACATGAAGAAGGAGCTAGAATGAATCATCTATTGGTTTGAGGATTCTCAAGGATAAACTAGATCTTGTCATACATTTAGTCTCGGATAGAACCACAAATTTGCCATTATTTTTAATTTCAATAACAAGGAAGGAAGAACTACCATGCATATGGCTTTCCTTGGAAAGGCGATTCACAAGAAACTTGTGGAACTACTCTTGTCAACTCTCTGGTTAGATATCAATACCCAAGACAAAAATGGAATGAATGACATTGATATACTGGAATTGAACCTACTATTTGGTATAGCATTGAGGCATTGGTTAAGTAACTAGCTTTAGTAGGTGGAAAATCTATGAGGCCTCAGGAATCATCTTTAAGCAATGCCAATGCTTATTTTGGAAAGATTCATGGTTAGAATAAAAGTCCTAGAGAATCATTTGGAAACAATATTCACATGGAAATCATTCATTCTTTTGCATAAGAAAAGGACCCTTAACGTTAACCCATATGGGATGGAGTGCATTTCCCAATTGCCTAAATTAAGAGCCATAGACACTACTATTAGAGTTGTACTTTAATTCATGTGTTGGTTGCATCTTAGTCGACGATCTTAGGGTGAGAAATTTAAGTGTATTGAGTAGTTGACAAATCAAATCCAACTTTAATGTGAACTGGTGATTTTGGAATTGCATGCCACCCCTTGCATTCATAGAATGGTTGGATATTTTTGTTAGGATATTTAAACACTTAGGAGTTAGTTAAGATCAACTTGTGTAATATATCTGTTAGGTAAAAGTGTGTTTCTTTAGTATGCATTTGTAAATATTCTAATCTAACGATCACGATATGTTCTAGACATAGAGTGATCCGACGGTTCAACTTCTCTTAGATCATACTTACCATTGATCCGTGGATTAACACCCGATTGGTCCATGATCTCTATTTAAAGAGCATGGAGGGTCCTTGGCTAGTTGATCAATTATGAGAAGCTCATGTAACTTTCTTTCTTTTGTATAATAAATTGCACAAAGTAGCCATTTGGCTGGAGCTGTGGACTGTTTCCCTCTCGAGGGATTTATTCACATGACAAACATCGGTGTATTGATCTATGATATTTTTGTGTGAAGTGGTTGCTCTAGGTGTTCAGTATTTTGGGAGTACCTTGTGTACCCGAACATGGTATCTGAGTGTTTATGAAGAGCCGCTTTCGTTTTTTATTAAGATCTGGAACTGCTGTTGTCGAAACTTTGAAAGGGTTTTTGGTTCTGGTTTTTTTTTGCTTTGTGGCCTGTGGGAGCTATTCCATTGCGTCCAGAGCATCGTTTCCATTGGTAAATAGTTTTTGTTTCATCGAAAACCGTTTCTATTTGATCCAGAAACACCCATTTCGGCAAATCTGAAGGTATAATGTTATACTGACAGATTTGTTTAATTTTTTTTTATATCTCTCATATTTTATCAGTTTTATTATTAGATGTTTATTGCTTTAGTCTCGGACTATTACCTTTCATGGATGCATATGCTCTTTGTCGTGCACCTTGTGCGATCGCGGCGAATCAGAAACAGAAAGGGAAAGTTTTTTTCTTGCCTTTTCGGCTACGAATGCTCTTTGTCGTGCACCTTGTGTGATCATGACAAATCAAAAATAGTGGGAAAACTTGAAAACGTAGACTTTCCAAGTAAGCTAACTAAGATCTAATCCCATTGTCTGGAAAAAGATTTTTTTTTTGTTTTTCGTCTTTTTTTGTGATTTACAGAAGAAAAAAAAATGGCAAGCATGGAGAACGAGAGAAAAAAAGTAAAAAAAAAAACCCTTCCCCTTTCCATTATTTTACGTACCTTTTAAACTTAGCTCACTTTGTCCAAAGTTGTTTTATTCCTTAATAGGTCTTGAGCTACTTTTTAGTGCATGCAATTTCTATTTTCAAGTTACTTTATTGTAAAAGTGCATCTCACTTGAATAAAATAAAATAAAAAGTGAGTCAGTTAAGTCTTATAATTTATTGCCACACTATTTAAAGTAACATTATTGTAAAAGTGAACATCACTTATTCTATAAAAGTGATTCACTTAAAAGCAATTTTATTGTAAAGTGATTGTCAAAGGTTGATCTTTGGAAGAGGGGGGTTCTTTTTTTTATATCTGCCATGTCACTATTGGGGACATCTTCAACATTTTTTTTTATCAAGCATAACTTCATCATCCAGAATCCGTTTTCAGTGCTGTTTTTTTTAAAACTGCATATTTTTTTGAGCTCTTTGCATCCAGATAGTTAGTTTCTATTCTTTCAGCCATTATTTTATAGTATGGCCGCCCCTTGTGATATTATACTTACAAGTTCTAACTATTTCTCATGGAAATCTCATATGGAAGATGTTCTGCGAAGTAGAGGAATTTTTAGGATAACCTCAGGGAAAGAAACAAAACCCATTGATGATGATAAAAAAATTAAATGGGCAAATAGATGTGATGAAGCTTGTGGATTGATTGAGATGTTAGTCTTGTTGATCTTGGGAAGAGGGGGGTTCTTTTTTTAGTTGGTCAAGTTGATATCTGCCACGTCACTATTGGGGACATCTTCAACATTTTCTTTGATCAAGCATAACTTCATCATCCATAATCCGTTTTCAGTGCTGTTTTTTATAAAACTGCATATTTTTTCGAGCTCTTTGCATCCAGACAGTTAGTTTCTATTCTTTTAGCCATTATTTTATAGTATGGCCGCCCCTTGTGACATTATATTTACAAGTTCTAACTATTTCTCATGGAAATCTCATATGGAAGATGTTTTGCGAAGTAGGGGACTTTTCTGGATAACCTCAAGGAAAGAAACAGAACCCATTGATGATGATAAGAAAATTAAATGGGAAAATAGATGTGATGAAGCTCATGGATTGATTGGGATGTTAATCTCTACTGATTTGTGATTCCACATATCTGGTATTGATGAACCTGATAGAGCTTGGAAAAAGTTGAAATCTGTATTTGGTAAACACAATGAATTCGGGGTCATCAACTTGAGAATGAGTTGATTTCATTGAATCTAAATGATTTTTCATGCATTTAAGACTACATATCTAAATATAAAACTCTTAGACTCTTATGTGAAGAATGGAAGATTAAGAAAGAAGACAAACAATGTATTTATCACATTCTTTCCAAACTTGGACCTGCATATTCTGTTTTTGTATCTACATTCTACTCCATGAAAGAATCCTTGACTGCAGCTAGCTATCAAGAGTCTAGTCTTGAATCCTTTTGTGATTCCTTAATTAGAGAGAAATATAATCTCATTCATCTTGGAATAATTAACAATGCAGATACATCTGGGAAATCCTTATTGTCCTAACAGAAAGAAAAGTCCAAGCCTCCCAAGAAACTAAATTTTCGCAATAATAAGCCAAACAACAAGGGTCTCTGAGCACCATTGCAATTTTTGTGGGAAATATAATCATGATGAATCTAAGTGTTTCAAGAAGATGGCAGCCTTGGAAGCAGCAATGAAGAAGCACCACATCAGCCTAGATTCGTCTTCAGAATCTACCTCTCATGGACATGCACTTTGTGCTTCTGGTTACTCTTATACTGCATCTTCTTCCTCTTCTTCAAATGAGTGCCTCATTGATTCTGGAGCATCTTATCATATGGCTAAGGATCAAGCCATCTTTTCGACTATGCATGAATGTAACACCAAGTAAATATTTGTTGGTGATGATAGATCTCTAAGTGTTGTAGGATCTGGAACAGTTCCAATAGAAAATGGTCATTTCAGTGATATACTATGTGTTCCAAAAATTTCCTGCAATTTGTTATCAATCTATCAACAATTTGTTATCAATCTATCAAATTACTCATTCAGGTGAAGGTAAAACTGTGACGTTTACACCTCACCAAGTTATAATCAAGGATTTTAAAAATCCTCAAAATCTCCTTGCTACTGGAACTATTGATGATATTACCAGGTTGTACAAATTTAACAACTTTGGGTCATCACCTTTTCCTTCAGTTTTGTTGCTCATAGTGATAACTTGAGCAAACTTTGGCATGAGTGATTTGGTCACTTAAATTATCGCTCATTGCAACAACTATGTAAAGACAATATGGTGAATGGTCTTCCGATGGTTTCTTGCAAGGATGGTGTTTGTTCCAGTTGTGTACTCAAAAAACATCATCGGGACAGTTTTGACAAACATGCCTCTTGGCATGCCTTGGTTCCCTTGGAGCTTGTGCATAGTGACTTGTGTGTCCCTCTTCCATCTGCATCCTTTTTCTGGTTTCAAATAATTCTTAACTTTCATTGATGACTACTCCAGACGCACTTGGGTTTACTTCCTAAAACTTAAGAGTGAAGTATTTAACATGTTCTTAGCTTACAAGGCCCTTGTTGAAAAACAATCTGGTCATCAAATTATTAAGTTAAGATCTAACAATGGAGGATAATATGTTAACAACAAGTTCACTACTTTCTGCACTGAACAAGGAATCCAACAACAACACATTGTTCCATATACACCACAACAAAATGGTATATCTAAATGGAAGAACCGCACTTTAAAAGAAATGGCTAATTGTATGATCCAATCTAAGGGACTAAGTCTTCAATATTTGGCTGAGGCCATAAATTGTGCAAATTACATAGTTAATCGCACACTCACTAAAGTTTTACAAGGTATAACACTAGAAGAAGCATGGAGTAAAATTAAACCAGATGTAAGTCACTTTTGTGTGTTTGGTTGTGAATCATGGGCTCACATTCCAGATGAAAAACGGAAAGCATTGCAGCCTAAAAGTGAAAAGTGCATATTTGTTAGATATTCTGAAGATGTAAAAGGCTATAAACTTCTTTATCCCCATTCACATGATATAATCATTAGAAGAGATGTTAAATTTAATGAAAATCTCTTGACCTGCGAGCCTAACTTGGCGGGTGTGCCATCCTTCGCCTGCGAGCCTGATTCAGCGATTGTGCCTTCTTCTTATTCTTCTTCTTCTTCCAACTTCCTTGACAGGTTTCCAAACTCCAATTTCTAATGATGACAGTGAGGATGAAAATCCACCTCTGCTTGCTCCTGTTCCTCCAATTGAACCAGCACCAATGCTTCTTTGATGGGTCCGTTCAACATGTGAAGCGACTAGTGATCTTGCCAGTGATCTTAGAGATCAACGTTGAACAGGTTCTGAGTTTTAGTGAGCCTCTTCTCTTTTGGCTCAAGTTTTCGAGAGTAATGATCCAGAAACTTTTGCAAAAGCTTCAGGAAATCCAGATTGGGATGTAGTTATGGATGAAGAATATCGTTCCTTAATGGTGAACGATACTTGGGATCTTGTTCCTCTTCCAAAAGGAAGAAAACTTGTCAGATGTAAATGGGTCTACAAAACTAAGTATGGATTAGATTCAATTGTTGAAATACTTAAGGCAAGGTTAGTTGCCCAAGGTTTTTCCCAAGTTGAAGGGATTGACCACAATGAAACATTTGCTTCTGTCGCAAAAATGAATTCCATCCACCTTGTTCTTTCCCTTGCAGCCTTACATAACTAGGAATTCCATCAAATGGATGTCAAGTCTGCCTTTTTACATGGTGATTTACAGGAGGAAATTTACATGGAACAACCTCCTGGATATGTTCAGGATAACTCTAGCCTTGTTTGTCTCCTTAAGAAATCCTTATATGGCCTTAAGCAAGCTCCTAGAGCTTGGTATGCCAAAATGGATAGATTTCTCCTTGACACTGGTTTTTCTAGATGCCATTCTGACCCCAATGTCTATACCAAGAAATTAGGAAACCATCTCATCATACTTGTTCTTTATGTTGATGATCTTATCCTTACTAGTAGTGACCCTAAACTTATAACCCATGTGAAATCCAGTCTTAAGCAAAATTTTGAAATGTCAGACTTAGGACATTTGCATCATTTTCTTGGTCTCCAAGTCTTGCAAAATAAAGAAGGAATCTTTCTTTCCCAATCTAAGTATTCTTGTGACCTTCCTCGTCGCTTCCACGTGGAAGATTGTAAACCAACCCCTTCTCCCTTCCAGTCTGGAGTCAAACTTTTTGCCACTTGTACTTCCCCTGAAGTAGATGCCACCTTGTATCGTCAGCTTGTTGGTAGTCTGTTATACTTGACTCATTCCTGTTTCGACCTTTCCTTTGTCGTTGGTCGTGTTTCTCGTTATATGCAAACTCCTCATGAGAGTCACTGGAAAGCAACAAAACGAATACTTCAATATATTCGAGGTACAATTTAGTTTGGGACTCATTGAAATACAAGGAGGAAACCTTTGTTGGTTGGTTTCACTGATTCATATTGGGCCGGTGACCCTGATGATCGAAAGTCTACTATAGGTTATGTTTTCAGTCTGGGATCTGGACCTGTCACTTGGGCTTGTAAGAAACAACAAGCTCTTTCTCTTTCTTCAGTAGAAGCAGAATATCGACCCATAGTTAATGCCAGTCGGGAATCTTTATGGCTTCGACAGATCCTTTTAGAGTTTGGATTCGAGCAGCAACAACCTACTCCACTTTGGTGCGACAATAAAAGTGCCATCAAGCTTGCCAAAGATCTAGTTCTACATCAGCACAGCAAACACATTGAGCTACACATGCACTTCATCAAAAATCTTGTTCATGATCGTGTTATTGAAGTGCTCTATTGCCCTACAAATGATCAAGTTGTAGACATCTTCACCAAGTTTCTTACAGAAGCGAATTTTTCTAAACTTCGGTCTATGTTAGGAGTTCAGGAATGTGTCCTTAAGGAGGGATAGGCTCTAATGCCTCCTTCCTTGTCCTAATAGTGTCACTTTTGTAAATCCTTCAATCCTATCCCAAGTTGTTCTTAAGGGGGGATGTTAGGATATTTAGACACTTAGGAGTTAGTTAAGATCAACTTGTGTAATATATCCGTTAAGTAAAAGTTTGTTTCTTTAGTATGCATTAGTATGCATTTGTAAATATTCTAATCAGACGGTCACGATATGTTCTAGACATAGAGTGATCCGACGGTTCAACTTCCCTTAGGTCATACCTACCATTGATCCGTGGCTTAACACTCGATTGGTCCATGATCTCTATTTAAAGAGCATGGAGGGTCCTTGGCTAGTTGATCATTATGAGAAGCTCATGTAAATTTCTTTCTTTTGCATAATAAATTGCTCCAAGTAGCTATTTGGCTAGGGCCGTAGACTGTTTCCCTCTCGAGGGTTTTAACCACGTGACAAACATCGGTGTATTGATCTGTGATCTTTTTCTGTGAAGTGGTTGCTCTAGGTGTTCAGTCTTTTGGGAGTACCCTGTTTACCCGAACAATTTTAACTCATATTATATTGTAATGCATCCTATGCTATACTTATTATTATGTAGAACAAAACCATTACAATATAGTGTGATAACTTTTGTGCACAATTCCAAGGATTGAATCGATATCATAAAGCATTTATGGCAATGTGTTTAGATGGACTTGAGTCCATGACCATGGATTAATGTTTTTTCTTCAATATTTTTATTATCCTTGCAACGTAGTTCATGGACTGCAAAAGTGATAACTTTACAAAGTTCCCATTTTTTTTATCACATCCCATCTAAGACATTAAATTAATACTTAAGATATCATCCTAATTATTATATTTACATGAATAAATAAACACAAGATTATAATAAACATGTTTGGAGAATCCTCTATGCTCTCATTCACATTCACTCCTTGGTCAAAATTTCTAAGGAAAATCCTGATCACCTTCATAATTCTTCTATTTTTGGAGACATTGGATTTTTGAAAATATCTTGAAAATGAACCTTGTTAGCTTTTACAATCTCTTCAAATTATTTTTCCCTTGATCCATCAAAAGATCAATTGACCAAATAATTGTATTTACATATTTCTTAAAATTGTCATAATTATGAAAGAACTTAGTGTTAATATGCTCCTCTTCCAACAATATGGATCTACTTTTGATCCTCCACTCTACCCCCTTTTTATCTAAAAGTTCCTTTTTTTATCCTCTACTATCTTTAAATCTAGTGGAAGACCCTCTAACATTATTTTCAAAAAAAGTGGTTATGTTTCCTCTACCCTTTTTAGGTCTACTTGGTTTTAGTCATTTTTCATCTTTGTGATCCCTACAACTAACTTCTTAACTTGTTTGAGATTGGGAGAAAATTGAAACATAACTAAATATCATCAACAAGGATCATAAAATTTCTACTTTTTGTAATAAAAAGTCTAAAATATTCCTTAGCCAACCAATCATGATTAGATTTAAAAGAAAATTGAGGTTTTCTATTCTCCTTTTCTAGTTGTATAAGAATAAGTAGATGATCATATAAGCCATTGTTTCCTATCCAATAGTTGTATCATTAAACCTCCTCCACCAATTTTTCTACCATAAAGAATATATCCATCATTTTAGAGATGCTTGTTATTCCATGTTAGCAAACAAACTAACATCTTAAGATTGAATTCTTAAAATCAATGATAGATTATGGATAACTAAGGGGAAGGCCATTGTCACCACAACTAATAATTTGTCTCTTTATGTTATCTCTTCTCTAGCTCAAAGATGGAGTCCCTAGGCTAGTATTACTAGAGTTTAACGATGGAGTACATGGTGAAAATGAAGAGTAACTTTAGAAAAACAATGTTTTTAGTTTTTGTAAAATATAAGAGTCATGAAGGAATTATAGACTAGTGTTTTATACAATGGGAAAATGGGGTCAACCAAGGCTTGCATGAGGCTTTCTTTAGGAAGATTAGAAAGGGACAAGGTCGCAATGCACAAACTTAACTTCCCTCTAGTGGATGGGATTATTTTAGAGATCACACAAAAGGAAATTTCTAGAGAAAACAAATTGAAATGGACTCAATAAGGAAATTTGCATTGAAATGCATCGAAAAACATGATTTATGGACATGAAATATGCACCTAAACTACACTTCCAATTGATAACAATCACATAAAATATAAAAAATCCTAATCCTTCATTACCTCAATTCCATTAGCAATTTGAAGATCCATTAACCAACCAAGCAAATGAGCAACATGAAAACCCTTTAATAGAGCACCAACATCAACAATCCTACATCCTGATTGAGTATCCCTTGTCCATCAAAATCAATAACTAGTGCCCTTGTCCCATGATTTCCCCTCAACCTCCCCTCCACCACTCCTACACAAAATGTAATAAAATATACCCTAAATATTTGTATTACCATCTAACATAATTAAGCCCCCTTGCCCCCTTAATATAGGGCAGTATATTTTACATATTTTTTTTCCCGATATGAATGGGCGTGATATGATATTGCCTACCAATTGACCCTGTGGATAGTACACTTGTCTTATCCTAATTTGTAAATAAAAAAACATCGTCTCATCTTAATTTGTAAATAAAAAAACATAGACTATAGTCCACCCCAAATCTCCAATAAAATTACTTATCAACTTAACAATCCAAACTCGAACTCTATACATAATAATATACACAATCCAAACTCAAACTCTATACATAATACTATACACAATCCAAAGTCAAACTCTAACTCTAACTCTATATATAATAACACAATATCCTTTGTGACCATTTTTTAAGAAACCTTCATCTAACTTTCTAGGCGGATTCAAGAAGATAAATATAAGAAAATTACAATATCCTTTCCCGATTTGTCCATTCCTTAATTGACTTAAAGAAATATTCATCAGACGTTCTAAACCAGTTATAAACATCAAAATAAAAAAATTAGTTACAAAATTAGATTTTTTTATCTATAAATTTTCAATTTATTATAAAAGTTTGTTTTTATAATCATCTTATAACATGATTTATAATTTCACTATATAACCATTTTATAATATGATTACACTGAAAGAAACAAAATGCTTTCGAACTCGCTATAAAAAAAGATCCTCTCGCATTAATCACTTTATGCTAGTTGTAAAATCACAATCACATTATAGATTTAAAAACTCTTTCTTTATTTTTTTTGAAGGCCTACCAACAGTATTATAAAGATAAAGATAAGAATGGCCACCCAATTGACAGGGCAATTAATAATTAAATTTTCTTCTTTATTTTAAAATGACCCCACCACTTAAGACGGCAATTAATAATTAAATTTCCTTTTATTTTTTAGTAAATGATTCCGCCTCTGGTTGCGTCTGCCTTGAGGTTATTTGTATTCAAGCGTCTGGTTGCGTCTGCCTTGAGGTTATTTTTTAGTAAATGATGCCGCCTCTGGTTGCGTCTGCAATTTTGACCGCTGGCTGCCATTCCTATCCTTCTCTCTTTTCATTTTTGTGTTTTCTCCATAAATAGCAGTAGCATGATACGGGACTTCGGGAAAAGATTTAGAGCACAGCCACATATAATCAGAAGACAAATTCATTTCATCAGAGGACGAGATGGGGAGCAGCAGGATTTTGATAATTGGAGGAACAGGATTCATTGGTCGCTATATCGCCAAAGCCAGCATTGCTAATGGCCACCCTACATTTGTTCTTGTCAGAGACTCCACGGCTTCTAATCCTCAGAAAACTCAGCTCCTGGAATCTTTCAAGACCTCAGGAATAACCCTAATCCAGGTAATCTCATCTCTGCTATGTGCAAACTATTTTCAACCCTAGAAATTAATCTTGTTATGATCACCAAAATTTTAATCTGATGATAGGGTTCAACATCCTGCAGGGGTCTCTGGACAATTATGGCAGCCTGGTGGCGGCAATTAAGTTGGTGGATGTAGTGATTTGCGCAGTAGGCGTAGCGCAGATAGCAGATCAGTTCAACATCATCAACGCTATCAAAGAGGTTGGTGGTATCAAGGTACAACAATTTGCTCTGCGACAGCAATGCAATATTGGATTTCTTTGCTTGATAGTGATAGATTACATAGTCTAGTCTCCTGATGATATTTTCATGAATGGAAAAACTGATATACTGATGGCTGTTTTGCATGATGATGAAGAGGTTTTTGCCATCCGAATTTGCGAATGTTCTTGAAAAAGAAAACGGGTTGGAGCCTGCAAAGAGTCTGTACCAACTGAAAGCCAAAGTCCGTCGGACAATTGAGGCAGAAGGCATTCCTTACACATATATCTCTAGCAACTATTTTGCAGGGTATTTCATTCCAAGCCTAGGACAGGCTGGCCTTACAGCCCCTCCAAGGGACAAACTTGTCATTCTTGGACATGGAAACGCCAAAGGTTTGAAAGAACATAAATTTCTGTCAGTAATTTATAATATCCATGAATGTGAGTGTGATTCATGAACTGATTATATATATTATGCAGCTGTGTTGGTGGATGAAGAAGACGTTGCAACGTACACAATCAAGGCAGTGGACGATCCTAGAACTTTGAACAAGGCTCTATACCTTAGGCTTCCTGAAAATACTTTGTCTGTGAATGAGCTTGTGGCTTTATGGGAAAATAAGATTGGCAAGACTCTGGAGAAGCTCTATGTACCAGAAGAGCAGCTCCTCAAATCTATTCAAGGTTGTTAGTTCTAAAACACTGGTCAAAGATAACTTTTTAATGAAATTATATTATTGAAGCATTTTATCTCAGCCTTAGCATATACTCATTTTAGTTGCCTTATTTTATTTTATTAAATAATGGAAAGTTGTAAACTGATCGACCGTTGTTACAAAAATATGTTGGTGCAGACAACGGGGATCTTTTGTTAGCAATTTACCACTCAGTTTTTGTGGAAGGCACCGGGACTAGTTTTGAAATTGGACCAAGTGGGGTGGAGGCCACTCAGTTATACCCAGAAGTAAACTATACTACTGTTGACGAGTATCTTAATAAATTTGTTTAAATGGAATAGTAGGTTATGTATAGTTACATAGGTCAAGGGAAAAGAGATATTTTCTCATATATTTGATAAGACTAAAATCATAAAGATATATTATTATTTACATTTAAAGCTTCATGTAATGTTATTATTTACATTTAAAACCTTATATGAGGACACACAGGTTGATGATACAATGTTTGTAATTTGAAGACCATTTCTACCATGAGAGTCAATCTATGATTTGACCTTCGGTAGTCACGCGTACAGAGTAGGGCATCTGACTTCTAGCCAAGTCATGACATGATAATATGAAATCTAACTTTTAGCCAAGTTATGATATGATATGATTATATGAAGGTTAATATCAACCTTGAGTGTTCTTCATTTGGTAGTGTTTCATAAAGAGTGATTTCAAGACTCAATTGATTTTTTTATTTGAAATTTTTAAGAGATTTTAGGATCTGAAAGGAAAATCTAGTATTTGAATGAGTGCAAATATTTTTTAGGCTTGAAATTTTAAAATGATTTTAGGATTTGAAAAAAAATATTTAGTACAAGAGTGAGTGCAAGTTAATTGTAAAGAAAAAAGAAATATCTGTCATTTTTTATGGTTATTTTGAGACTTCATCTTTATTTATTGAAAATTTTCATAGTAGTTCAATTATGATTTTGTTTAATATTAATATTTTTTTGGCAAATTATAAGGTATCATACTTTTGTTGGTATAACCTTTGAGTGTAAAAATAATAAAGTCAATATATGAAAACTTGTAAACATGTAGATAACCAGTAGTACTAATGCAATGTTATTTCTCAATTTTTTTTAATCATGTTTTATTTTTTTTATAATTATCTAGGCAAGAAGACCTTCAAATCAATTCACAAGTGCAGGTTCAACTTTTGAAAAGCTTAGTGTAATGGTGAAGGATTGGATTTTTTATAGTGTGTAAAACTAGATGCTTAGTAGTGAAGCATATATATTTTTTTTATAAAATGGTTGAGAAATGAAAAGATGTACTACTAGACATAATTTTTTATGAAGTAGTTGAAAAAGAAAAAAATATAGTAAAAAACATTAACATGGTGTTTTTTCTGTTAAGTGGGCATATCATATGTAAAATAGAAAAAAAAGTAAAAATTAATATTCTTTTTTAAAAAACTCCATATTATAAATATGGAGTATGAATGCTATTTATGTACATGGAAAATAATTGTGTAGCTTACTATAATAAGTTGTCAACACACGCATTTTCATAACACATGTTTAAACAAAGAAAGACTTGTAGGATTACATTTCTTTTAATTGCTTAGATGTTGAAGAACAAGGGCATTCCTCTTTAATAATGAAAAAGTTGCATAACATGTCTTTATAATTTGAATATGCAAGTTTTTTACTATATTTAATAAATTTTAAATTCATAAGAAGACAAAGTATATAGTTGATAAGAGGCATAGATTATGATAGTTTAATCAATACCAATGGTAAATTTTGGTAAATTTAAAACCACTAGTTTGAAAGCCATTTATTAATTAAATTTATGCAATTGAAGCACATGTTTACTCACTCGTTGGAGATACAGGCCCATTTCATTATTCTACGTTATGACGCTAGCAATATAGGCTACGCAGGAAGACGAATCACTACTTGGTATTCTTGAGAACCCATAAAAATGACGCTAGCACTTCACTCTCTATATATGTAATTATGCTTTTATATTTTAAGTGATTTGTTATGCCGACTCATGATTTATATATATAATTATGCAAAGGGGTTCATATTAAACATCATGGTTTGTAAGTTCACTTGTCTTTTGGTGGGTTATTGTCAAAAATCATTACCTAAAGAATAAATATATTTTTTCTAGACATTATATTGTATATAATTAGTAGAAGTTAGAAAGACAAAATAGATATAATATAAGTATTAGGTAGTTAGTAATTGTATATTATATATAAATCCATTTATGTGTCATTTGTTACTAGTTATTACACATATTGTGTAACACAATATAATTATCTAT